>JADMNL010000030.1:21872500-22440000 GCA_016271365.2 Neoceratodus forsteri | reverse complement strand
AAAGTGATAAAAGTTGGGTAATGTGGCATTAGGGTTTCCAACCCTGACACCCCAGCAACACAGCAGGTGTTGAGTGTGTCTTAGGGTTCTTATGCCAGGCGCTCACCCCATTCTCATACAGTGTCCTCATCTGACCTTATTCTGCGGATGGAATGGGGTGAGTGTTAAGCAAACCCAGAGCACACCCACACCGCTGTGCTGCCTGGAGTGGGAGGTGTTAGGATCGCCACATTTCCCAACTTTTGTTGCTTTGACCCTAACTAGTGTATTAACGGAGTTTATTGCAATTTATTATTCAGAGGGTGGCTAAATCTTTAGTTACCATACAGAAAGGTAGAAAAGGCTGGTGAAGAAAATCTGATTTTCTCCTGTTGTATGATTTAAGATTTCTTCTATATATGATTTAAGGCTTCTTGTAATTTTAATTTGTGTGGAAAATTTTAAATATTGTAATCTTTTGGTTTGATTGGACAATAAATTTACCATACCACTTGGAAATGTGTCAGGCTGTGGCTCTGCGGACATGCACCATTACTGTGTTTGCTTTACACGGTTTCTGTTTACTTGCCTAATTGTATGCAGGTGATCTAACCGATTTGTTTGTGCTTGTTTGACTTGATTCCACTGGAACTGACTTATTGTATTTGTTATGTTGCTTTGTAATCTGTTATTGATGTAGAAACTTTGTAAAAGAACACTTGTGCTCAAAGATGTTCTCTAAAATTTTCAATAAATAACTAAATAAAATTCACTTGTACGTGGGCCCCCCCCCGAGAATTGAAGGCAAGTCACCATCCCTTCAAAGAACTGGAGTGCCCTTATTTGTAGACTGGATGACAAGCTGCAACTCTGCATGGCATGTTCATCAGGGGAGAGAAAGGCTCCTTGCTGCACTTAGTCTGATCTGCTTGATCTGTTACACAGTATGCTTGATGGAGCAAGCAGGTTCAGTAGTTGGGGAATCGTACAGTCCTGGTATAGCCTTCATCAATAACTGCTCTCCTCCACACAGTGCTGGGATGGGTTGGAAGGGGACAGATTCCGCTAGCTAGTGAATCTGCAGTATGAGTTTAGAATGGGCTGCTTTACCACTCTAACACTGTAGCATGAAAGTGCAGTTGACAAATCAGATTGCTGTGAAGATCAACCTGCCTCTGTCAAAAAAAAAAAAAAAATGGAAACTATAACCTGAGCTGTTCTTTGTGTACAGTGAAGTAGAGGGATTCCCTTTTAAAGCACAGGTAGCTTCCATAGACCGATGCAGACAAGTCTATTATGGGGTGAAGCATTAATTTTTTTTTACGTAACGGTTAGCTTTCCACTGTTCATTGTAAATGTTATTTTCCAAGATGTGCTGTTTCTGTAACTATGCCTACATTTTAGTGTAAGAATTTATTGAAATTTGATAAGGGGGAACTCATTAGAACTGCATAGTCTCCTTAGGAAGATTGCTGAGCCCCTGTAACTAGGCATTAACTGTAATTTATATGTGGCTAGTGATGAATGACTTGCAGGTAATGAATGTCAGTGAGTTAAATGGTTTTTCCCTAAAACCATTGTCTGGAAATGACAACTTTATGGGCTTTTCTCAGTCATCAAGGGGATAGATATGCCAGCTCCATGGCACCGAGTGGTGGGGGCCACCCTGGCATGCTTGTGACAGGGTTCATGGCCCAAGCTCATGACAGGAGAGGAGGCCAGCAGGAGGGCATAAGAGTGTCCACACAAGCGTTCTTCTGGTTGGAAACTGGGGAAGGTTTCTGACACTGTATACATAGTGACACCTAGGGGAGGCTTAGTGGTGTGCCGCTTAACACTGGATGACCAGATTAGTAGTGGAGACTTAGGCCAGGCAGCAGATGAAGCATGGACCAGTGAGTAGAGGTAGATGTAAACGGTGAGTTAGATGTAAACGGTGAGTTAAACGGGGGGATAGATATTCATACTGCGAAAGTTTAGATGTGCAGATGGCCATGTGCCCTTAAGGTGCATCTCCCTCAAGCGGGCTTAATTTCCTTTTTCAGTCCCTAACAACAAATAACCTAGTTTAGTCTTAAAATTTTCAAATGAAGTAGCTTCAGCTTGCACAGACTACTTTACCTCTGAATGACTGTGAAGTGTAACATATATGTTTAACATCGTATAAGTTGTGGGTAACCATTGTCTCCGTGCTAGCGTCACGGAGGTTCTTTGTCATGCAAGTTCAACTATTTTGTTCTTCTCCTTTTACATTGATAAATTAAATTTTGTTGATCAAACTAGGTGCCAGAGCCTCTGTTTTGTACTAACATAGGCACAGGTATTTTTCTTCGAGCACACAATGCAAAATCTTCTTTTTTCTAGAGGTTGCAGACATAAATTGGTTAACCCTTGTAAACATAGCAGATGTGTTGAACTCTAAGTCTACCTTCTTGAGCATCTGTTTTTACCACCAAAAACTAGATTTACATGAGTAAACATATACAATATCGTTTATTTTTCCTGTGGCTTTCTAGTTTGGGGAAAAGCAAATGTAAGGGAAATCCAAATGCTCAAATGCATGTGTGTTGATCTTGGGTGTCACAGTACAGTGTAGGTATACACTTACTGTTGCTAAATCTGTTCTGGATGTAAATAATGATCACTCTGTCATTCAGTGAGAATATCTGGGTTTCAAAGTATCAACCTGTCCCTTTGTGACCTGCTGGGCTTGAATTATGCATTCTTAAAAGATGACACAGTTTGCCATAATCTAGAACTAATCTGAACAAGCGCTTGATTCATGTTTGGTCTGTATTTGAAATAACCTGGTAAAATTGTGTTCTTCCTGCAGGTTAGCATCTACCAATCCAGACTCCACTTGTGGGATGTATCACCTTCTACTGCAGCTTGAGACGGAACTTCTAGATGATTGACAGGTAGGTCCATTTAACTCCTGAGATTACTTGACAAAGCGGGACTGTAGCACTGGCTGCTTCTGGTTTCTAGCACTGGGCATTATAAATTAGGTTGCTTGGGTGACAGTGACACTGGCACGGCAGAAGCTGTCTGTGATTTCCTGTCAATGAGGTTTGTGCTGATGATGCAGCAGGAGGAATAGAACTAAATAGGTCAGCTGTGGCCAGATATTTATTGCTGATTAGCTACCAATGTGGATAGTTGGGTAGTAAAATATGCAGATGACTATAAAATAGGAGGAACCTGTAATAGTTTACCAAGGTTCAAAGAGACCTAGACAAACTTTCTATTTGGGTAACAAAATGGGGGATGCAATTCAACATCGCTAAGTGCAGTGTTATGCACCTTGGTTTGCGGAACCCAAAACATGACTACTTACTTTGTGGCAGATTGCCGAAATAAACTCAATATGAGAAAGGTCTGAGGGTCATAATATCTGATGAACTTGCCTTCGATAAATAACAGAACTTATAAACAAAACCAATAGAATTTAGTGAGCAATTGGACATAATATAAAATCTAGAGATAAGTTTGTTCTACTACCATTATATAGAGCATACATTACGCCAACACTTTGAGTTCTCATCCCAGCTGTGGTGCCCCTATAAAAAGAGCTATTGCTTGTATTGAGAAAGTTTGTAGAAAAATCACAAAATATATGCAGGGTATCAAAACCTTAAGTTATGAGGATTGGTTAAAGAAACTAGGCCTAATGTCACTCAAAATAGAGAAGGCTAGTGGGGATTTAATGTTTACTTGAGGTATAATAAGGGATCATTTCTTAATGTCCACAGTGGGACTAGATTTCAGACAAATGCTTGTGAAACACCCCTTACAGCGTGTATGTCCCAGATTTGAGTCACAAGACACGACTAATTTTTTCTCTCAAGAGAATTGTTAGGCCATGGAATTCCTTGCCCCTGAATGTTGTCATTAGTGAGACTAAAACCTTATTCAAGAACAGATTAGATAAAATGCTGCTTTGTAATAACAAGATATCCTATTATGCATGATTGGCAGGAGCATTTATGGGGTATGCCTTCTGCTTCTTCATTACCTTGGTGAACTGCCAGGCGGAGTGCTAAACCACATATTCATCATACTGTCACATAGAAAACTTTCTAATGAGCAAAAGGAAAAATACTTCTGAAATTGAAGGGAACAACTGACTACTACTTACAATTTGTAACCTTTTCCTGTCTATTTTTGGTTCTTTTGCTCTCTCAATCTAATCAGTTGCAACATGTGTTCAGGGGTAGTAAACCCTTTCATATACAGAGGGTTGGGGCGCAATGGAATATGCACAAATATGACTTTACTTGTAATGATGCACAAGTAATTGCCTTCACTTGCCCATACTGCAGTTATGCTGCAGACTTGGAGCGAGAGGTGTTGAGAGGATCATCAGGAGGAATTGAGAAACCCAGAGGAGTGAGATCAATCCCTGCAGGAAGTGGGAAGTATTAAATAAGATTGCCAGTAACAACTAGTGAAACATGAGTGGATGAGGGAACTGTTGGAACAACAGGAGGAAGGAAAATAAACACAAACGATTCAAGATCAGAGAAGGAAAATGATTGGGCAGTTGCTCAGCCTGGACATGGGGAAAGAGGGGAGGATGGTGGAATTATCTGGCATTTGTAAGACGTACAGATTTTCTTAAGACATGGATACCAGTCAAGAGTAAAATATAGTTTTGTACCACAGCAACATGTTGAAAAGACCAACATTTGTCCTGGGTGACTGTCCATGTATTGTAAAATACGCAGAAATGCAAATTTTCTGCATAGATAAATAAAATACAACAGTAAGCAGCTTTTCAGGGCTAAGGTTGCAGGGATTATTACAGTGACTGGCAACATCCTAAAGAATGCTGGTGAGGACCTGTGGTAGTGGTACATTTAACAAACCACATTGGGCATAAAATGGACAAATATATAAAATTGGACTTCATAGCACTAGGAGGAAAATTAAAAGTGAAAACAGCACCATCGTATCAGAAATAGTCCTGTGCCCTGCTGTTCCATGGGCAGACAGTGGTCAGTCAGACATGAAAATCTGGATAAGAAATCAGGCATCCAAAGAACGTTTCACCTTCATCAGGCACTGTGGCATCATCTGGGATCATACGGATCTCTGTGTAAGGTGTGGCTTGCCTTTACGCTGAAAAGACAAAAACTTCCAGGGGAGAGCACAGTAATATACTTTAAAATGCAAAATGGGCTGCTGGCCCAGTGGCGCTGAGGTTGAGGCGCTGAACACTGCATCTCTCACCACGTCAGCGACCTGGGTTTGGGAATGAGCCTGAATCGTTGGGGGTAGGTGGGGGGGGGGCAGGGACTGGATTTGAACAGCCGAGAGGCAGCTCTCCTCTCAAGGGGATGGACCCTGTCGCTCCCGCCACATGGTCGCCAGCAGGTGGATGTCTGTGGGTGGTGCAGGTCTGACGTGGCATGAAGAGGGAGGGCTTTGCGGGACCGCAGCATGCACGTGCGTCCGCATGTGCAGTCACATCAGGGAAGAGAGAAACTGGAGGAAAATGATGTCAACTGGTGTAGACTGGCAGGATACCAGTGCTCTGCACGCGGCCAGCTGGGCACCTCCATGCCATCGAGGTAAGTCCCAGTGGATGCCAGGGTGACAGGGCTGGGGGTACTGGTGGAAGAGGGACGGTCAACACTGGGAGGTGGATAAAATGTAAATAATAAAAATAAAAAAAATAAAATGCTAAAATAGAGGGAGATATTATGGACAAGACAGAAACGGTGGGAGAAGATCAGAAAATGTAACTAGGGGAGTCCATGACAAAAGTATTTTGTAAAAAGAATGCCATAAGGGGAGAATAGACACTGGATCTGCCTTTGCCTAAATGCAAGAAGCCTGAAAAACAAAAGGGAATTGGACATATTTATTTAGAAAAGCCACCATAAAGGAAATCTGTTAGGACTACGAGGACACATAGGATAAAGATATTGAGAGGTATAAATTATCAAACCATCAAGGTGAGCCGCTCTGAGCCTTAAAAAAAAAAAAAAAAAAAAAATTAAAAAGGCCGCAACACAGAAAAGTTCTTAAAGACCATTGTTTTCATTTTTCAAATGGGGCAGTTTTGAATAATAAAGAACACTGGACTAAGAACTTTTCTGTGTTGTGGCCTTTCCTCGAGGTTCAGAGCAGCTCACTTTGGTTGGTTGACATTTAAGGATCCGTTAGAGCCAGCTCCATCTAAAGTAATACGTAATTGCATGGTGATTGCCTGTGGGACTTTCATTTTTGTGCGAGGTATACATTAAAATATAACTACAGACTAAGAGGTGGAAGGGCTGCTCTTTATGTATATGATAATTTGGTAAATTGGGATTATGCCAACAAAATATGAAGACTGGATACATAAAGAAAAACTTCATGGGTAAATGTAGACCCCCACAAAATGTTTGGCATATGTGAGAGGCCACCTATAATGTATTAACATAATGACAAGTTACTAGAGAAATTGGCTACAACAGCAGAAAACTTGCAGCACCATAAGTTTGGGGATTTTAATCTCACTGATACTCATTGGAATTCACTGGCGAGCAAAACAGTAAGCAAAAACAGATTTATAAATACAGTCCATGAGAATGGGAAGACAGAATGTTACAGACCCGTCCAGAGATAAGATATTGGACATCTTCTGGGGGTATGGATGTAGTTCAGCTATCCACACTCTGGCAGTTCCACTGAAGCAGTCTGATTTGCTGGGTGTCTTACGCTAAGTTCCTCCCACCACCTGGCAGTATATCCTCTGACTCCGCCCGTTATCTTTCTTTCTGCTGGAAGAGCAGATCACCTCCTTCACAGTTCTTGCTAGGGTTTAATGCACCATGGCGAACTTTATCATTAAAGTTGTTATTGTTGTTTGGCTTTCTTTCCTTGTTTCCTTCAATATCCCTCATAGATCGATTGGTCAAAGGAAGCCCGGATTCAAATTCAGTATTTGGTGCTGGCAGAAGAAGTCTGTCATCGACCTGCACGACATGTCCATGTATTCCCTGGGTGGGCAGCACGACATGGGCCGGGTGTGGCCTTTTTCTTGGCATGCTTCCTGAGTCCCTCAAATAGGAAGCTCCAGCTCTTGCTGTTCAGACTTTGGAATGGGATCTGAAGGACCATCATAAGGGCTGCAAGAAGGCCTTGGCTGCGGTCAGGTCTTCTCAGCAGCTTCTGACCCTTCAGGCAAGTGGCAGCTGCCGTTGTGGGCACCTCCTTGGCCTCTCTGCACTGTTTCTGGCTGGGGCCAACATTGAACGGTAATTCACCGGTGGCTTCCGGGATGTGTTCTTGGCCCTACGGACCCTGGGGGGAGCCCTGCCCACCATGGTTCTAAGCACAAGCGACGCCAGTGTTGGTCATTTGAATGGGAGAGAGTGCGTTCCTCCAGGTCCCTTGATTCGCCAGACCACTCAACTGCGGTTAAATGCCCATTTGTCGAGGAGCAGGTCATGCAAGTAGTGTGCTCTTTGGTACCCCTTAGAGCTTATCGGCCAGCTGTCGCACAAGGTTGAGGAATGGACCTTGTAGTAGACCCCAGTCACTCAGGAGGACTTGGATTGGTAAATATCCCTGTCTGATCCCTTGGCAGGAGCAGCCTCCACCAGCGGTCAAGCCTTCTGTGTCCATGCTGCTTAACGTGTACAGGCATGTGGTATACCACAGTGTGCCGGAAGGCTTCCTTCGCCATCAGTCATCCAGTTGAGGTTTGTCGAGGCATTCTTGCTCTTGATCCCGCACAGCTGGGAGATGTCGCTGTTGATGCTGTTCGACCTCTCTGCTCTCTGGCAAAGGGAGTGTGGGGCTCTGCTCTCTGGACCGCTGGTCTCCTGCCAGCCATTGGTGCCCCCGCCAGTCCACACTGTACCGGTGCTCTCAGCAGCTGCTTTGTCACCTCTTGAGGTGGAGCTGCCACCACCATTGTTGAAGGTGGGCGCTCCGTCCTAGAAGGCCCTTTCAGTTACCGGCTTGATAAGCCGTTTGTTGGTGCAGATCATGTCAGGAGAGGATAAGCTGGCTGGTTCTTGGTGACAAATGGTCAAGGGCTGTTTTCAAGGAGTCCTCAAAGGACTTGAACCACAAGTCCATGGCCTTTTCTGGGATTCTGCTGCTTGACTGGGGATTGGTCAAGGAGTTCTCCGAGCAGGGCCAGATGTCTTTTGGAGTCCCTGTCAGCCCCATTGGAGATGGTTCAGAAGAAGGCTGCATACATTCTTACTGACATTCTGGACGGGGCAAACCCCCAGAGGTTGCTTTTCCCATGGCTGAAACCATTTTGAGACCATCCCTGGAGCTGTGGCAGCATCCAGCATCCTGCTTCCCAACCTCTACCCATATGGTCCGGCTCTGACAGTGACCCTTTTGGGGTTCTCAGACCACCCCTCCACAGAGGGCCTGATAACCAACTGAGTTTTCCATAAGCTGGGAAACCAGAGGGATGTGGACAAGTGTCTTGACGGGGAGTCCTGTAAGATTGACCACCCCGCAAAAAAGGTGTATGCTGCAGTGTCCTTGGGTCTCTTGTCAGGCAAGCTATGCCATGATAATGATGGCTAATTTTGGTCACATCCTGATGGGAGTGTTTTGAGTCCATCTTTCTTCACCTTACAACTAAGCAACAGTCATTGGTGATGGTCATCGAAGACCAGGGTCAGTTGCTGGCTAAACATCAGGCCCAGATGGCCTTGGATATGGGTGATTCATGTGCTTGTGCCATGGCAGCGGCTGTCTCTATCGTCAGCAGAGCCTGGCTTTGTCTGTCCAGCTTCATGGCAGCCACCCAGCACAAGCTGGCCAATGTCCCTTTCTTGAGCACCGAACTGTTTGGACTGTATCGTGATGGGCAGTGGTCACAATCCAGCCATAGCACCTCTCAGTGTGCAAGAGCCTGATCCACCACCCCCCAAAGAGATAGATAAGGTCCGATGCTTGAAAAATTGCCACGATTTCTCTGGGCTGTGTGAGCGCTGAACTGGATCATCACTTGCAATTTGCTGTTTTCAATTTCAGCGCCTTCTCAGGTGGCGCTGTTGGCTCCCGCCTGTGTAGAGCTCCTCTGATTGGCTGGTCTCACTCACCTGAGACAGGAGCACCAGGCGGTGTGGCTTAATGTAAGCCTGCATCCCTGTATTCGACTTCTAATTTATATATTTTAATTTAGCCTGTTCTGCCTGTGTAAAGTAACTTACCATTCCCCCCCCGCTGCAGTCTCTCCAACTGTATGTGCACTGATTCAGTGCTAGCTCTGCAAACTTCCCCTTGATTTTTCGTCCCCCCTGCCCTCCTTTAAATGCACAGTCTCCGCCCACTCCTATCTGATGTTTCAGTTTATTGGTTACTTACTGTCAACAACTGCAATTCCTCCCATCCCCTTTTTGCAACTAAGCCTTCTAGCAGCTTTATCTCATTCTGTCTTCCTGAGACATACCATTTTGGCACTTTAGGTTTGCTTATTGCTAACTAGCATATCCTGTCTTGCTAGGGCAATTGATTTAGGTCAGGTGATCTCTCTAGTACTTGGTCTGCTCCAGAGTAGTAGCTAAGAAATTTGCTCCAAAGCGCCTCTGCCCCTAGTACTACTCTATAGTCAGGTGAACTCTTTTCTTATTAGCCTGACTAGGAGCAATACTTAAGGATTACTGCTTCAGGCTCCACTGCCTATAGTAGTATTCTGCAGGGATTAAGAAATTCTCCTCCATTGAGAATCCCTTCCCTTGCCCGCACTTGTAGTGCCCATTGGGTGATAGTCTCATAATGAGGGCATATTACCTGCTTCTATGCTTGTCTCTGCTCATCTTACATGTATTGGACCCGAACGTGAATCAGAAAAGAATGGCTCTTTTTACATTGTCCAACTGGGACTTTTCCTATCCAGTAGAAAAACTTGTATGTGCTCTAACTTCCCCTAGCCCGCTGCTGGTCCTTCACCTGCACCGGCATACAGGAACTCTCCTAGAGCCTGCCCACAGGGCTACACCTCCTTCTGCATACTCCCCCCTACTCCCATTGATGCTCTTGGTCAGGGTATTGTATGCAGCATCAGGAAAACTGGGAACTGGCCTCAGAACTCCTGTACTGCCGCAGACTAATCACGAACCGAAAGAAGACCCAGCCACCCACATCTCCTAGGACTCTGCAGGAAACGCTTGTTCCTGCTTTTACTATGCTCAGGAAATGTGCTTAATCCAGGCCTCTCTGGCACCCATGGAATCCCAGCAGAGCTACAAAGCCTCAAGGGGCTTACATTCTTCCATGTTAATGTATGTAGCTTATTAAAAAAAAATTTCTGTTCAGGCCTGGGTATGTCATACTGCTCCAGATGTTCTGGTGATTAGAGTACTGGCTCCAACCGACCAGTAACAGAAATTAACATCCCCATCTACTCTTTGTTCAGAGCTGACAGGCAAACCAGAGGTGGTGGGGTAGCTATTTACATCAGAGATAAATTCCTGCCTCCATAATTGACTCAACCTCTGTCCCAAAAGAATTGAAAGCTTGTCATTAAAGATTGAAATTGCCACGGTGTCTCATTAAGTGTAATAGGATGCTACAGACCCCATCAGCTGGACTACAGTTGTTAAAACATCTCAAACATCCTGGGTTGCATCTTCAGAGTGTATCATACTAGGGGACTTCAACTTAGACAGGCTGTCTGTGCATCCACCACTTAAAATGTTCTGTGATTCCTTGGGTTGTCACAGCTAATAAATGAATCTACTCGTCCTAACAAGCTCAACCCTAATAACAGTACTCTCTTGGATATCATTTTAGTTAACAAACCCCATTTATTCTCCCATGCTGGCGTCTTTTTCTCTGATATTAGCGACCATTGCTTCATCGCGTGTGTAAGATCCACTCTTAAATCCACAGCTGTACCAAAATTCTCCTTTAAAAGGTGCATACGCAACTTTGATCTCCATGGGTATATAGCAGACCTAAGAGACTCCATGCGATGGCAGGACTTCTATCTAGCCAAGTCACTGATTACAGCTTATGATAGTTTCTCAGAAATTGTGCAAGGGGCTCTCAACAAGTATGCTCCCATAGTAAAAGTTTGTTCCAGAAACAAATCCTGTCGGTGGTTTACAGAAGGCCTGAAAGATGCTTTGCGGAGTAGGGATGTACTCTGGAGAACTGCTAGGAAAACTAATTTTAATAAACTACTGAAATTCTTTCCTGAGGGCGAGGAACCTCTGCACTAAAATGGTCAGAGAAGCCAAAGCTAATTTCTACCCCTCTCAGCTGGAGAGCTCCTCAAGAAATGCCTCCAAATTCTGGAAGACTATCAAAAACATTGAAGGCCACACCACTTTAAATTCCCTACCTACTAAATTTTTGATCAACAATACTGTCATCTCCGACAGACCGTCTATTCTCGATGCTCTCAATAATCATTTTGCCACTGCAGGGCTAGCCTTTGACTCCTCTCCCGCCAACAACTTAGATTGGATACACAAGAAAAACCCATCCCCAGTCCATTCTTCTCTCTGCAGCCTACCTCCCTGAAAGAAGTTGAAGATCTCCTTTTTCTGGACACTAGGAAAAGTGCTGGGGCCGACCTCATTGATCCGTACTTCTTAAAGGTCTGCTACCGTGTCGTCCCAGTCCCAATTACTCATCTCTTCAACTTATCCTTGTCCCAGGGTGACCTACCGCCCATTTGGAAAAATGCACTTGTGGTCCCTTTGTTTAAGTCAGGAGATCCTAGTGACCTCAATAACTACAGGCCACTCTCCTACTTCCAGTCCTGTCAAAGATGCTGAGAAAATAGTGAACTCCAACCGAAGTACCTGGAATCGGAAAAATTGCTCAGTCTGTTGCAATCCGGTTTTAGAGCACAGCACAGTACAATCTCTGCTCTAGCCAAGATGACAAACTACTGTCAGCTTGAATTAGACAAAAAAAACTTTGCGCAGTTTTCTTGGACCTAAGCAAGGCGTTCGATACTGCTGATCACAGACTGCTTCTGTCGTCCCTCCAGAACATTGGTTTGGATTCCCTATCCCTTAAATGGTTCTCCAACTATCTCTCAGGACGACTTCAAGTAAAGGCAAAAGGGGAAGTTTCTCCACCAGAACCCCTATTGAGGGATGTACCGCAAGGTTCAATTCTTGGTCCCATGCTCTTCACCTTTTACATTAACAACATAGATGCCCCCATCAAAGAAGCACAAATACACCTATTCGCGGATGATATGGTACTCTATGCTAGTAGCCCCACACCTGAAGCGGCCTGTAAAGCCCTTCAAAATGAATTTAATCTGCTGCAACATCATCTTATAAACCAGAAACTGCTCTTAAATGCAAAAAAACCAAAGCATTGTTCCGCTTGCCCCTTCAAAATGCAATAAATCCTGCAATTGCTGGGACACTTCCACAGATCACTACCATTCTAGGTGAGCAGTTGGACTCGTTCAAAGTTCAAGTACCTGGGGGTCTGGTTAGACCATAGACGTACTTTCATAGATCACTTAGAAGAACTGGCAAAGAAACTTAGACAAAGACTTGGTCTGTTCTTTAGGATTAATAATCTCCTCACAAGAGACGCTAAACTGAAACTGGTTCAAACTACCTTTCTTTCCCTATTAGGATTATGCAGACTTTCTATATAGTCGGGGACCTGCAGGTACCCTAGCCAAACTCGGTGCGCTTTATCACAGAGCCATAAGATTTATCACGGATCTTCCATACTCAGCCCACCACTGTGCATTGTACACAGTAGTGTGATGGTCATCCCTTGCTTACAGATGGCAAAAAAATGCTGCGGTTTGGACATACAAAGCTATCTCAAATAAACTGCCTCAGTATATCTGTCTGTTTACCTTTGTGCACTGTGAAGTATGCCCTGAGAAGTACCTCATATCTACCTTTATGTTTACAAAGCAAAATTCACATTGGCAGAGCAGCCATCAGCTTTGTGCTCCCTCAACTGTGGAACAAGCTGCAAAAAACTTTGAAATTAACTCACCCCATCAGCCTAGCAGCTTTAAATCTCTATCTGCATCATAATGAGGAGTCGTATGCCTGTCTACCCTAAATAGTGACTCCTATAAGTCCAAGCACACTCTAATTACTACTGTTAAAAGACTGATCACATCTATAATCGACTCTTCCCTCTCCCCTTTTTCTACCCCATATTCCTTTGACCCTGGTTCCAGGTCTAAATTCTCCATACCGTATCATTATATATCTTTTTATATTAGGTTTTATTTGTGTTCGGTGCACCTGATTTGTATATTTCTTTATTTTTATGAAAAATTTTGTCCTACCCAAAACTAGCTGTATCTTCTGGTCCAAACATATACTACTGTCAATGCTACCTGCTGATACTTTATATACTGTATTATTGTATCTCGCTTTATTTGTATTACTATTTTCTTGTGTGTTGCATCCCATGTATATTGTCCTTGTTCCTTGTTAACAAACCCAGGTCCACCTCGAAAATGAGCTTGCTCAATGGTGATTGCCTGGTTAAATAAAGACTGACTGATTGATTGAAGGAGATCTCACCCGTATTAAGTTTAGTGTCATCCTGGATTCTGCAGCAGCATCCCAGAAGGACTCATAAGAACCATAATAAGCAGGCTTCCCAGTACTTGTTCTTCAAGCCACAGCTTCCTCTACTGCAGCTCCAGCAGGGGCAGTACCAGGCCTGGCACCTGAAGCCCATGTTCAGGCCTGGTCCTTAAAAAAAAAAAAAAAAAGAGGGTGGTGGTGTGCCCTTCTGTTTGTAGCCACCATTGCTCCTGCAAAAGCTGGCCACTGATGGGTTGGGGGTGTCATCCCTCCACCGGTCATTTCCCTGTCTGCACTCCCCATGAGAAGTCTGCTACATCACTTCTTGCCATGTTGGTCTGCTGTCACAGCAGACAAGTGTGTGTTTGATGTAGGCAGAAGTTTGCTTCTAGACTTTGACGCTGTCCTGCCTTACCAACTTTACGCACCTTGGGAGTACAGGGTGTTCGGGAAGACATTGCTCAGTTCCTTGCAAAAGGGACTATAGCCTGTGTCCCAGACACCCTGGCCATCCAGGGTTACCTGCTTGGTCCTGAAACGGATGGGGGGCTGGCACCCTATACTGAATCTGCACAACCTGAACCAGTTCATGCAGAAATTTAAGTTCTGGATGGCCACTCTGTATCGGATCATTCTTTCACTGGAGCAGAACATATGGATCTTACTTCAGGAGAGCTCTTGCAGTAGTTAATAACCTTGAGGACTGAGCCACCAGGCGCTAGGACCACGTGGAAAACTTTAGTTAGTAGTATTTGGTGGGAGACCACCCCGTCACGTGACCAATGTCCGCGTGACACTATATAAGGGGCGGTCCCCATGCCCACTGTTGACCTGTGCATGTCTGATCTCGTGCAGAACGCTGCTACAGTCTACTGCCATTTCGAATGAGTTTTTCCATCCTTTTTCTTAACAAAGTAGTACTTCTCTCTCCTAAGCTGGTCTTCAGGCTTCCATACTGATGGGCTGTACCTCCTGATGCTATCATGCATGCAGGAACCAAAACTCTGCAGCCTGGATATCCTCCCCTCCACTTCCTGTGCACACAGGTTTACTTCCTGCCTTCCAAAAGGCAGATACTCTGTAGCAGAGCTCTGTCACCTCATGCAAGGCTGATGACATCAGACTGTAAGTCTCATTCTCTTTTCTAAGCTGGTCTTCAGGCTTCCTTACTCATGGGCTGTACCTCCTGATGCTGATAGGTAGGCAGGAATCAGACCTCTGCAGCAGGGGACATCCAGCTTTCCACTTCCTGTCTCCGTCAGTTTACTTCCTGTCTTTAGACTGGCAGGTACTCTGCAAGCAGAGCTCTGTCACCATGTGGCAGAGCTGAAGACAGCAGACTGTAAGTCAATTAATTTCTTTTTTTTTTCAGATTTCCAAGAATCGCAGCTGTTTCAGTGCTCCTGTGTGGGTTCCAGTCTCAGCCTTGCAAGCTGCACAGACTGGCCCCACTTCATTCGCGGTGTTTTTTCCCGCGCTTTTGGGCTCAATCCAGCAGACCTAGAATTCTGCCCTAGTGCAGTCTGACCGATTTTAGGGGGAATGGAAACAGCACCAGAGTGTTCAGTCAGGATCCCCCCCCCCTCAACCGACGACGGCCCGTGTATTTCCTGTCGACGGCCGTCATCACGATTGCCTCAGCCACTTGTCGACGATGGGCCTGCAGCACTTCTTATAGCAGCTTAACGTCCAGGGAACTCTAGTCAACGACTGCTGCGGGGCACAAGGAGCACTATTATGGAATATCTCATGGATGGCTGGCTTTTTGACCGCCTCAGCCACTCGTTGATGGTGGGACTGCAATGCTGCTGCGGGGCACTAGGAGCGCTAATACTGGGTATCTCATCGGCTGGTGTTCTGACTGCCTCAGCCACTCATCGATGGTAGGACTACAGCGTTAGTATGACGGCTTGTTGACCCTCTGGGAATTCTCAGTAAAGGGCCAGCACAATTCATCACAGCTTCAGCAGCATAGAATCGGGGAACCCTGTGGGGGTGGGGGGAGGTGTATGCTGGGTCATGGCCTCGATCAAGCCTTCCATTCCAGGGGCCAAAAACGCCAGGGCTGCTTGCCCCAGCTACTAATCGCCTTCGATGGGCCGCTTGGCCTAAAATGTCAGAGGGCCACGCTTTTAATCTCTTTATTTAGGTCGCTTACCTAATTTGTTAGAAAGCAGCATTTGCGAATGTCTGCCTTGAAGGAAGCAGCCCTTCCTCAACTCGGAATGATAACCATAGACAGACAGGCCTGAGTGAGCAGCAACCACCACGTGTGAGAGAGCAGCGGCCACCGGGAGACCCAGCAGTCTGCAACCCCTCTCTGGTCCCCAGGCTTCGACAGGTAAAATAGGGCTTTGCTCTGGACTCTGCATGCTTCACGGGCAACCTCCGGGGGCACCAGATGGGAGACCTCACAGGAATGCAAAAAGAAAGAGGACCTCATCACCGTCCTCATCCGCAGGGGCGCAGTTGTCCTCACATTACTCCGATACTCAGTCGACTCCCTGTCCAGAATCTTGGACCTGGAGGGCCTAGTATTTCTCATAAACGAGTTCATAGCCAAGACTCTCCTCAGAGGCTCCCACCCAGACAGTACAGGCTTTTCACCTGGCAGCTGCCACCAGACCGGCCTCAGCCTCCCCAGTTCCTCCAGCCACAGGGGACCAGCATCAGCCTTTCCTATTTCTCCAGCCATATAAGCCTTCTAAAGGAGGAATAGCAAGGTCCAGCTGCACCTGTCCAGTGGCCTGGCGGCTCTCCAAGTTTCTCAAGTTTGACAAAGAACAATCAGACAAGTGGTTAGACTGCCCCAGAATCGACCCTCTGATTTCAAACCTGACCAAGAAGTCTATCATCCCAGCCGAAGGAGGGACTTCACTCGGGGACCCAGTGCATAGGAAAGTGGATGCCTCACTCGTCTAGGCACTACAAGTATTAACAACATCTCAAGATGGCAACCGCCAATCCTTTTTTTGGCCTAAACCACTCAGTCGGGAGGCGGTCTCCGCTGAATATTGCCTAGCTAGAAAATTTCCAGAGTGGGTCCTGGGCGTCTGCCGGCTTCCAGTCTAATGGTGCCAACCTGCTGCAAGAGCTGTTCTCGAAGATCTACTGTCAGTAAGTCCTTACGCAACTGTACTTTCCCTGGAGCAGGGTGGGGAATTCTGTGAGGAGGAAAATAAGTATGGGGAGCCTATTAAACTGGATATATCCCCAGATCCTGACCGTCCTGAATCCCCTGATAAGGGATCTGAGGATTTCACATCCTAGTTTTCCTTCATAAAGAAGTTGCTCAGACTCTTGTCCTCCCCATTCAGGAATCCACTGAGGAGGAGGAAGAGCAGGACTACATGGAGATGTTGGATGTCCCAGCATCAGAGAGACTACTGCTACACATCCATAAATCTCTCAGGAAGCAGCTTACAGATATCTTGCAGACACCCACTTCTGTCACTCCAGTGGACAAAAGACTGGATAAAAGTACTCTATGGCTAAGGGGGGCGAATTCCTTTTGGGCACCTAGCCATGAGAAGGTAGTGCAGGCTGCAGCCTGTGACAAAGCTGACATCTCTCTGACTTCTCATCCTCCTGAAAAGAACTCCAGAAGGATTGATTGAATGGAAGAAAGACTGACTTGGATCCTCTTTGGCCATTAGGCAGGCCTCTTACATGGCTTACATCTCCAGGTACCAGAAAACTCTATGGAGTACAGTACTGGAGAATGCTAAAGCTGTTCCAGCTCCCATGGCAGCTGACCTGGAGTTGGCAGCAGAGAGGGGCATAGAGGCCTCAAGACACAGTTCAGAATGGCAGTTGATACTAGTGATACTGCAGCTAGGCAGATGGCAACAGCAGTGTCCCTTAGGAGGTTTGCCTGGCTAAGAACCACCAACCTGATCCAGGATATCCAGGTGAAGGCCTTAGATTTCCCATGTGAGCCCACATCTCTGTTTGGGGAACAAACAGAGGCTTGCATGAAAAAGATGGATAACTACAAAATGGCATACGAGTGCCATGGCTGAGAAAAGGGCATCCACGCCACAGAAGCACCAGGCCAGGGATGGCAGGGGTAGGTCCCAATACAGGCCATTCTTCCAGCCCCAGGTCTTCCCTCAATATCAGCAACAGAGGGGTACTTTAGAGCAGGGGCAGAAGTGGCAGTGGCCACATTGCCTCAGTACACACAGCCAGCAATTTAGATCAAACAGGCACCCTGAGGGTGTCTGTTTGGGTCTACCAGTCCCAGTAGGGCAAGCTGGCCCACTACCTCCAGGAGTGGCAGTCCATCACCAGACAGGTGGGTCGTGGAGGTAGTGGGCCCAGGGTCTTGCTCTCGGTTTCAAGTTCATGCGAAAGCTAAGAGCAAGAATTTTCAGATATTCTACCCCATCAGAAACTGTTCTGCTGGAGGAGGAAGTATTCAGTCTCCTGTCATAAAAGGTAGTGGAGTCAGTTCCCCCCAACACAAGGGGAAAAAGGTCCATACTCAGAATTTTACCTCACAGTAAAGAAAAATGGGGAGTGGCGACCCATACTGCATCTGACATCTGAACAGACATTAGTCAAAACCAAAATTCAAAATGGTGACTTTGGCAACCATTCATCCAGCACTAAGGCAGAGAGTCTGGTTGGCATCACTGGACTTAAAGGATGCTTATTTTCACATCCCCATCAGGCAATCTCACAGAAAGTACCTTGGGTTCAGATTGCCATCAGGCCATTATCAGTTCAGGGCAATGCCCTTTGGACTGACCTCTGCCCCAAGAGTGTTCGCAAAGTGCCTGGCTGTGGTCTTAGCACATCTAAGGAGGCTGGGAGTGGCAGTGTTCCCCTACCTGGATGACTGGCTCATTGTAGGCCAGTCCCCACATCAAGTCACGGATGCTTTGGCAGTCACACAGTATACCCTACAATCCTTGGGATTCCTGGTCGATCACAGAAAGTCAGTACTGGAATCAGTCCAGCTCCTGGAATTCATAGGGGCCGAACTGGACACATTACAGGGACAGGCTTTCCTCCTACAGGGAAGAGTGGACAGCCTGGTACAGATAGCCAGCTCCTTCAAGTTACATACGTCCTGAGGCCAGCAAAGGCATTTCCTGCAGTTGCTGGGCCACATGGCAGCATCAACAGGAACAGTACTAGGGCCAGGTTTCAGATGAGGGACATTTTCACCTCGGGACACACTGGCATCAAAAAAGGAATCTGTCAAAGTTGGTGCCAGTCACAGGAACTCTCCTGTAGGCCCTTCACTGGTGGCAGGAGAGAACCAATCTAAGGCAGGGCGTGCCTTTCCTGCAGCAAGCCCCTTCAGTGATGTTGACCACAGATGCATCCCTCCTAGGCTGGGAAGCACACCTGGGGGAGCATACTGCATACGGTACTTAGCTTAGACAGGTGTCATTGCTACACATAAACCTGTTAGAGGTCAGGGCAATTCTCCTGGGTAACTAGTCATTTGCCAAGTTGATACAAGTCAGAACAGATAATACAACCACCATGTACTACTTAAATAGGGAGGCACAAGGTTGACCCCCACTATGTACAGAGGCCATGAAAATTTGGAGCTTGGCATACTCACTGGTGATTGATCCCTCTCTCTGTCTGTCTCTCTTTCTCTCTCTCTCAGCAGTACGCCTTCCAGGGAAAGATTATGTTTTGGCGGATGCTCTCAGCAGAATGAACCAGAATAGTCATGAGTGGTCTTGCAGGTGATTTTCAAGAGATGGGGCATTCCAGAGGTGGACCTCTTCGCAGCCCCAGACAATCACCAGCTACCACAGTTCTGCTGCAGACCTCCTGTGAGGGCCATAATCCCACTGGATGCACTGCTGGTGGTCTGGACAGGGAAGTTCCTATATGCCTTCTCCCACCCCCACTTCCCCTTGCTGCTTAGGGTGCTGAACAAGCTCAGATCTCAGCCAGCGATGATGATCCTTATTGCCCCAGACTGGGCCAGGCAACCCTGGTACACTTTAATTCTGTCCATGTCTAGCCAGGCCAGTCAGCCTCCCCAAGAGACAACCTACTGACATCCTCCCAGGACAGGATCCTTTACCCCAGCCTCCTGTCCCTCGGGTTCAAGGCCTGGCTCTGGAGGACTTGGAGTTATGTCAGTTTGCATCTCTCTGAAGGGGTGATGGACATACTCAGGGTTTCAAGAAAGCCTTCCACTAAGAAAACCTATACTTCCAAGTGGAAAAGGTTTTCTATCTGGTGCAAGGGAAGAGACATAGACCACAGTCAGGCTGGCTTGCCGGTTGTCATGGACTGTCTGGCCCACCTTCACTCCCTTGGCCTGAGGCCATCTACTTTAAAGGTGCACCTGGCAGCTGTCTCTGCTTACCTGTCGGCAGGCAGGGGTGTATCCCCTGGTCTCCAACACAGTATTCAGAAAGTTTTTCAAAGGACTGCTGCATTTGCATCCCCCACATAGGGACCTTACCCCAGCGTGGGATCTCAATATATACATTGCCCATCTGATGCAGCCCCCTTTTTGAGCTCATGTCTTCTGCGGAGCTTAAATGTATAATTTGGAAAACAGTGTTCCGAGTGGCAATTACCTCTGCCAGGAGGATTAGTAAGCTCCAAGCTCTTTCTACAGAGCCTGACTATATTTCAGTCCATAGGGATGAGGTTGTCCTCAGGACGAATATGAAGTTTCTTTCCCAAGGTGGTTTCTGACTTCCACCTAAATCAGTCCATTACATTTGCCTGTCTTTTTCACTCTCCATTTCACTTCAGGAGAACCTAGGCTGCATAGCCTGGATGTTGAGAGCTATCAGTTACTATCTAGACCACACAAAGGGTCACAGGCAGGACCGTACTCTGTTGTTCCTAACCTGTGGAGAAGTGGGTAAATCAAAACCAGCTACAAAGATCTGTTGCACGTTGGATTGTAGCTTGCATTCAGTTCTGCAACAACAAGGTGGGCAGACAGCCCCCTATGAGGCTCCGTGCCCACTCTATCAGGGGTACAGCTGCCTCCATAGCAGCTGCTGGAGACATTCCCCTGCAAGAAATCTGCAAAGCAGCTACTTTGAGAATTGCCCACACATTTACCAAGCACTATTGCTTGGATACCCAGGCCAGGAGTGATGCCAGGTTTAGCACAGCCGTACTGCAGAGCCTATGGTTCTGTACCCACCTCCAAAGGTACTGCTTGGGTAGTCTGCATTAGTCAGAATACAGTAAGATTTCCTGGGGTTTAAAGAAAAAATTACTTAACATAGTAATCTTGTTACTTCCAAGGGAATCTTATTGTATTCTGAGCTCCCTCCCTTCATCCCCTGCTGGAACCTAATGGGCACTGCTCTCCAGCTGTTCATACATTACTGCAATCCTGTTGGTATAACACTTGTTTTCTTGGGCATCTGTGACTTGAGTGTTAGGGATGCTCCTGTTTATGAAGGGGTTTGCAGTTGGGATGGGGGGAACTAGTTTTTCTTGTTAAGATAGTTTTAGTACAGTTTAGTATAGTTGTCTGTGCATGCTTGTAAGACTCTTGACGGTTGCAGAAATACAACCAGGAACAGTGGTTTGTAAACTGAGCTTGAGCCTAGCATTCCACTATTTGCATAGGTTCTATTAACCATTTCAACTCCAGGGCAGTCCTATGGAGAGACAGTACTGCATTAATCAGAATACAGTAAGATTCCCTTGGAAGAAACAGGATTACTATGGTAAGTCATTTTTCTTTTAGGGAGACTAGTACCACACCAGCCATCAAAATGTAAGGATATATTGTCTGGAAAGGGTGAGATATTTCTGAATCACCCAAATGGTACAGATTCCTTTTAAAGTAGTAAGGATAGTGGTCAAGGCAAATAGTATGTTGTAGGTAGATCAGCAGAAGGAAGTGATCCTGTCCCTGTGAAGATCCTTGGTGCGCTGCATTTGGGAGTACTGCCTACAGTTCTGGAATCACACCTGAAAGAGGACTGAGAAAGTCGAGGAGGTGCAAGGAGGCAACAAAATGATTTAGGGCAGCAAGAAAGCCTACATGGAGGCTGTAGACATAACATATATTCACTGGGGGACATTATTAAAACTTTTCAGGTTTCTTCACATGAAATAAAAATGAACACTTGGGAACTGTTCATAATAAATGGAGACATAAGCACAAGGGGGCACTTTTCAGGCAGGGGTGGGTGGGTTGTGGGTGAAAGATTCAGGAAGGATACCATAAAGTATCACAGAGAAGGGTGGTGAATATGTGAAACAGACTGCTTGAGAGGGTGGCCTGCACCAAGTCAGTAGAGATTCAAGCGGTGGTAGAAGAGACCTGTGGGGATAGCAGTGGAGGATGACTTGGGGGGTGGGGGGGGTTCAGGAAGGGGGAGTGAGTGATTACTAGGGCTTTCCCATCATGCTATTGATAGGGCTGTGTAGACTGCATTGGCCAATGAACTTTTTCTGCTGTCAGTTTCTGTGTCCATATCTGAGTTATTTATAACTGCAGTTTTTGTGTCATGCAACAAGTGGGGACAGTAGTCAGCACAGCAGAACAGGGGGCAATAGTTGGTGCTTCGATATCGCTGCTGACTGCAGTGCTGGCATCCAGGGTTTGAGAATGAATATGGGACATCCGGGGGGTGGGGGATCGAGTGTCCCAGAGGGCGCTCTCCGGGGAGCAGGGCATAACTTCCCACTGAGTACTGCCGCCTGAGTGACCACAGGCAGCAATACAGCTGGAGAGGCTCGTGGGATGGGGGTGAGCCTGACTTCAAAGCATGGCCACACAACTAGATGTGCATATGTACCGTGGAGCCCTTATCAGTTGCGTCCTGAGGGAAGGGAGAAACTACCTCCTCTGAGTACTCCTTTTCAGAGAGGTCCTGGATAGGACAATCAGAAGTACAAATGGGAATTTGAATGCAAAAAAAAATGTGTACAGGAGTTTCAGTACAAGTAAATTGTACACATACAGACTGTGTAGCAAGAAAGACTGACAGTACAGTATCTACAAGTGCAGGAGAATGCAGTGATGCAAGTAAAATTAGACTAGAGGAGTCATGTGACCCCACTGATCAGTATCATTAACGTTAAACAGACCGGAAGTCATAGCTGTGGGCCCACCTAACAGACTCCACCATGGAGGTTCAGCCTTCCATGGAACCTAGTTAAGTAACCAAGAAGGGCTGTGGATAGGGCTTGGGAGGTGGCCCTGGCAGAGTGAGGCAGCATTGGTGGGGGGGAGGAGAAGAGAAAAGAGAAACATATTTGTCTATAATAATAAAAAATAGGGGGACAGCTTATTCTGCATCCGTACAGGTGACCCAGGTTCAGCAGCAAACTAGAGTGCCATGTCGAGAGGTGGGCCACAATATAACAACTGCCATGTTGCAGTTTGCAGTAGGAGGTGGGCATTGGGTATCCTGTGCCACAGCAACTCAAGCCACAGTCTGCATTATGGCTGATGTTCTTGGCTCCCTTGTGTCCCCTGATGCTGGATCCTGTCCATCTGGTGGACTGCCTTGGAGTGTTTGGACAGTTTCTCCCCCCCTTCTGGAGCCCCCTACTCATGGAGAGGAAGCCGTGGGAGCAATTGGGTGGCAGCGGATGCAGGGAATAAGTGAACACCAGGCCTCAACAGGGTATGTCCCAGGCGCGGGTGGGCGAAGAAAGGCGGCTCTGTTTTGGGGAGGGAGGGAGTAGACTTCTCCATCCACTCCTTTGCTTACTTTATTTAGATTTTGTTAACCAATTACAGTGTCATAGCCATAAGTATGACTATTTTCAGACACAACCCAGGAGGTTACAGACATTTAGGCAGTCAAACAATTTACAGACATTCGTACGAAGATGAGCAACAAGATGAGAGGATCTACGACATTTCAGGTAATAGTAATGATATGATGCTAGAAAACAGGAAACACATGTACATACTGTAGTTCATATAATCATGGGTAGTAGGAATTTTGCATTGAAAATGGCAGCCACAGAATTACTGGTGGGGTCACACCATGACTCCTCTAGTCCTTGTATTGTATCTCTGATTCTTACCGGCTAGATGTGAAAAGAGGCATAGTCAGTGTCTGAGTTAATAAGGAAGTTCCTGGAGTTCTGCTTTTTGATGCAGAGGCAAAGGTGTAGATCTTCTCATCTGGAAAGGTACATCCTGCTGGAGGGTCAACACGCCTCTCAATACCATAATACCTCAGTGTAGTTATGGCTGCTGTAGTGGGGTGTCTGTCTGCTGGGGGAAGTTACCTGTAGATCGACCAGTGGGAGTGCAAGGATGCTGGAGTGGTTTTGGGCTCGAATACCGCATATGGAGTAACAGCTAGTTGGTGTGGGAGATGCAGTGCCTGATCCCCTAGTTTAGCTTTATGGAAGCAGTGGAGCACAAATTGATGGGTCTGTCAGCTCAGCAGCATTCTTCTGGAGCAGATGTTGCCAGTAACTGTTCAGATAGAACAGTAATGTTGGTAGAGGTTAGCTAAGCCCTTACAAGTAATTTTACTTATAAAACCATTTTTATTATGTTAATGTTCCTTGCTCCCTCAGCCCCTACTCAAGCTACCACTACCCCCAGGCCAATCCTTTCACCCTCCCTGGGTATTAACCTGCTACCATGTTGCCCCTGTGGTTTACGTCTATTCCCCAAAAAAAAGCAGTGGAGCCCCCTGGATGGGGCTTGGTCTCTTGGGGGTACTATCCAGTCATCAGAGCGTGCCCAGGTCCTTGATTGCAGGACCTACAAGTGCGGTGGAGCCGCCATTCTGCATGGGGTGTTTCCTCTTTTCCACCTGTTCTGTCCCTCAGAGCGCCAGGCATCTTGGGTGTGCATGCACAGCGTGTATAAGCGCAGCACCAGGCCATGTCCTCCCTCCCTTAGCAGCCTTGCTGCATTGCCACCAGTGGTTACTCAGTGGCAGTGTAGCAGCAGAATAGCTTTCCTCTCTTGCTAGAGGAGGAGGAGAGCTTCTCTGGGGCACTTGATCCTCCTCCTCGTGGCTCCCCTCAGTGACCCAAGCTGTTTCCTGAACATGGGTTGCTGCATCATGAGTAAGCGCTACCACTTTGCTGATGGTCTGGCCAGAATAATTTTTTTCCATATTACTGAGGAATTGAAATGTGAAGTTCATACCTGGTAGTATACCCTTAAATGACCTGAAGATATCTGTTTTGCTTATGATGTATTTTACTTTACATGAGTCACTCGAATACACTTCAGGATAAGTAGTCATCTGGAGAAGTGGGTCAATAAAACTGGTTTCCACATCAACAGTTATAGTCTGGCTATGGCCCTGATGTGCCATATGCTATTTCTTTACTTACTAGTGAGAATAAGGCCTTCATAATGAGGCTTTATGACTCTTATTAGTGGTCTCCTTAACCTGGGGATCACAGGTTTAGATCAATCCAGAGCCAAAATGTTCACTTTGTGGCAAATCACTTAGCCTAGTGCTCTAGTCCACCTAGCTGTAGAAACTGTAAGCAGGTGGGGTAAGCTTTACCTCATTAATATTGCAATGTTACATTTCAACAGAGCTTCCTTAGTAAAACATAAGAAATAACATATGGCATGTGTAGGTTAAAGGGAGGCGTTTGGGTCTTCACACTAGCAGTGAGCTAGGACCAAGAGGTCCCAAACAAAATATATTACAGAATGTATTTTTTAAATCACTTTGCTGTGATACAGATTTTTTTTGTTTGATACTGTGATCCGTCAACGTAGAATCCTACGTACACTGTGCCACACATCCTTGCAGTGGATGTCTGTAACAAGCAGCCTTTGGGGACCTCTATGTGAGAACTACTGGCTTGGAAACCAGCTTGCTGCAGCTGGTGACACTGCCCACAGGGCTGGTACTACTGTGTCCTGTGGACACACCACAGTATTTTTAGGCGGCTGTAAGCACTAGTTGTTTCAGTGTTACTAGAATTGTCAGTTGCTCAGAGTATAACTTGCCAGTATGTTGGCTGATGGGATTTTAATATTTTATGTTATTGTGTGTATGGGGGAGTGCATAACGAGAATTTAATACACACCGAGTGGGATGCTATAAACCCAGAGGGTGAAGGCAGTGGGGTTTATTAAAGCATCCCACTCGAGGTGTGCATTAAATTAAGAGTTTGGTGCCTCTTGCCCCCCATATTGTTTAATATATCTGCAGCGTTTCTTTCCTTGAAAACACTACATAATTATAGAAATCTATACGGGCACTCGGGCAGTAGGTTGTGCTGGTGTTCAAATCTTTTAAGCTGCATTGGTGGTGGTGTTTTAAGCCCCTCACCAGATGTAATTCACCAACATTAAAATAAGTAATTAACTACTCATTTAAAGGAAAGCGGTCAATAGCAAATAGCCCACCCCACAAAGCCCCTCAGTTAGGCTTTTACAATAGAGCTTATTTTTTATGCAGTTTTACTGAATTTTATTTTCAAAAACTCTGCGAAGAGGAACATGGCAGATGCTGTGTGCGTCATTTCATGTAATTGTGCAGCTGCACTGATCGCTTCCATTGAAAGGCATGGAGCGATCGGTGCGGCATCACTGTTACATGAAATGGCGGCACGCAGCATCCACCATGTTCCCCTTCATGAGTTTTTAAACTAAAATTTGTTAATAAAGCTGCATAAAAACGGCTCCTATTGTAAAAAGCCTAATCGGGCGTGGGTAAGTTTTGTGGGTGGGCTATTTAAGATAGTGACTGTTTTCCTTAAGATCATTGCAGGTCACTGTTTCCCACCTCTTTTGTTCGGGTTTGTCGAAGTTAGGAGCTGGAAGTGCCCCCCTCGAAAGGCCACAGCCAGGAAGCGCAGAAGTACTGCATGGAGCTTCTGGGCTGTCAAATTAGAAAACAAAATCCTTAAAGTGTAATGGAGCTGTCCTGAGGCAAATCCTGGTGGTAGTGTAGAAATCGGGGGAGTGTGCGCTTGGTAAGCAGCAAGCGCCTGTGCAGAGTGAGGGGAAACCTTTTTGTCATTATAATCTGCGGGTTATAATGGTGAATTATAACCCGGTTTCCCTATGGGAGAAAACGCTCCCAAGTTCTTCTATTTCAGTTCTTGCAAAACGTACGGGTTACCCAAAAAGGGCATTGGCAAGAATGCCAGGTTTTCAAGAAATACAAAATCACACATACCCCCATAATGCATTACTGGGTTATGTGTGGTTTTGTATTTCTTGGAAACATGGACCTTTGCTTCAGTGCTTTTGTGCTGAGGTGCTTTGTCTTTTTAGCTTGCCTTCTTATTTTGGGCCCACCATGACCCAAACCTGTAAAACTACATTAGGGTTGGCTCGTTTTCCCCTGAGGTGATACACAGATGTGGCCCACTGAGTCCTGTGTTGGATGTAATGCTTGTCTGTGTCTTCTGTTCTCATCCTTTGTAGATTGTATGAGAGGCCCTTTTGCACCATGTAGTCTTGCTTACAGCAGAATCAGCCTACATCTTCTTGGTAATTGACTTGTTAGGGTTGTTCATTTTGGAAGAATGTGAAAATTAAACCTTTTTTTTCCTTCTCTTTTCTCACTAGGTGAAATGAATCTTGATTGTTGAATGTCTCCAAGCATTTTATTCATATTTTGCGGAGAAGAATCTTTACGTTGTTTTGAGCCACTGCGTGGCTGATCTTACTTTAAAGTCAGGGGTTGAAAGGATTTCTGTTAACTAGTGACTGAGGCAGCCACTGCCATATCCAAGTAACCTGACATCACATCTACAATGGTGCTGTCACAGAGACAACGAGATGAATTGTAAGTAGATTGCATATTCTCTTAAGTTGAAGTACAAGTCTGTATGGTTCTTTTGTAAATACTTCCTTCACTCCTCCTGTTGATATGAATTCTTATCCTTGGTTCAGAAACTCCCTGCTGCTGGCAGGGAGCAGTAGTACTGCTCTGTGTACATTAGTCTATAATGACGATCTGCTTATAACTCTCCCGTCCCACTTTTTAATCTAGTGAACTATTCCTCCTTATAGCTGAAGTAGTTTTTCTTTTCCCTTTTGCTTACCGTCCCTACGGCTTATAACAGGCTCATCTGTGTAAGCACATTCTGCCCAATATATGGGGTGGACACTGTAACTAGATTCTGTGTTTCAAATAACGAGTTGCCAACTTCCATTACTGATGCACCCAAGTAAGTAATTCTTTATTTGTGGAGCTCCCTATCCCTGAGGCCTAGGGCGCTTTACAGTGTACGGACAGTGAGGCAAGGATTAAATCCACAATTCAGGAAAACAATAACTTAATTATTAGCTACATTATAAAATAACGTAAGATAAAATAGTGGCAAGATTATAAGACCAATATGGATCAGATCCCAAAAGCTTCCCTAGAGAGAGATGTGCTTTGAGGCCCTGCTTAAAGGCCTCCAGCAAGGGGCCTCCCTCAAGGACCTTGGAAGCGAATTCCACAGGGCCGGCACAGCCACTGCAAATGTATGATCGCCAGATGATTTTAGCCTGACCCTGGGAATTACTAGGAGGTCTTCCTTGGAGGAGCAGAGGGGAGTGCTCGGTGTGGTAGGGAGTCTGATCACTCTGGTAGCTAGGACCCAGACAGTATAAGGCTTTATAGGTGAGAAGACCCACCTTAAAAGGAAACTCTCCACCTCACCGGCAGCTAGTGCAGACCACAAAGCGCCAAGAGGGGTCACCACAAACCCTGTCGGAAGGCCCATCAATAACTTGACCGCTGCGTTCTGCAGTAGCTAGCAGGCTGACATAGGACTCCTCCACTAATCCAGAGATCAAGAGCATTACAGTAGTCAAGTCTGGATTTCACAAATGCATGCATGAGTGAGGGCTGGTTCTCTGGTGGGATAAGGACTTTAATCTGGGTGATATTCTTCAAGGGATAAAACCACTCCAGATGACGGATGATACCTGAGCCTCAGATGCCAATCCATCATTGAAGATAATTCCCAGATTTTCCATCCTTGTGGTGGCCACCAACAGGGTCAGGCCCAGCATTAAGCTGGAGCCCACCCCAGTAGTGGTGGGCTGAAGCAATCACGGAATTTAAGAATGCATGGGATAGACATAAGGGAATTCTGGAGGTCAGGGGTAAGGGGCAACAGACTTCTAGAAAAACATAAAGGGAACTTACAAGCTCAAATGGGACTGGGTGGGCCATAGGCCCTTATCTGCCGACAGTGTCTATATATCCCGCCATGACCAAGCTTAATCACTACTACCTCAGTTTTTTTTGTCTGGGTTGATCCTTAGCCAGCTTGAGGGCAGCCAGGCGCGCATTTAGCACCTACATGGCGCCAACTGTCCTAGGTGCAAATGACATGTACAGCTTGGTGTCATCTGCATAGCAGTGGAAGTGCACGCTATGATGTCGAATGATCTACTACTAAGAAAAAAAATTTGGTATAGCCAAAGGGTGATTACAGCCTGGAATACCCTTCCTTTGGAAGTAATTGAAAGTAAAAATATGAACACTTTTAAAAACAGATCAGACAATGTTATGGGCAATGAGGTCAAATTCAGGGTTAGTTAAATCTTTAATCTTCTGATCAGTTAGATATAATCTTAAAGGGCAAGCACTAAGGACACAAGTCTACATTAAGCTTGTTTTTGATCTATGAAATCTCACCCAGGGGAAGCATATACACTGCAAACAGTATGGGTGAGGGGATCGAGCCCTGGGGACTCCAAGGCAGGACCCTTGGGTGAGAGGAAGAACACCCATCACTACCTTTGCATCCTGTCAGTGAGAAAAGACTCAAACCAGTTGATGACAGTACTGGTGAGTCCACAGTGCCTCTCTAGCGCATTCAGCAGCACATTATGGTCTACAGTGTCAAAAGCAGAACAGAGATTGAGGAGAATGAGAATTGACTGCTCACCTCTATTGCTGGCCCTGAGGAGGTCATTATGCACTCAGACTGGCACAATTTCAGTACTGTGCCTTGACATAAATCCACACTGAAGGGCTCGAAGATGTCTAAACAGCGAGGTAGGTTACGAGCTACAGTGCATAATTTTTTAATTGCCTTGCCCAGAAAAGTGGGTTTGAGATGGTTCTTTAATTCACCAAGATGACCGAGTCGAGAGGAGATTTTTTTTTTCCAGTAGGGGTCTTGCCAGTGCCTCCTTCAGATTGCTGGGGAACAGCCCTAGAAAGCAAACACTGGACGATGTCAGCGATCACTGGGCCAATGAACTCCTCACATCTCACAAGGAGATGTGTTGGGTGACAGGTCGATCAATTCACAAAATGTGGGCAGCAACAGTGAGATTACCCACATACTTCCTCCACCTACACTGGCTTAAACTCACTCTAGACAAACTGAAAGTGAGTTAATAACACCCAACTGACCACCTGTGTAGCGCGGTTGGACAGATAGACTGACCTGATGGAGGACACATTGTCGGAAAAGAACAGAACAAACTCTTCGCGACTTGGCTGCTGACATTGCCGCTGTAGGTAGACTGGATGCAGTAGTCTGTCAACAGTATTAAAGAGCTGAGCTGATCTGTTCTTCCCTGCAGCTGTCTCCCTGGACTGGAATACTGCCTTCTTATGGGAGATGGCCCTTTGATACTCACTATAGTGAGCCTTTAAAGCTAGTCTGTCCTCCTCTGATCCAGACTAAAGTCAGTGATGTTCCGACCCTTAGTCTTCATCTCCTTGAGAGCTCCATCAAACTGTGGCAGTCTCAAGCAAGTGGATCTGTGTCGTATACAGACTGGTGTGACAGAGTCAAACACCAAGGTCACAGCCCTATTCTAGACTGTGACTGCCTTGCTCGTGCCCACTGCACAAGCAGCTCTCACCTCTGAGAAGTCCATTACTGCCAGTAATCCCTCTGGGAACAAACTCCTTAATGGGTGATGACTGACCATCTCCACAAGGAGGGATCACGGGGGGGGGGCCCCGAACGAGAACCTCACGGTACAGTGATCCAACCAAACGACTGGATCAGTCTTGAGATCAGTGATCTCAGGCCCCAGTGAGAATGCGAAATCCAAGGTGTGTCCATGGCGGTGAGTCAAGAAGGCAAATGTTTGTGCGGGGCCCAGTGAATTCATCATCAGAAGAAAGTCTTGTCCAAACTGCAATAGTTAGGTCATTGACCCGGCTTTAGAGTCACCCATAATCTGCCATCTGGGTGACCCCAACACCCTCTCGGCAACAAAGTCCTGCGACTTTCTGCAGAAATTCCCTCTTGCCTTGGAGGCTGGTTAATGAGAAGGATTCTGCAGCCTGCACCTGGACCCCAGAGCGGCCACATTTAAACAATGAAGTAGCTCTGTGTGGGTGCACTGAAGTAGAAGTCTATTCAGCAAATGACCACCCTCCGCCCCTGTGGTCTCCACTGGGAACAGTGCAATCTGGAGTAGCTGGCCGGACAGACGCCTCCAGGATTGGACCAGTGTCTTCAGCCAAGTCTCCGTGATGCAAGAGAGATTGACGAGGAGACACAAGTAGCTATAATTGTAGTCTTGTTCCTGATCGACCTCTCGTTGTATGAAAATCCCTGAGCAGGGACTAGAGTGGCCCAGCAGCTACCTATCAACTCGGTCCAGCAGAGACCCTGTTTGTAGGGACTAGGTATGAGCGACCTCTCCCCAGTCCCCATTTCACCCCAAGATGTCACCTGGTCCTCACCACTCTGATATTGCTCTCCCTGTCTGCTGCCTTGGCGCCCTGCCCAGGATGGGACACATCGGTTTGTGAGCTGGTGGTCAGTTTAGCCACTAGCTTTCTAAATCTGATAGCCAAACCAATATTTGTTGTGGCTATCCATTTTAAGGCCTCAAAAATCACTTAGTAGGCAAGTTGCCAAGTTGGCCAATAACTTTCAAAATCTGGTAGCCAAACCAATTTTTTAAGTAGCCATTTGCACTTGATTTGCCCCAGCCGTCCACCACTCCGCTTCCTTCTGATACCGTCCTCACTCAGAGGGAGGTCAGTGAAGGGGCAGAGGCCAAACAGCTGCGATGCTGTGTAGCAGAGCATGTGGGTCCCGAAACCTTAACACATCTCTAAGTCTACTGTTTAAAATGCTATTCCAGAACTACTACAAGCAATAAATACAATCAAGATTAAAACACCCATCCCAAACCCAGCTTAAACCAAATTTAAATGAAACCCATTCAGCCATTCAACTCTGTTCATTTAAACTGACCTGCCCCTGACTTTCAAACTTCAATCAATCAAAATCTTTATTTTGCCAGGTGGAACATCATTGAGACAAGCTCATTTACAAGATGGACCTGGGGCAAAACAGTTGCCAACAGGGTTAAGACATTATAGGTTGAGTGAACGTACATAACAATTACATAGTAATAATAACATAACATATAACCATTGCACACGACAGGATTCTTGCACCAGAACATAGCAATTGGTTCAACAGGAGGTAGTGCCATTTAAATACAATTGCATGAATACAGATATATGGGCGTAAGGTAATGAGCTAAAGTTTATACAGTAAACCTCATTGGAGGAGTCATAGTGAGCAGGAGTGGCAGTTCCTCTAGTGTCAAAGTGCGAAGAAGATTGAGATGTAAAAGTCCTTTGATAAGTACTGTAAGCATAGCCTGGCAAGTGGGGAGGGAAGGTCAGCCAAGATAGGAGAGGGTTGGGCAGTTATGGCCTAGGAAGGAAGGACTGTTAGAGGGGAGAACACGGCAGATGCCTCAGACAGTGGTTGGGGTTTAAGTTCAATATTTGAAGCAAAGACAGATCGTGATGTTGGGACCTTGATTTGAACAGTGACGGAAGGGAGGACTCAAATGGCATCTCAGGCAATGGTTGAGGTTTAAGTCCAGAATTTAAAGCAGTAACAAATCGCGATGTTAAGACCTTGGCTTGAAACAATGACAGACCTCGGAGAAGGTCCTCAGGAACAAGGATTTGAAGAGGGAGAACGTGACGGGTAGCTAGCCTTAAGGGTTTCTGGATCTTATTCCAGAGCATAGGAAGAGTGAAGCTTATTGAGGCTCTAACAAAGCGTGTTTTAACTTCAGGGATACTAACATACTAAAATGCCCTCAGAATAGGCCTAACAGTCTTTTGTGTCTGCTTGTTTGGTCAGCCCCCACCCTGGGAGCTGACCTTGCTGCCCCCCAATCTCTAGCTTCTCCCTTCCCAGTCCCGGATAATCCATGCACTGGATGTTGCTTCAGAACCCTTCCCTGTACCTGTCCCATCCCTCTTGAACCCCTCCGCTGTCTCTGCCTCCACCAGCCCCTGGCAGCACATTCCATGGCACCACCAACCTCTCAGTGAATAGCACCTCTTCCTTTCTCCCTGAATCCCCCAGCTTCCACCCATATCCTCTAGTTGCGCCCCCCCTTGGAGCACCCTGACTCGTCTCCCCTATTTACCCCCTTCATGTATCTGAAGACCTCTCTCATGTCCCCCTGGTCCCTTCTCTCTTCCAGTGTGTACATATTTAGCTCTTTGAGCCTCTCCCCATAGGTCCTATCCCCCAAGCCCCAAACCATTTGGTTGCCCTCCTCTGGACCCTCTCCAGGAGTTCAGTGTCCCTGTTTAAATGTGGCCTCCAAAACTGCATGCAGTACTTGGAGGTGCGGCCTCACCAAGCAGTTATACAGTGGCAGTATCACTTCCCTCCTTCTGGAGGTGATCCCCCTAGCGATGCATCCAAGCATCCTGTTGGTCTTTGCCACTGCCTTCCTACAAGTCTCAGAGTTGTTCATCTTGACATCCACCCCAACCCCCAGGTCCCTCTCAGCCATCGAGACTTGTAGCTCCCCCCCCCGCCCCCTGGGTGTACACCTGGCCCGGGTTTCTGGCTCCCAGGTGCAGTACCTTGCATTTCCCTGCATTGAACCTCAGCTTCCACTTTCTAGACCACCTTTCCAGAACCTCCAGGTCCCCTGTGGGCCACCCTCCCCTCCCCATCCACCACCGCCCCAGTTTTGAGTCATCCATAAAGAGACTCCTCTCACTCTTGATACCCTTCCTTATGTCAGAGACGTAGGCGTTGAACAGGAGGGGCCCAAGGACCCATCCCTGAGGGACCCCACTAATGACCCTCCTTGGGGATGAGACTAGGGATAGCCAGAGGTGAGATCAGTGTTCCCATTTACCCCCATCTGTACTTGATTCAAGTACAAATTATGAAATTCAAGTACATTTTTGTGTGAAGGGGGTACACTGTACCCCCATAATTCTGTTTGAAGTATATGTACCCCACAAAAATGTTGTACAGATGGTAGAATGAACCCATATAATTTATTTTATACCCTAAAAATTTTTGGAGAGGGTGCAGTACACCCCCAGATCTGCAGCCTTAATGGGAGCACTGGATAAGATGGTAAGACTTCTGAGAGAATAGGCACTAGGGATGCAGGGAGTTGGGCAGCTTGTGAGGTATTGAGGTAATTTATGAATGATTGCCTAATATGTCCATAGAATAGCATTCTTTTGCCTCCTGAAGCTAAGGGATGTCCAGCTTGCGAAAGAATCGAGGATGCAGTGGTATGTGTCATAAGGGGCATCCAAAATGAACCTAAGGGCTCTGTGGTATGGGGTATCAAGCTTGGAGAGAGCTGTGCTAGTACTGTGGCCATATAGGAAGTCTGCATAGTCTAGGAGAGGCAAGAAGGTAGCTTGGACTAGAAGTTTTCTATCCACCTGCTTAGTGAGTGCTTGATCCTGAAGAAAATACAGAGCCTTTGACGCAGTTTCTTAGTGAGTTCATCAGTGTGATCAACTAAGACAATTTGTAGTCAGTCCAGACCTCCACATATTTAAATTTTTCCACGAACTCTAGGGCTTCTCCCAAAAGGAACCTTATCTGTTTTTTTTTTAATTTTTTTGATATGAAGAGCCAGTGCAGAGAAAATCATGGCCTTAGTTTTTGGCATTGAACAGGAGTTTCGAGTTGAGTAGATTTTTTGGAGGATGTTGAAATCATTCTGGAGGTCCAAAATGGCTTGATCCGGAGTTGATCTGTCAATGTACAGCACTGTATCATCAGCGAAGAGATGGATACTAGATGTCTTTAGACCAGAGTCAATTTGATTATGGATCCTTGGGGGACATCTCTTAAGGAATATGTTTTTTTTTTTTTTTGGTGATAGGTCTTCAGCCTTGACCTGCTGCTCTCTTTCCACAATATAGTTTGTGAACCAACTTAGGGCCAGGTTGTCCACCCCAACTTTCTTCAGGATCACCAGGAGTAAATCGTAGTTCACCGTGTCGAAAGCCTTGCCAGAAACAAGGCACATATGTATTTATCAAGTGTGGACTGCCAGTCATTTATAACCTTAGCAAGGACAGTGGAGGTACTATGCGTGGGACAGAAACCAGATTGAATTGGGTTTAGTAGATTAACACTTTCCAGATAAGATCTGAGCTGTTCATTTACTACCTTCTCCAATAGTTTTGACAAGGCCGGGAGCAAGGAGGTTGGGCGGTAATTATTTGGTTTGCAGGGGTCCCCTGATTTGAATAGAGGGATGACATGGGCTGTCTTACAGACCTTGGAGAGGGATCCCTGATAGACAAATTGAAAAGGTGGGTAATAGGGGGAGCCAAAATATAGTAGGCCAACTTTAGGAAGAAAGGCTCAATCATATCCGCACCCGCACTTTTCTTAGTATCAAGTTGAAGAAGGAGATCCTCAACTTGTTTGACGGTGACCGGACAGAAGGAGAAAGAGTGGTAAGGGTCAGTTGATTCCAGATCGTGGCAATCGGATGTCTGACTAAGGAACTGTGCCCTGATGGCATTTGCTGGGGAGGTATCAAAAGCCATCCCTGCTGTGGCAGAGTGATTGTTAAGGAGGTCAAGGATCTCATTTTTATCTGTAGTGTGGGTACCACCAGTCTACATTTTGTGAGGAAGCGTGCCAACGTTGTTATGGCCTTCTACCTCCCTTGAAGTTTTCCAAAACTTAGTAGCAGAGTTAGTGGATGCATTATGTTCAGAGCGGAAATAACTAGACTTCGCAGCTCTGATAGTTTTCATGCAGAAATACCTTGCGGTAGTCTTTAGATTATCTGTGAACCAGGGATAGGATTTTCTTTTGGTTCTGCTTTTGGTAACTGGGGCATGGAAGTCTAGGGTTCCAGTGAGTATTACATGAAGTACCGTGTGTGCCTCTTCCATAGAAGATGTGAGGTAAAATTTCTGCCAGTTAGCATACTGGAGGTCATAGAGAAAAGCATCTGGGCAGAAGTTCAGTACATCTCTTATGGATGTAATTAGAGGAAGAGGAGGTTTGGAGTTACGCCGACCTTACGCATGCAGTGGCACAGTGGTCGCTGATGTCATTAAAGAATACACTGAGTGGGAGAATAGGTTAGGGTTGCTTACTAGGATTAGGTCAAGAAGGAAGCTACGCGCTGGGTATTTGGTGTTTTAGCGGGTAGCTTCATTAATGATCTGGGTAAGTCCATGGGCATCACAGAATTCTTTCAGTGGTGAGGAGACTGGAGAGCCAGTCAAGGTTGAGGTCACCAATTATGGATACTTCTGATGAGGTGGTAGCTAGTATGTCACTTAGGTGTTTGAGCAGAGAGAGGCCAGCTGAGGGGAGCCTATAGCACCCACTAATGCAGATAGAGGTTGAGTTGGCTGGTTCAAACAACATGAAGTCTTGCTATATTATGACAATTGTAGTTTGTCCCACCATTAGAACTGCTCCGGAGGTGAAAGAGTTAACTACCATGCCAGGCATGGAGTTTAGAGCGCGAGTTCGGTTAGAGAAGCTCTGTCTGGCTATTTTCAAACCGAAACTGTCAGATTCTTTACTCCGCCTCACTGAACAGTCGCTCGAATTTCTCCTACTGCTGTTCATTTCTCGTTTAAACAGTATTTTCTCGATTAAATTCAACTCATGGTATTTTTATTTTAACATAAACCGATCGTTCAAGCTCTGTCTGTGGTATTGTAAGTAATAGATAGGTTTATTTCTGTGTGGAACTTGAATATAGAACAACTTATAGGAGTGCACAAGCCAAGGAGCGGCAAGTCACTCCTCAGAAGCAGACCCCAAGGGGTAGAGGTAGGCCTTTTCACAGGCCTTTTTACCAAACCCAGGCTTCCTCTGCTTATGCTTAGAGGGGGTTCTTCAGAGGCAGAGGCAGACGGGGTGCAAGCAGGCCTGCTTCCACCCCTCAGCCTAAAGCCCCTGCCAAACAGGCATCCTGATGGGGTGCCCAGGGCCAGTTCTCCATTACCTGTAGGGGGCAGGCTGGCTTACTTCGTTCAGGACTGGGAGTCTCTTAACATCAGACAAGTGGGTCCTGGAAGTAGTAAGCCAGGGTCTGGTTCTCAGCTTCAAAAAATTTCCAAAGATGAGAGCCAGATCTTTTCCACCTGCAAACCCTCAAGAGACCTTTGCCTTAGAAACAGAAATCTCAACCCTCCTGGCTCTCAGAGCTGTAGAAAGGGTTTCCCCCTACTCCAGGGCAAGGGTCTGTACTCCAGGTACTTCCTTACCCCAAAAAAGACAGGAGAATGGCATCCCATTTTGGACCTAAGATATCTGAACAAGCACCTTTTGAAACCAAAATTCAAAATGGTGACTCTGGCAATGATTTTACCTTCTCTAAGGCCAGGGGACTGGCTAGCTTCCCTGGACCTCAAGGATGCCTATTTCCATGTTCTAATCAGAAGCTCCCACCGAAAGTACCTCAGATTCGAACTGCCCTCAGGCCATTACCAGTTCAGAGCAGTGCCCTTCGGCCTCACCTCTGCCCCAAGGGTATTCACAAAATGTCTAGCAGTAGCAGTTGCTCATTTAAGAAGGCAAAAGATTGCTATTTTTCCCTACCTAGACGACTGGCTTATTGTAGGCCAGTCTCCAGAACCGGTCAAATCACACCTGCAAGTTACCCAGCAGCTGCTCACCTCTCTGGGTTTTCTGCTCAATCTCCCAAAGTCAGTGCTGGAACCTGTTCAGGTACTCACCTTCATAGGTGCAGAACTGGATACAAAGCAGGCCAGAGCCTTCCTGCCCTTAGAGAGGGTAAGGAACCTGGTGGCCCTGGCCTCTTCCTTCACTCTGCAGGTCTCTCGACCAGCAAGGCACTTCTTACAGCTCCTAGGACACATGGCTGCTTCCACAGCTGTAGTGCAAGGAGCAAGATTTCAGATGAGGGACATTCAGTTTCACTTGAGAGCCTTTTGGTCTCAAAGAAAAGATCCCCTTTCCAAGTTGATCCCAGTGACTCGAACCCTGATCCAGGCCCTTCAGTGGTGGCAGGATCAGAGCAATTTAAGACTAGGGGTCCCCTTCATCCTTCTATCTCACTCCTTGACCCTTACTACAGATGCGTCCCTTCTGGGATGGGGAGCTCACATGGATGACCTCTCCACCCAGGGTGTGGTCCCCTCAAGAGTCTCTGCTTCACATCAATTTGCTGGAACTCAGAGCTGTCTTTCTAGCACTTCAAGTGTTTTCTGCATCTGTTCAGAACAAAGTGGTACAAGTCAGAACAGACAACACCACCACAATGTGGTACATCAACAAACAAGGGGGCACTCTGTCTTCGGCCTTGTGCACCGAAGCAATGAAGTTGTGGTCTCTGGCTTATTCCCTGAACACTTCCCTCATAGCAGTTCACCTCCCAGGAAAGGACAATGTCCTGGCAGATGCTCTCAGCAGGATTTCCCAGGGCCATCACGAATGGTCACTGGATCCCCAAGTACTGGGGATAGTTTTTGCCAGATGGGGCACTCCTCAGATAGATCTTTTCGCAGCCCCAGACAATCACCAACTTCCACTGTTTTGTTGCAGGCCCCCAGTAATGGGCTCAGTCCCCCTGGATGCCTTTCTCCTAGATTGGGAAGGGAAGTTTCTATATGCCTTTCCCCTTCCTCTCCTTTTCAAGGTGCTAGTGAAAATCAGATCCCAGCCTTGCAGGATGATTCTGATTGCTCGGATTGGGCCAGGCAGCCCTGGTACCCCTCCTTCTGTCCTTAGCAGTCCATCTTCCCTGTGCTCCCGAGGAAACACAATCTGTTATCTTGTGCCCAGGAAGAGTTTGGTATCCGAATCTCAAATCCCTCAACCTCAAGGCCTGGCTCTTGAGGAGTTGGTTTGTTGACCTACACCTTTCTCAAGGTGTTCTTGACATCCTGAAGGCTTCTAGGAAGCCTTCCACTAGAGGCTACTTATAATTCTAAATGGAAAAGGTTTTCCATCTGGTGCTCTGGGAAGCATATTCCCCCGGAATCTGCTGATTTGCCCATTGTTTTGGACTATATGGTCTATCTTAACTCTTTGGGCCTGAGACCAGCTACCCTGAAAGTACATTTGGCAGCTGTCTCTGCTTTTATTTCAGCAGGAAAGCCTTCTTCTCTTTCCACTCACCCTGTATTTTCCAAGTTTTTCAAGGGATTACTTCATACTAATCCACCTTTCAGGGACCCGGCCCCTGCCTGGGATCTTAATGTTTGCATTGCTCAGTTGATGCAACCCCCCTTTGAACCTCTGTCTTCTGCAGAGCTTAAGTATTTGACTTGGAAAACTGTTTTTCTAGTAGCCATCACTTCTGCCAGGCGCATAAAGCGAAGGTTACAAGCCTTGTCAGTGAGACTGACTTATTTCCTTTCACAGGGATAAAGTAGTCCTTAGGACCAACAGGAAGTTTTGCCTAAGGTGGTTTCAGATTTCCATCTTAACCAATCTATTTCACTTCCAGTGTTCTTCACTGACCATTCCTCCTCTGGTGAGAGGAGGCTGCACAACTTAGATGTTAGAGGGCCCTAGTTACTATATAGAGCGTACCAAGGGTCATAGGTTGAATCCTCCAACTCTTTCTCACTTATGGTGAGGTTGGGAAAGGTAAACCCCCTAAGAGATCCATTGCCAGGTGGATTGTCTACGTGTATCCAATTTTGTTATCAAAAACTGGGAAAGGTTCCCCCTTCAGGCCTGAGGGCTCACTCTACCAGAGGTACAGCTGCGTCTTTAGCTGCCGCTAGAGACATCCCTATCTTGGAGATATGTCAAGCAGCTACCTGGAAAATGGTACACACTTTCACCAAGCATTACTCCTTGGATATCCAGGCCAGGAGTGATGCTAGATTTGGCACAGCCATGCTTCAGCGCCTATTCCCTAAGTAGGTTCTGCCCCTCCACCATGGAGGTACTACTGTGTATTCTGCAATTGTCATAATATAGCAAGACTTCATGTTGTTTGAAGAAAAAATTACTCACCTTAGTAATGTTGTTTCTTCTAATGGAGTCTTGCTATATTATGACCTCCCCAGCCTGCCCCTCTCAGAACTTCTACTTGGGTATGGGGTGGGCAGTCCAGTGTTGGCACTTGTTATGCTCATTTTATGTTTTTTCCACCCCTTTTTGGGGTTTTGGGGTGTTGTTTTATTTTATCTTATGTTATTATTTTTCTGGTCCCCTGACTTGAGTCTTGGTGTTGGGACCAGGAATAGATGTTAATATTTAGGTAGCCAGTTGGCTAGTGTAGGTTACAGCTTCCACACAGAACCTTAGTGAGTTTTTTGCTCGTAAAGATCTGACAGTTTCGGTTTGAAAATAGTCAGACAGAGCTTCTCTAACCGAGCTCGCGCTCTAAACTCCATGCCTGGCATGATGGTTAACTCTTTCACCTCCGGAGCAGTTCTAATGGTGGGACAAACTGCAATTGTCATAATATAGCAAGACTCCATTAGAAGAAACAACATTACTAAGGTGAGTAATTTTTTCTTAAATTCTTAGCATAAGGCACTCTTAACTCCTTGGTAACTATAGTTGTGTCCACCATATGCAAAAATAACCCGTTTAGTAAAGTTAGGTCAGCTGGGGCAGGAATGGAGAGGGGGGCCCGGGGTTTAATTTGACATTACCAGCACAGATGAGCAGCATCAGGAGCATCTCTTTTTATAGCACTAAGAAGTAGTCGGAATGGCCGAATTTTGCCCCTGAGGCATGGGCAGTTTCTCAAACTCTTCTCCAAGGCCAAACAGCTAGGCAAGGGGTGATAGTAAGCATACAGAATAGCTTTAATTGAAAGAGCAAACCCATGTGTGTGAGAGAGAGAGAGATAGGCAGTTGGTACCCGACGTGAGTACAGCAGTGTATGGTAGTATAGAGGGCAGGTCAGAGTGCGTGGCAGTGGGAGGGAAACATTTAGAAATGTGTTTATAAAATTTAGGTAGCCTGTGAATATGCCTGGGTGTTGAAAATGTTGTGGGTTTAGAGACCCGCGGCATGTGACGGTTACTCTAATAAGTAGAAACTCTGTGCTAAATGGATGAAGCAGCATTTTTGCAGTTAAATTTGAGCATGAGAGAGGATCACCCCTTTAAGAAGTTGCAGGAAAGGAGAGCCCCTTTAAGAAGTTGCTGTAATTGACTAGTATGAGGCCTCAGGCGGCGGGGATCACTGAGGAAGTGTATTTAATAAAGGGGGGGGTGAAAAAAACTGTTGCGAGTAGTACAGCAAGACAGTGGCCGAGCTACGATTTGAAAAAGGTGCCTTGGGTGCTTGCTTTCTCAATGGGGATCTGCATCATCCAATCGGGAAGCGGCCACAGTCCCCAGGAGCCAATCCAATTATGATGGGCATTGAAGCCTGACAGCTCCGAGCTTACCAATGTTAGCTGCTTTCCTTGGTCAGAGGGTTGCGGGCTGGATGCAGAGGTCCAGCTGCCGGCAGGTAGCAGCGCCAGGGCCACTCGGCTGAAGTGGAGAGCCTGATTTGGGCTTGTGGCTTAAAAAGAGCAGGAAAAAAAAGGTGGGCCATTAGAAAGTCAGAGACAAAGCTCAAGTAAATTGGTGGGAGGGCCCTGGGCAATTTAGTACTCAGGGCAGAAATAGTTGTAAATAGTGGGAGAGAAAGGGTTCATGCAGAGAGGTCTGGTCAAAGGTGCCAGGTGGGAATTTAGCAAAACAAAAGGCTGGTTCAGGAGGTTAATTTTGGGGAAGGGGCCCCTTGAATGTGACCAGGGAGAGCTGGAAGGAGTCGTGTGGTGGTGGGGACTCAGGGTAGTCTGGAATGGGTAGAGAAGATGGCCAAAAATGCCAGGCAGTATTTACAGAATATACTGGTTCAGGGTGTCGAGAGGGAATCTGGCCCAGTAGATTGCAGAGAAACAGTGTAGGGAACAGTGAAAAAGAAATGCAAAAGGGAAAAAGCTAGTGAGAGGGAACAAAGAAGGCAGTCCGAGGAGGAATGAGAGCAACCGTAGTGGGGAAAAAGGTGTAGCAGAAAAACAGCAGGCAGTCAAACTGTCTCACAATATTGGGCAATTAGCTCAGCAGTAAAGATTCAGTAGTGCAGGCAATAAGCTAAATAGAAGTCAGGCAGTCAGTTAAGGTTTGCTACAACTCCGCTATACTCTGGAAAGCAATTCCTACATATACAGTAGCGTAGTTTAGAGGTAAAATGTTTAAGCAGTACAAGCCGTAAGCTATATAGAAGTCCGGCCTAGCTAGTACAGCAGGTTAAGCAGCAGAAAATTCCAAGAAGAAAACAAATTTCCACAGTAGCAGTAAATTCAGCCCCCAAAAAAATCTGTCCAGAGTGTAATACAGCAAGGCAGTGGCAAACTGTAATTTTGAAAAAATGACATTGCTAACTTTCTCAATAAGAGATCTGCACATCCAATCCAGAAATACGCCACAATCCCACAAAACCAATCAATTATAGGAGTAAACACAGCAACTCCAACTAGGCAACGCTCCCTCCTACTTTCCCTTAGTCATAGGAAATGCTTGGCTGGACAGAAAAGTCTGACCGCGGCAAGTAACCACAGAAACCACTCTGCTGAAAGTAAACACAATTTAGAAGCTTATGCTACTTTCATGAATTGAGAAGTAGTAGGCTTTAGATACGAGAGATCCCATCCATGGCTGGAAGCCAGCAGCACTTGAGACTACTCTGCTAAGTAGAAACCTGATTTGGGCTTGTCTGCTTTCCTTAGTCAGAGGTGGCGGGCTGAATACAGAAGTCTGGCTGCGGCACAGGTAGGCTGAAAGCCTCACCCAAACAAAAATAACACACCTTTCAGTCACACACAAACACTCCTAACCCACAACCCACCCAATAAACAGAAAATCAAATTTAGACAAACACATAAAAGTAAACATATAAAATTATAAGTCCAAGTACTAGTTACGCCAGCCGATGAGGCAATTGACAGCAGATGCTCAGTTTAGAGCAGCATTAGAGAGTCTATCATAGCTGAAGGCTCAAGTGTCCAATAATAGCAAGTCAAGAGGCTCAAAGGCACCACTCCCAACAGTGCTCTCACCACTGCTTTGAGGATAGTAAAGATGCAGAAAAAAGCAGTTCAAGCGAGGTTTCAGCAGTCACACACGGCCCCACAGTGCTCTCACCCACTACTGGGGGATTAAGGGAAATGTGATAAGCAACCAGCCAGCTTCAGATGTATAGTCTCCACCCCACACCCCGCAGCGCTCTTACCACTCACTAGGTTAGGCGAAATAAATCACAACTTTAAATACAGCTGATCTTAAAAGTCACAGTTTGACTTGCTTGCAGTCCTTTAGTCTTCACACATCAGGCGCATCTCGAAAACAGGTGCCTGCTGCTACAGGCTCCGGGGCCTGAGGGCTACCTCAAGAATTAATTCACAAACCGTTCGGAATTAGTCATTGAATAAAATACCATACACGCAGCAGAGGCTGCAGTGCAGCTTCACAAACGGCATCCAGGAAACTCCAGTATTAAAAGTCAGTAATTATCCCTAGAGAACTGCAGCCCAGGAAGTTCGTGTTAAAGAACCAAAACCACCAGAAGAAAAATCCAAGGTAGGTAAAGATAGGCTATGAACCAAAACTACCCAAAGGTGGCACAGACTGCCCTGACTAAAAATTTAAAAGCTGAGCTCCTAACGCTAACTCGCTGTCCAGTCCCAGCTACGCTCCAGCTACCAAAACGCACCAAACCTCATTAAGATTAAATAATAAAGTGCTGTAATAACCAACACAGCATGGTCTGGATCACAAGCCCCACAAAAAATATTATATAATAAAATTTGGGCCTGTAGAGTTCTACTACAACAACAAAACCGAGCTTGAGACTAAACTAGAAAAACACTCAGCCCAGGTGGACAGTTGCCTACCACCTAGTGAATATTTATTTCATATTATCAGAATAACATACATAGCACTCCCCAGTCCTAAAACAGTCCCAAACAAACATTTTGTATTACCTACTGTATTACAGTATTTTCAACAGAACCATAGCACACCCCAGTCCTAAACAAGTCCCAAACATGAATCTTTTTTTTTTTCCCTTCTTAGGCTGGAGTACTCTAGATATGTCTGTATCCAGGTATAGTATTGCACTGCATATCACACCTAATATTATCTGGTAAAATGCCTTCTAATGAGCAAATGGAAAAAAAATATTTCAGAAATAAAGTAATGATCACTTCTAAAATGAGTAACGTTTTTGCCTACCATCTTTGGTGCTACACATTGTACTATTGACATGGAAACAAATAAAATTTAAAAAGATATGAGGGTGTAGTTTTCCTTTAACACAAACAAAACCAAGGAAGAATATATCCAAACCCGAAAAATACCAGCCACTTTTATAAGCCTAGACGCTGAAAAAGCATTTGATCTGGTCTATTGGCCCTTTTTATGGGATACACTTAGGGCCTTCGGATTTCCAGATTCATTTTTACAACGGTTAGGCCAAATATATCTTTCTCCTAAGGCATATGTGAGTATTAATGGGGGTCTCTCTTCACCAATCTCTTTGCATCAAGGTACAAGACAGGGTTGTCCGCTTCCCCCTTACTGTTTGTATTATATATCGAACCCTTAGCAGTAGCAATAAGAGCATCAAAAAATAGAAGGAATCCCCATGCAACAAAATGAATACAAGACCAGTCTCTTTGCCGACAACATTCTCCTCTCTCTTTTGTCTCCCTTCGAATCGATCATAGAAACATGGAAAATCTTAACAAAATTTGAAGAACTGGCCAGCTTCAAACTAAATATATCCAAAACAAAAGCTCTCCTATATAATTACTCCCCCAAATACTTTAAAACAAAGTTTATTTATTAAATGGCACTCCACTAAAATAAAATATCTAAGCATAAATATATCCAAAACTTGCAGGTAATTGAATTAATCAGTTATGAACCTATCTCTGTTTCGATAAAGAAGGACTTGGATAAGTGACGCATCTTCCACTCTCCCTGTTCCAACGAATTGAAACAATCAGAATAAATGTTTTACCTCGATTATTATATTTGTTCCAGAACATTCCATATTTCCCATCATCATATTACTTTAAATCATGGGACAATATGATATCGGTATTTGTGTGGAACAAACTAAAACCTCGAATTCAGCTTTCAATATTAAAATTATCCTTAACCCAGGGTGGAACAAATCTCCCTGACCTTAAAAGATATGCTGAGGCAGCATTTCTCCGAATACTTCTCCTCTGGCTCTAAGAACAATTTAACTCCCTATGGAAGAAGTTAGAATTTCACCTGAATGACATGCATGACATAAAAAAAATAATTTTTTTTTCCCCTGGGAGGTCTCCTCCTTTAAAGGACTTTACAGAAATTACCTCGCAGGTTCTAAAATTATGGTTTCATATACATAGCAAAGAACCATTTCAGTTAATGTATGAATACTGTAAGGTCATTTCAGAAGATGAGCTCTTTATTCCATCTTATAATGACTTGACTTTCTCTAGGTGGGTGACTAGATTGGAACAGATGTTGCAGTTCCTGGGTCCCAATGGGATATTATCTTTTGAAGAGCTAAAACTGAAATTTAAGCTATTAAATACTGATCACTTTAGATACCTTCAAATTAGAAATCATATATTAAGAAATCAAATCATTCAGGTGAAAGTGATTCCCCAATCCTCCCTTCCTAAGATTACTTTCTGACCATTCCTTGGGACACCACTGGAATCACCTAATTGGAAACCTAAATAAAATAATACGAGATTTAACTAAAGAATCAACCAGATCAATATTGATCAGTTGGAACAGGGATTTGGACCTTGAAATATCTGAAGAGGCTTGGTCCTCTGCAGCTCTTCGAGCAGTTAAAATTACTCAATCATACATTTGGAGAGAATATTCATGGAAGTGTAGGTCCAGGTTTTTCAGGTCACCTGCTCGGCTGACAAAGTACCTTCCGAATGAATATGGGGTTTGTTGGAGGGGGTGTGGATGTAAGATGACTGATATTGCACATATTACGTGGCAGTGCCACTCTTAATGCCTTTTGGATAAGCTTACAAGAGAAATGGCGGACAGTTTGGAGAAAATATTGAACTTACAGCCGAAATGTTATTACTAGCAATCTACCGGACCATCCCCCACCCACCCCCACCCGCTCAAAACTTTACTGCCTATTTTTTGCTGGTCACTAAGAAGTATCTTACAAAAAATGGATGACTCAAGACATTCCTACCATACAAGATTGGAGACAATAATGATATCAATATATCAGATGGAAAATATTACTGCTAAAATTAATAACCAATCGAGAAGTTTGTTCAGCTCTGGAAGATATGGGCCATCCATCAAGTAGGAGTAGATCCTGAGTTCTGCCCATAGAGGAATGTGGGGGTGGAAACAAGATCGGAAATAACCAACTGCAAACTGTTTATAACAAAAGAAATACAGGACCTGGATAGAAAAGACTGTATTTAATATAAAGATCTCTATTTCATACTAATCACTTGATATCTAAAGAAAATAAAAACTTAAAGTATGTACCAGAATGTCAACGAATGTAAAATGTCTCCTAATATAAATGAACATTTGAATAAAAATATATTAAAAAAAAAAAAAAAAGGCAATGCTCTTGGGGTTCAAACCTAAACTAACCAAACATGCCAACACTTCCACCACCCCCTGCATATCAACTCCCAGAGGCCTCCCTCTCGAAACAGTATCCTCCTTAAAATACCTGGGCATTACCTGGACCCCACGTTGACCTTCTCTGAGCTCACAGGTAACACCATCCGGTGCATCAACCAAAAACTGGCAGTGGGATACCGATTGAAACACTACCCGACTCCAGAGGCCCGTCTTGACGTTGCACAGGGCAGGCTCCTTCCATTAACAGATTACTGCGCCCCCATCTATATGCAGTTCTCCACCCATCAACTCACTAGGCTAAATGCAACATATCAATCAAAATTTATTTATAATGCGCTTTTCAACATATCAAAGCGCAAGTACAAAACAGCATCTTACATAATAAATAATGACATAAAAACAATAAAAAGCAGCAAGAAACCCATCCAAATGCTAGTTCAAATAAATAATTCTTCAGGGACGCCTTAAATAATTCTGTGGACAGGCACACTCTTATCTGACGAGGTTGAGAATTCCACAGGGTTGGGGCCATGAAAGAAAAAGCTCTGGCCCCAGATGACTGAAGGCGAACCCTGGGAATCTTTAGCAATCCTAAGTCAGCGGAGCGAGGTGGCAGAGAGGACGGTAAGGTCGAAGGAGATCTTCCAAGTAACCCGTCCCTGACAGTGTAGGGTCTTATAGGTCAGCAACGCGACCTTGAAGGTGATTCTCCACCGCACGGCAGCCAGTGCAGTTCGCTACAGCACAGGAGTGATATGTCAAGTTCTTGGTAGCCCAGTCAACAACCTGGCTGCAGCGTTTGCACCAGCTGCAGGCGACGGAGATCCACCCCCAGCAACCCTAGATATAGAGCATTATCATATAATAATATCTGCATATCTGCACTGCTGGCGCACTACTCTACCCACCACTGTTCCCTATACCAGTCCCTGGCTGGCTCCCTCCCTAGGCTTGCAGTGACTACTTCTTCGGCTGCACCACTGACAGTGACATCAGAGGTGGGGATCTATCACTCCTTTCACCCCTGCTCATATCTAGAAATTGCCCCCACAACCTGTTACAGGGTTGAATAAGGCCCTGTCCCATTTGTTATGCAGAAAGAGTTAAATGCAAGGATCTGTTTTGTCCTCTCCTTTTCTGTCTCTTGTCTGTTTGGTTGCGCAACCAAATGTTCTCGTGAGACCTTGGAACTGACCACTCTGATGATCTCGTGATTCTCCACATCTCGCTATCTCTCTGCCTTCACTTGCTGTTTCTGTCTTTTCTTCCCCCTTGCGTATCTGCCATATATGTAAATCTTTGTGTGAAACTGTAAGTGATACGGGATCCCTATGTTTGAAAATGTATATAGTTATACCATTAAAATGATTGCAAAAAGCTATTTGGAATTGAGGGGGGTTAACCCGAGAAGCAGTTTGAGCTCCTTGCAGCCTTGTTTGCAAACTCTTTTGCAGAGCTGTTAGCAGGAGGCCAGCTTGGAGCACTGTTCTACTTGCAAGCCTACTCTGCAAAGAAACTGACAAGAACTCAATACATTTTCTGAGAAACAGTATGTTCTCTTAACGAGTTCCCAGGCAAAGACTTCTAAAAAGAGCAGCAATACTTTTGCTAGAGAGCGAGGGAGAGACTGAAACTTGGAATCAGGGATACCCTCAGATGAAGGACTTTGTTTACTCTGCTTGTGCAGCCTTTGTAAATAGTTATACTGAACAATTTTTATTTTACTGTTATTGATAATAATAAAATGCTACTCTGAATTTTGAAACTGCTTCTGGCTTTCCTATGCTTCCTGACCTGTGCCTCGATGACACAACCTTCAAAACTCCTCCAGCCTTCTGTTGGATGCCCTTCAGATCACCCACCTGTCAGGGCAGCAAAGCCTTCTCTGCAGCCACCCCTAAACTGTGGAACAGTCTGCCCTCCTCACTTCGCTCCTTGACTCTCACCTCTCACTCATTTAAATCCCACTACAAAACAGCCTTAATGGCTGCTTCCACTTGTACCTGCCCCTGGGTGACCCCCATGTCACTCCAATAAATTTCACAATGATAGCTGAAGTCATCCAGAAACTCAGACACCCAAGAGTCTACATTCTGTTGTATTTTATCCTATAATGAAACACTGTGTAGCTATGCATAGTCACGCTACTGGCTTTGTATTTTGTGCACGTCTATGGAACATGCTGTACAACTACGTACGTACTGCTGATTGCTCTATACTGCTTTTTGTGACTCACATTAGGTATTTACCTGTACTGTATTCAGTTTTTGTGTAGCTATTCTCATACTGTTGTACTTGGATTGTCATGTGCTGTTTTCTGTACTCTGTACTTGTACTTCATGGCTCAGGTCTTACCTGAAATCGGTCCACTGGATCAGTGCACCTACCCGGTTAACAAAAGCATAACTAAACAAATAAATAAATAAATAGTCAGCAGTTACCTCATCACAACCACAACATAGTCAGCAGGAAATGTACCCAAACCACAACTCTATCAGTAGGCTGGGTATCCCAACCATAATAGCTATCAGGCAGGTAAGGTATCCCAACCACAACACTGTCACTGCAGGGAGTGTGTCCCGAACAAAACACGTGTCAGCAGGCTATGTATCTTAGCACAACCCTGTCAACAGGCAGTGTATCCCTACCTCATCCACTATCAGCACGCAGTGTGTCCCAACCACGACCCCCATCAGCAGTCCGTGTATTCCGGTGGCGTATCCCAATCACAGCCACCATCACAAAGCTGGGTGTCAGTTGCTACATTGTTGCCGATGACAATGTCGGGTCACTACAGACCTGAATGTCAGTACAAACTGAAACACAGGTCACTGAAAAAGATATTTTACAGAGATATGTCCTGGTATTTTCAGAATAAAATATTGCAAGCAGTCTTTCCTGTGCAGTTATCACAGATTGAGGTCAAAGAAAAGACATTTCTGGTCTCTTGTGGTTTCCTAGGATACCCAAGAAAAATCACCTTGAGACAACCTTGGATTCTTTGGACTGAATGTTAAATCGGTGCTTGTTCCTGAGAATGTCTATCACTGAGGGTTTTAAGATTCTATCACTCTTTTTCATTATCTGAAAACAGAGTGAAGCTTGTACAATCAAAAGGACAATCAACTGATTTAAGAAAGCTCTTCCATTTGCTCCTTTATTAGGTCACTGTTATTTTTCCTAGTCCCTAGCTAGCTAAATGACAGTTATCCAGCAGTCAGTAAATTCCCCAACCACCATCTCAGGCATCGAGAGGCAAATGTGGGAGTCTTCTCTCCCCCAAAGGATGGGGAATTCATGTTGTTTCACACTCTGACCCCCAGGGGGCGTTTTTGCTTTGGAGGTTTTTACACTGGGTTTATATTAGTGAGTCAAAGGAAAATACTCCCTCACAGGGTACGGCATTTGAGAAGTCTGGTCCAAATCATTTTTGAATCGCCTGCTATTCCCAGCGGTTGGGGTTGGGTGGGGGTGGGTTATCTTCCTGCATTAACAATGCAAACGTAAATGCAGCCTTAGAAACAGGGCAGTCCAGTCAAGGAAAATAATTCTTTTAAAGCACATGGGGCAGCACAGCAAAGCATTTGTGTGGCCCAATCTGTGCTTGTGCCGCTCAAACTAGGATGTTAGCATATGGAAGGCAGTTTGCATGCCGATCCCTATACTGGAATCTGCAGGTTGTGCTGCACAAATCAGTCTGCATGTTAGTGCAAAGGCAGGGCTGGAGTGCAAGCAAATGAAAGACTGCGCCGTGCATACCTGGCACAATGGTATACTGGAAACCTGGTGGCCTCGCTGTTTGCACAGCGTTAGTTAATGCTTGGCAAAAGCATGTTTTAACAGCCTGCAAATAGCATGGATCATATCAAACACTGTAACAGAGCCCTGCAAAGCTGTAAAAGACAGTTTTGATGCAGTGATGAACCAAGGCTAAGGTTGTAGTAGATTGTAGCGGAGCTCTCAGCAGTATTGCTGATGGAGGGTGGGGTACTTTGATTTTGAACCCACATGGACAGTGGACCACAATATAATGCCATACTGATGTAGTGTACAGTGTACAAATGTTATGCTGGCTACAGTAAACACAGCAATACATTTATTTCACTGTGGCAAAGGTATGACTCCATCCTCACATCTCAGTCTTCTCACATATGGAACTTAATTACTGTATTGTACTTTGCAGCCTACAACCTCCGTCCACTGTGAGGGGCATCATTCCTTGATAAGGACATGTAGGTGGCAGGTAATGGTATGGTACTGATATGGTAAGGAGGTGTTAGGGTCCTGCATGTTGAGTGGGGTCATTAGCATTTTGTGGACCAATACTGCAGTTCTGTGCTGCAGCGCTAATTGGTTTGTGCCACGCAAACTGCCAGCTTGCTCAATTAAGAAACTCTTTGCACGTGTGGTCGTACTTGTGGTTTGCGCTTCCCCATTGGTTAGTGCTTTGCACTGCTCTTACAGGGAGTAGATTTGAAGCAGATACACTTTTTGCTTCTGAAACATTCACCTAGAAAGTCACAGAATCAACTCAACCAATAATTGTTAATGACATGCCCCTTATGGGGGAAGGCGGCTACTAGAAAAAGTAATAATCACCATATGGAGTCCTGTCAATATGAAATTTCTTACTCAGACAACATGATATTATGACAATATGCCCTCTTTAAGTCCCCTGCTGCCCTCCCTCTACAGGTGTGTGCACAGACCGTTATACTAGCACTCAGATCGCCTAACTGGGGCTGAACCTTTGTTCTCAGCTTCACCACAACAGAACCCAACTAATACTAGCAGCAATGCGGCCATCCTAACAATACTGAAACAGTCCTTTCCTTTCCTTCCCTGGAGGATGAACTCCCAGTGCCCACCGCTCCCCAAAAAAACACAATGAACTGGCATATCCAGATCTAGAAACCCACTGATGTTCTTAAAGCAGAAATGCAACGAAAATGAGTAAAGAATATGAATCTGCTGTTTTTTCCACAACAAAATATTCCAGTTACCTCCCAGTTTTATTTGGTGTTAACATTTTCTAGTTCCACCAAAATCTGAGTATTTTATAAATGTTTTAATTTAATTTTTTCTCAAGAAAAAAAAAGATGGCCACCACATTTGGCTTACAAATACCACTGCAAACCTGGTAAGGGTTAGGATCGAGAAAATAAAAAAAATAAATAAAAAAAAAACTTATGGCGTGCAGCACAGGAGGTACCTAAAAAAGCATATTTGACAAATATGCTAATATTCTTACTAAATGTAGCCAAAAGTAGCTCTAGTAACACTTTAAGTTAAATGTCAGTTTCAATTTAACTGCAGGGTAGGTAATTAATTACATGCAACAGGGCTAAAAATATACTGTAGATACACACTTGTTGCATGTAACTGCATTGGGACTGCAGTGCAGTTACAGTGTAGTTTCACTGTAAGTACTATGTACTTAAGGGAACTTAAAGTGTTACCCTAGCTTTGTTTGGAAAAACATTTTTTGTTGCACTGCTGCATTAAGAGTTCAAATCCTCACCAGATCTGGCAGCACCAGCACTGAAAATCACAGCCACTGAGCAGAGTCCTTGTGCTTCAGTGCCTTTCAACAACCCCCACCAAGATCAGAGGACTCCTGAAAGAACTGTAGTTTATACATACATCAGATTTAAAGTGAGGAAGTGACTTTTCCCAAAACATACCCTCCAGGTCTCCTCTTCTGCTCTGCAGGTTTTGTATCTTCTGTTGGGCTCAGTTTGAGCGTGCTGGGCTGCTGCTGCTGCTGATGATGATGTGGCGACTGTGCAGGAGGCTGAGACTGTATTGGCTGTTGTACCATGTGATGCTGAGCAATAGCAAGCACTGGACCCGGGTATTGCTGCTGTAGCTGTTTAGGGCTGATTGAAAGGGGCGTGGCAGGCTTTGGCTCAGCAAGCACAGTGCTTGGCGGTCTCTGTATAACCGTTGTGACTGTGGATTCCTTATCAACAGTAGCAGGGCTCACTACTGACTGGTGGTGTTGTGCAAGAGGAGGTGAAAGGGTGGATGTGAGAAGGGGCTGCATCGAGTTGGGCACCACAGGGATGGGAATGACTGTCATGTGGGCAGGTGGCGGTGGTGGCGGAGGCGGAGGAGGGGCTGGTGCTGGGACAGTCGGAACTTCCACTCTAGGGTGTTCTGCATGAATGACGTGGTTAACTCTTTCTGCTTCCGATTTTCTGTGCTCTTGTTCTCTTTCCAGGCGAAGCTTCTCCTGTTTTCATTTTCTGTAGAGGAACAAAATAACCAAATTAAAAATAATAAGATGCACCGTGTAATGTCTTCTTTCCTGTCATGATTTTGTATTGTGGTGTAACACACATAAAACACAGAGTGGGATATTCAGAAGGAGCTGCGCCTGGCGCAACACAATGCGCCATGCGCACTCACTGATGCACCCGGTGCGATATTCAAAAGGGTATCGTGAAACAAATCCGATGCGGGCGCATCAGTAATGTGTCGCAGCGCAAGTGGGGCGGGCGTGCCCATGCATACTCCGCACATCCCGATATTCAGCCTGGGATGTGCTGAGCAGATACAGGCGGAACCCATACCTGCGTCGCACACAATTGAGCAAAAAATAAAAGGAGCAATAGCTGGCCACCCACAGGTGAGCTGCCATATTGCAGGGCGCAACACGGCAGCTGCCAGCTGTGGGTGGCCACCCGAGCTCCAGCAGCACCTTCGTGGTAGCGCCCCCCCATGCCTGACCGCGGGCATTAGTATTGTAATAAAGGTCCAATATCCCTGGTGGTCCAGTGGACTGCTGGCAGCCCTATCGCGGCATATGTACTTGGAGTTGAAACGCCCTATCTCTGGTGAGTTCTTCAGGCGGCGGGAGCGTGAAAAATATCTCCTATATTCGCGTCCAGTGATCGCCCAGCCTGATCGCCATGCGCAGAAATCAACTATCTCGGGGTTTAGCGTGGTTTCTTCACTCTTCACTGAGTTTCACCACCGCTCATTGTTACGGGCGGCGGTATTTCATCCGATGCCACCACCGCCCGCCGACTGATCAGTCTGTGGTTGGTGCCCATTGTCCACAGCGTGGAATGGCGGCAGAGTCATATCAGATATACAGTCCAGAAATGTGAATGATCCATTCATTTCGACCGGGGAAGACGGAAATGGAGCTGCACGCCTATTGGCCTACACTATGGACCAATGGGCGACAGCCCTACGGGAGTCGAATGTGCGGGCGCAGGGCAGCATGCGGTTAGAGCTGCCGCCCACCGCTGACCAGGGGGACGGGGTGAAGGGGCTCAGTGGGCAGGTGGGGAGGGGGGTACCGCTGGACCACTAGGGATGGATTGGTTTTTCATATTTTTATTACTGACGCCCGCAATCATGCTGGATGTGGTCCACTGGACCACTAGGGATATAGGGCGTAGTTAATTTCATACTTTTGCCCGCGATCGGGCTGCGAGCGGTCCACCGGACCACCAGGGATATAGGAGGATATTAATTTCATACGTCTGCCCGCGATCGGGCTGCCAGCGGTCCACTGGACCACTAGGGATATAGGACGTTTTATACATATGTCCGCGATCGGGCAGTGGGGCACTTTGCCACTTGTGCAGGGGGTATCGGACCCCAACAGCTGCAGCCTGGCAGGGCGCCAGGCGCATGTCGCCGGGGATGGGCGCACCTGTATGCAAATGGGGCCATAATGACATGCAAATGGCCCCATTTGCGCCTTGCATGCATTATGGCCCCATCTGCATGTGCACTTTTGAATATTGCGGATGATGCGCCTAGCGCAACAGCACTTGCGCTAGCGCACCCCCCTGCTCCTCTCTGGCTACTTGCGCTGGTGCAGTGCCACTGTGCCATGCACACTGCGGGTGGCCACAGCACGATATTCAATGGTGCTGAGCCATGGTGCAGCACCGTTGAATATCACCCTGACAGTGCCCTGGCACATCCCACTTGCGCTGCACCCAGGCTTGCGCCACAGCCTGGCGCAGTCTGAATATCCCACCCACAGTATTAGTTTCTTCCTAAGACAGCAATCTATTTTGCCCCAGAAAACAGTCTTGCCATTTCTTTGCTTACTTTTTGTGGTTAATTAAAAAGAAATGAAATTACTTGTGGTCAGTGCTACTAAAACAGACAATGTTCCGTGCTCCTAGGCCACCCCACTACAGTTAGACCAACTGACTTGAAAGCAAGTGGTCCACCTGGAACAAAGTGCTCCAGGGACATGAAGGTGTATTTAATAGCGCCACTCCAATTAACCTCTCCCTTCTGTATCTAATCGACCACCATGCTCACCATCAACCCTACTCCTTCGGGCCCCAATGCTGCCTCCCTGCAACCCACCAGACACCCTCACTGCCAGCTCAGAGGCCTTCTCAAACCAGCAGCCATATATCCTAGACCGACTCGGAACAAAATGTGGCACACTGCCTATGACCCTTTCCTCGAAAGGTGCCGTCTACTAAGATTAACAAGTTGAAAACAAAAGGAAAAGTAGCCGCACTCACCGAAAGCTGGAATGAAAATGCTTTTTATTAAAGCAAGTGTATTTGACATAGACACAGAGTGACAACACCCCTACGTATCGCCTGTAAAGGCTTCCTCAGGAGGTGGTGCTAACAGGTTTTAATGTGCAGTGACAATATTTTTGGCCTTTCCATTTGGATGCGCATTTGCATAAACAGTTCTAGCTGGCTTATTGATTTAAAATAACCAGTAAAGCCCCTCTCCATCCCTTCCTTGTCAGTCTTGGCACCCCCCCCCCTTTTTTCCCCTTGCTCTGGGATTATTTTATGTACAGTCTCTAGTATACCTGGAATGTCACACAACAACTGTTCATGTTTTTAAACAGACCTTAATTCTATGTATTCACCTGGCACTTATACACTTCAATTATAATTTTGCATTATTGCACAGAGCAAGTATATGCTTTTGAAACAAGGTTTCAGAGTAACAGGTGTAACTGACGAAGCAATTAATGGGGCTCTGAATATTCATGTCACTGCACATTAAAACCTGTCTGTTACCGGACAGCACCACCCCCTGAGGAAACCTTTACAGACAATACATAGGGGTGTTATCACTCCGTGTCTACGTTATACTCAGGCTTTAATAAAACGCATTTAATTCCGGCCTCTGGTGAGTGCTACATCCTGGACCAGCTTTTCCCTGCTGGGTGCACTCTCCGGTCATCGTTGAGGTCAGCATCCGGACCACCATTACCATCCTTTTCCTGTGCGCAGGCTTACCTCCCACCAGGTGCCTTCCCGGCCCTGGAGGAGAGAACTCTTTTTGGATGCAGTCAAGGTGCTCCTATGCTGGTGCGCCTGGGGGGAATCCATGGCGGGGAGGGGTACCACAGGGCCACCACCAGCCATACTGGCGTGACATTTATACCTTTTCTCCCTGCCCTCCTCTCGATCTCATGTATGCTATGACTGGCCGGGGACGTGTGCAACACAGTGTATGGTCACTCACACTGTCAAAGCACCTTTCCCAACCACCACCAGAAGCCACTACAGATGGAACAGTGAATACCCTCCCCAGGCTTCCACTCCTGATGTCCTGAGCTCGGAGTACAACAGCACTATGGATCCACTTCCATTAAGTTTAATACAGAAAACAAATTAAAAATAAGACAAGCAGCCTAAAAAGGGATCTCAGATTTGAAACAAGTCTTAATTTTTGCAGAGAACAAAGCTTTAATAATTTAGATTATCGTGCAGCACTTTAAGTCTCAAGTCTGGATCTGACTGACAACAGGAACTTCCTGTTTGGCAGCAGGAAGGAAGGATCACTGAGACACATTAGTTTCATCAACCTTGAAGGAACCTAAAAATAGCTTTTCTCCCCGCTGGCTGCTGGAGGTCTGAATCAAGCACGGAAGAAGGAGACTACTGAAGACTACAGGAAGTTCATGTCCCAGAACAGGAAGGGCGGAGATGTGAGGCACATAGGCAGTAGGAAAGCAGGTGTAAAAATACATAGATGGAGGAGACGTAAAGCATACAAAGCAACAGGACAGGGGACACAAAATAAGTCAAGATGGGAGTGGTGCAGTGCAATGGCTGTGGGGCAGCAGTGTTCTGGGAGACATTCTGGAGGCTGCGATGCTGCCCTGTTTGCAGGCAACTCTCTGGTCTGAGGGAGGAGGTTTCCAGTCTCCAGGCTGACCTGGCTAGGATTCGTGAAACCTCTTCCCCCACCCAGGGACCATCAGGGCCACCACCGCTACCTCAGAGGTTGCCAAGAAAGAGGAGCGGTTGGACCAAGATGGGCTCAGGGAGGGAGAGGTGGTGGAACAGAGGTGTATCCCTCAGCTGTACCTCTCCACAATTCATATGCTGTTCTGGTAAAGTGGTTCTCTATGGAGCACCTGCAGTGGAGACCAAGGAGAATGCTGGGAACCTCCACAAAGAAGACCCCACAGGGGAAGGAAACAACTCCTGGTAGGGGACTCAATCATTAGGGGGTAGAAGTGGGGAGGAAGGGATAGGGAGGTAAGGTGCCTGCCAGGTGCTATGGCATGGCATGGCATGGAGGGACAGGAAGTGAATCCTCAGGAATTCATTGGCAAGCATTTAAACTAGCCAAGGAGGGAGGCACTGAAAAGGAGAAGGGAAATCCCAGCCTCCCCCCCTAACAAAACACAGTAGTTAGAGAGGTAAACACCAAGGTAGAGAAGTCAGCAGAGAGCAGGACAGGGGTAAATGCAGAAAAAGGCAGTAAGGACAGGGATGGGGCTAAAAGGGGTAAGGCCATCAAAAAATGGAAGGCGATGAGTACCAATGCCTGCAGTCCGTGTAACAAGCTCCCTGAGCTAGTGCCCTTGATGGAAGAGGGATGCCTGGATATTGTGGCAGTCACTGAAACATGGTACACAGAGAACCATGACTGGGATGTCAACATACCAGGATACACAATCTACAGGAGGACAGGGTGGGTAAAAGAGGAGGAGAAGTAGCTCTCTATACAAGGGAAGGGATTAAAACAACAGAACTAAAAAGTAAACAGGAAGTTGATGAGTCACTATGGGTCACCCTGGAGACAGGAAATGGCACCACAATCCGCATGAGGGTTGTGTACAGACCCCCATCTCAGGGGGAGGAAATGGACAAGGAAATGATAGAAGGCATCCTTAAAATGGCAGAAAAAGGGGAGATATTGTTGATGGGGGACCTGAACATGCCAGATGTTAACTGGAGTACCTTTGCTGCAGGCACATCCAAGAGCAGGGTCATTCTTGACACCCTACAGGAGGCATGCCTCAGACAGCTAGTGTTGGGAACCCACTCGGGAGGGAGCAATCTTAGACCTGGTACTCTCAAATGGGGAAGGAGAAAGGATCTCAGATTTAGTAGTGGGTAGCCATCTGGGAACAAGTGACCACCAAGCGGTGTGGTTCACAATAAACACAGCCACAGAGTCAAGCCATACAAAAACAAAAGGTATTGCGTGCCAGCCGGTGGCGCTGAGGTTGAGCGCTGGACGCCACCACCTCGCTCCCGAACCTGGGTCGCCAGCGTGAATGAGCCCGGGCTGTTGGGGTCGGCAGGAGGGAGAAGATTGAGCGTCCGGAGGACAGCTCTCTTCTCCTGGGAGGGAGGGTTCCTGCTCGGCGCTTGACCAGCCTCTAGCAGAAGCTAGAGGCTCGGTTAGCCCTAGAGCTGGCGTTTGGGGGGGTGGCGACGTCAGGCAGTGATGCTTTGACGTTGGGCATGCGCCACTGTCCACAAGAAAAGGGAAAACACCTCTCCGAGCTCCGGGTAGATGAAGCCCCGAGGCAGACTCCCGATTGCTCCCACCTGCCTGGTCCTGGCGTCTCCCGATGAAAGTTGATTGTCAATGTGTTCCGCCCACCTGCGTCCCGCCGAAGTTATCCACGGCTCCATGGGGATAGACTGTAGGATCAGGTAGGTGGAGGTGGGGCAAGTCCTTCATTGGGGCTCCAAGAAGTGGTGTCGGAGGCGTTGGAGGGATAAATTCAATTAAAAAAAAAAAGAGTACTGGACTTTAGGAGGGCTGACTTTGGGAAAATGAGAGAGTGCCTCAGAAAAGCACTAGCAAACAGGCAAGAAGGAGGGGTGGAGGAACAATGGGGAATAATCAAAACAGCCATCGCAGAGGCAACAAGCCTTTGTGTGAAGCAAATCAACAAAACAAAGCAAAAAAACACTACGGTTCTCAAAAGAGGTGGAAGGGAAGGTTAAGGAGAAAAGGATAGCATTCAGAAAATATAAGGAAACACAGAAGGAGCAGAACAGAGAACTTTATCAGTTAAAGCAGAAGGAGGCAGGGAAGGCAGTCAAAATAGCAAAGGCACAAACTGAGAAAAAGATAGCCAACTCTGTTAAGAAGGGGGATAAAACCTTTTATAGTTACATTAGGGAGCAAACAAAGACCAAGGGAGGGATACAGAGACTTAAAAAAGGGGAGGGAATGTGGACAGAGGGCGAAAGTGAAAAAGCATGGATACTGAACGAATATTTCTGCTCAGTATTCACAACGGAAGAGGAGGAGACGTACCTAAACCAAACAAAAAAACACTCTAAATAGGGGGGTCGATACCAGTCCATTCACAGAAGAAAGGGTTTTGAAAGAACTCTTGAAACTGAGGATGGACAAAGCAATGGGGCCTGATGGGATTCACCCCAGAATTCTAAAAGAACTAAGGGTAGAACTAGTAATGCCACTGACTACTCTCTTTAACAAATCATGGGAGGATGGGGTGGTACCCGAGGACTGGAGGAGGGCAGATGTGATCCCACTTCACAAAAGTGGGAGCAGGGCAGAGGCAAGAAACTACAGACCAGTTAGTTTGACCTCAGTGGTAGGGAAAATGATAGAATCACTTCTGAAGGAAAGAATTGTTGAGTACCTAGAGGCCACTGGGGCACAGGACCCAAGACAGCATGGTTTCACAGCAGGAAGGTCATGTCAGACAAACCTAATACATTTCTTTGACTGGGTGACCAAAGTAGTAGACCAGGGAGGGGCTGTGGATATGGCCTACCTAGATTTTAGCAAGGCATTTGACACAGTCTCACACAAAAGATTAATGTACAAGTTAGCAAGCCTTGGAGTGGGTCCCAAGGTGGTACCCTGGATAAAAAACTGACTGGACAGCAGGACGCAAAGGGTAATAGTAAACTGAATCCACAGTGAAGAAAGGAGGGTAACTAGCGGGGTACCGCAGGGTTCGGTACTGGGACCGGTCCTCTTTAATATCTTTATAGGTGACACTGGAGAGCACCTGGAAGGAAAAGTATGTGTCTTTGCAGATGACAAAAAGATCTGCAACACGGTTGATACACAAGGTGGGGTGGAAAGGATGAAAAGGGACTTGGCAAGGTTGGAGGAATGGCCAAATATATGGCGGCTCAGATTCAATGCAAAGAAGTGGAAGGTAATGCATCTGGGAAACAAAAACCCAGGGGAAGAGTACACAATGGGTAATAACAACAAAAATCGAAAAAGACCTAGGAGTAATTATATCAGATGACCTAAAGGTGGGCAAGCAATGTGAGAAGGCAGTAGGGAGGGCTGGGGGCATACTGGGATGCATAGCGAGAAGCATCAACAGTAGAAAGCAGGAAGTTGTTATCCCTCTGTACAGACAGTTGGTGAGACCCCATCTAGAGTACTGCGTGCAATTCTGGAGACCCCATCTCCGCAAAGACATAGACAGAGTGGAGGCAGTTCAGAGGAGGGCAACCAAAATGGTGCAGGGTCTGCACCAGAAGACATACGAGGAGAGACTAAAGCAGCTTAATATGTATACTCTTGAGGAAAGGCGGGAGGAGGGGGACATGATAGAAACTTTCAAGTATCTCAAGGGAATTAACAAAGTACAAGAGGGTAGTATCTTTCAGAAAAGAGATGTGCAAGAACAAGGGGGCACAATCTGAAGATAGAGGGGATGGCTCAGAGGTAATGTTAGAAAGTATTTTTTCACAGAGAGGGTTGTGGATGCATGGAACAACCTTCCTGAGGAGGTTGTGGAGTCAGGAACAGTGGGAGAATTCAAGAATGTATGTGACAGACATAAGGTAATTCTAGGGGAGTAGGAGAAAGTAAGCTGTTGATTAACTAGAATCTGCAGCTTATCCATCAAGTAGGGAAATGGGCAGACTGGGTGGGCCAAGTGGTCCTTATCTGCCGTCAAATTCTAAGTTTCTATGTTACCCAGTCCTAGTGACCTAATGTAGACGCTAGTCAATTATTAAGTGTACAAAACAGGTTTTCTGTACAATCGCTCTAATGAAAGTCAAAAATATTCTCGTCACCTGAGAGCTAGTTCTCCAGGTTCACGCCGTAGTGGACCTCATGACATTATCAAAACCTGTCTAGGATATTCTGTTGCCTTCTCCACAGCAGGAGCAGTGAGGATTACTGGAAATGTGTGAGGCCCATATTACACCCCTGTATATGGTTTTGCATGTTTGTTTTACATTAGTTCTGTATTTTCCCCTTATTTCGGGTCCTCTACTGATGTTGCTTTCCCCACCCAATATTCATTTTTTAATTACTTGTCTGTTCCAGAACCCGTTGACATCAGTTGAATGGAAGCCCTGCATAAAACTCTTCACTCTAAGCTTCCACTCAACTGATGTCACAGGTTTCTGTAACTGATAAGTGATTAAAAAAGCGAATATTGCACCAGCCCGTCAGCACAGCGGTAGCGCTACTGCTCGTGACGAGCTTGGATTGCTGGGAAGCAGCCGGGGAGAGGAGGATTGAGCATCCCAGGAGATGTTCTCCTCCTCCGGGGAAGGAGGGTTGCCATCCCTGCTGGTGTACCGCCACCTGGGTGACCATGGAGGTGGCAGTGCAGCTGGGGAGGACTTCAGCCGAGATCCAGGAGCAGCTGAGCACACCCCTGCGTGTATACGCGCCCTTGGACCTCCTTGCATACTGAAGCCCTCAGGGGAGTACAGAACAAGGAAAATGGCCCCAGAGACCTGCAGCTGCCAGCCTAACGAAGACTAGCAGGTGGTGGGGGGGGGGAGAAGGAGGTACACGCTCTTCTTCCCCAACCGAGGGGTAAACCAAGGCAGCTTGGAGGACAGGCCTCCATAGGGACAAAGGGACGAGCAGAGCCTCGACACCCTGGGGGCTCTGAAAGACAGACTGGCTGTGGCGATGAAAATAAAAGAAAGTAAGAAAAAAATTAATAAATACTGCCCAGGAAAAGCCAGCAATGCCCCATACCTTTCATGCCAAGTTTTAACATTTTTTCATACCTCCCTTGAGGAAGAAATGGGATTGTATTCTGGGCCCCAATCCCTTCCACGTCCTAATGTACCATCCCAACCCCCACAAGCACAGTGACATCTTACCAGGGGGACCCTTGTTAATTGAGGGGTGCCTTTGTTCAATATCAAACACTACCCATTAACCTACGTTAACTGCTCAGTTCACTTCAGCGGAGAGCACCCTGCGCTCTTCCCTGGTTTAGACGTCACTCTGTGTCTGAGCATGGGAAAAATAAGGCAAAACAGGACTGCGTCAAACCAGACACAAAACAATACACTGGTGGCATAAAACAGATGTCATATATGCCCAAATTTCTAATTATAATAAAAATAATTCAAACAACAAGGTTACTTACAATCACTGGAGGAAGAAACAAGCCAGTATGATCTAAATAATGTTGTATTTAAAAAATAAGCATTTTTCTATTTCTGTGGCAAAATCTGATGATGTCAAATGAGCCACTGAAGGATCACTGCAAAGAGACAGTGATGCCGGATTCGTGGACCTTAGCAGAGGGACAATGGGATCCTCATGTCCCTTCATGCTTCCCCCTCACCAATCCCTGTTCCCCTGAATCCCGGTTCCTGCCTTGATGTGAGCACAGCTGTGCCACATCTTCAGCCAACAGCTGAGACAGCAGGGCATCAGTACATCTCCGTGCCACAAGTCAGTGCTGCTGCTGATCAGTCCAAGGGTATGCTAAACACAGCAGGTAAATTCAGCCTACCATCTCTAGAGTACATGCGTGTCACTTCTTAAATGCTGCTCATACTACTGGCAGCTCAAGGGAGGGGGGGGAATCAAACCTAGGTTTCCCACATAAGAGCACAATGGCTACCATCTCACCACTGTGTTAGGCCCCAAAAGCACCCTGGTTTTAAATAGTGGAACTCTCAACTCTTAAGGAAAGAGCTTGTGGGCCACCTGGCTTCTTGCCAAACAACCAGCACTGGCATATGCTGTGTGTAGCTAGCCACACACCTGCCCTCCCAAGCAGTGGAATGGTGCTGTGGTGGCGACCCAGACTGCTGGTCTGAAGGGCAGGGGGCAGAATAACTGATGCTCTTATATTTCACTATGCTTCTCAACCAGATTTAATATATGCAGGTTTACACCTTCTGTTCCAAATTCATATACTCCTCCCCTCTGCGGCTCCACAACCCACCACTCCTTCAGACTTACCAAGGTCCCTTCCGATCCACCTGTCCCTAACTGAGCCTCCATCCTCACATAGCAGCCACCCCCCAGAGTAACTTGGACGCAACCCTTCGCTAGGTGGGTCCTCCTCCTCCGAGGGGAAAAGCACCAGGAGGGAAGACCAGTGCCACTACTTGGCCCCAAGGCGCTGCTGAGGTGGATGGCTCCTTCAGGGCATTGGTGGCATCGGTGGACTGGCAGCCGTCATCCGGTTGATCGTAGAGCGGTTTCCAGTTTTCTGTGTTGTTCCCTCCTTGCGTTGCTTCTGCAGTGCTCACGGTCTCCACCAGAGGCCACTGCAGAGTGACGCTGTCCTGCTACCCACCCCAGGAGATTAAAGCAGTCCTACTGACGCTCAATCCTCTCCTTCCCCAGCCAGCCCCCGGTGTCCCAAGTCCGTTCCAGAATCCTGGTCGCCGCATGGTCTGCTGCAAGGCACCAGGCCTCAGCCCTCTGCGCCACCAGGCGGCTCAAATTCATATACTCTTAAATGCATGACAAGAAGAACAAGTCTGTGCAGCACCAGTAATCATAGCAAAAGGAACTGGCTAATGACAAGGTCTTGCACATCGTGACAGTGGTGTATATTTGTTGTACATGGACTCTGCAGTCTATGAAGCAGCAAAGAATTGCTACCAAAACAGTGAATGGCAGAGCTACAACATACATTTGCAAACAACATTCCCAGAGACCGCACTGTCCATGTGAGGTAGTTATAAAGTACATGTCTACAAACAGAGCCCCACCAGCCATATTAAAAGTAAAAACCAGCAAAGATGCTTACTACCACTGAATCCCTCATGTCTGCAACCCGCCAGTGATGTCAAGCATAGGGTATGCTGGGATTATTTATACCATGAAATGGGGCCCAGGAAAGCACAAAATACACTTAGTTTTATGCAAGCAATTATTTGAAAATATAAAATGTGCCACGGGTACTTAGAGGGGGTTTTAGTTATGGGACATAAGCCTACAAATATTGTGTGGTGTTAGACAGACAAGTGTTTATTTCTCTTTAAAATGCAGCAGGTTATAGGTTATGAGGAGGGGAGACAGAAACGCTTGTGAGAGTTGGAGGAAACTAAGGCAGACACGGTAACAGTACTGGTCATGCAAGAAGGAAGTCAGTTTGTGTCACTCAAGTTTCTGAAGGTTAGGCAGTCTTGGGAAATCACACTTCGCAAATCTGTACAAGTGGGATGAAGCTATCAACGGAGAGCGATTAAGAGACCTGTACAAGCAGGAGAAATGGATAGTAGATCGCAGACAACCTTCCATGCAGAGAAATGCAAAGTTGTGCACTTTGAAGATAAAACTTTAAATGCAAAAGTATTGCATAAATGGTTTAGAGACTTGCCAACACCAACAGGCAAAAGACCTGTGGGTAGCAATCAGTAGCACTTTCAGATGGGCTAACGGTGTAGAGTGGCAACTAGCCAAGCAAACAGAATCATAACATGTACCAAGAGAAACTTCATATGCAGCAAGGCAGAACATACAAGGAGAGGCTCAGAGATCTCGACATGTACTCCCTGGAGGACAGAAGGAGAGGGGTGACATGACTGAAACTTCAAGTACCTTAAGAGAGCTAGTGGAGCCAAAACAGGCTAACAGGAAATAATACAAATTTTAAGAAGCAGTCAGTTGTAACTGTTTACTTCTGAATGTTTTCTTTTTCCTTTGGTCATTAGAAAGTCTTCCGTGTGATAATGCTGTGTTGGATACGTGGAACAGTCTTAACTCTGGCAGCTGACATATCCATCTCTAGCTCCCCACCACATCATCAGCACTGTGATCTTGCTGACTGTGACATCACAGGCGACTGACCTGGCAGCTACTTAGTGGCTGTTCCTAAGCAGCTGTGATGTCACAGTCAGTGAGGTCACAGTGCTGATGATGTAGTGGGGGAAACAGCGATAGACATGTCAGCTGCCAGACAGAGTGCTGTCCCAAACAAACACCTACTAACATCAGATAAACAATCTTCTAATTAAACAAAAGGAAAATAAGACATACCCCATATATAAAAGTTAATGATTGTCTGCTTTTAAAAACTAATACTAGTTTTAGGCACTACATTGGCTCTTCAAAGGCTTCAACAGGGCGAGCTTGGAGGGTCTCTTCAACATTAGTGGGAAGAGGACCACTAGGGGGCACTACCTTAACCTGGTTGGGGGGCAGATTCAGGAGGGAAATAGAGAGGCACTTTTTCACACTGAGACGGTAGTGGCTAAGTGGATTGAGTTGCCAGGGATGTAGTCTCCTTAAAGACAGTGGAAAGCTTCCAGAGAGCTTAGGAGAGGGTAAAGGGAAAAGTTGCATGTGGGGAGGGAGGATTTCAGCATGGAGGGAGACGAGATAACGGGGGGCCAGATCCCTCAGTAGACATGATAGGCCACAAGGCCTTTTTCTGCTGGCTCAATCATATGTCTGTATGTATGCAGGTTAAGAGATATTATAATGCCCTTGCATCAATGCTTGGACAGCCCCCATCTCGAGTACAGTGTGTGGTTCTGGTCCCCATACCTGAGAAAAGATATTAAACATAGGATTTTCAGTGGATGAACACATACGCCACAGTGTGCTGTATCTGCACAGGTGCAACTGCATCCACATATGCCCATCCTATTTTCAGTAAGATGGGCCAAAAAGATACACAACATGCAGCATTTTTGGGGGACACAAATGCGTCCTAAATTCAGATGGATATCCATTTTTGAAAATAAGGAGCAGGCAGATCCTGATTAGGTTCCTTTGAAAAGAAGTCATGGTATGACATTTTGGCAGTGTGATAATCATTCTATGTAATACCGTGGTCATTGTATTACAGAAGTAGTCATTTTTGTACAAAAAAGTCTCCTGAAACTCTTGTGTCGGTGAGAGTTGGCACTTTAGGGACAGTTGTCCCTAAAAAACACAAAATAGCTACTTGAAAGCCCGGAAAACTGTGGCGCACCATGAACCACAGTTATCGCAGTATCAGAAATTGCCCATGGTATCAATACCACGACTTTCAATACTGCGGTATATCACGCCGGTGTATCATGCAACTGTAATATTATGACATCCCTAATCATGATCGAAAAAGTCCAAAGGCGAGTCATAAATGTGGCCATGGGCTTGGAGAACATAGGCTGTGAGAGGACTGACTGGCAGAACTGGGACCCTTCTTATTGGAAAAGAGGAGATTCCGAGTGGGGGGTTAGGGAGACAAGATCATGGTATTCAAACACCTGAAAGGGACAACACCATCAGACCAAACACAGCTGTTCAGAATATACGAGGAGGACAGAGCAACAAGAAACAAACTGTTACTGGAAATACCTGAAGAAGGGCTCTGTGCAGCCTGAAAGCTTGTGGGCTGAAAATTTCTTGTTGCACCAATTAAAAAAAGGTAATAAATCTAGCCACCCGAGGACCCAATGGCGGGTATGCTGTATTGTCAAGGCTGCAGAGCAGGTCCCGCACCAAGAGGAGGAGGGAAGATGAGGGAGAAAATGTGAAAAGAAAATCCCCTACCGTCCATATGACATGCAGTTGCCTAAACAAGGTACAGCACTAATCAATGGGGTATACATATCCCTGGGCAATGGCAGGGAGGGGTAGGAAATCCATATGGAAAAAAAGGTATCAAATCACCTACTTTGCTCACTGAAATGAAGCAGTACACATCCACCAATGTTTGCGATCTAAGAAATCTTTTTTCATAGCTTCTTGAAACATCCTTTGCTATAATTTGGCATCCTGCTTAGAAACTGACCTTGGGTCACCTCTAAGTCGTTGAGTTGTGTATCACACTACGCAACCTATACGGCCTACCCTACACTGTGACACCTGTCCACTATCTATTACTGTTAACCAGGGGTCAGTCTTTTCAACAGTGGAAAAACTACACATGTGTGGGGGGGGGCTACACAAGGGAGACTATCCTTGCTTAACTACAGTTTCTGTCCTATGCATACATTTTTCGAAACGGTTGCATTTTTTTTGATGTCCATTTCCACATTTTTACAGTCGTTTGCTAACACAGTTTTGCTTACATTACCAAGCGTAACATCTGAGCGGAAAAAAAAAAAAAAAAAAAAACAGAAAATGCTACTGGTATGCAGAAATGTTGAAAACAGTATTTTCACCAGTGCTACTATTTCCCCTGCACTGGCAAGATGCACAGTGGGACTTAGTCCCTGGGACATACCAGGCCCTTCGACCCTAGTGGTCTCCACACACGTGTGCTACATACATACTGAAAGATTTGTATAACAAATTTCCTTCAAATAATACCCCATTTAAGTCATCACTGACTGTGATGTCATCATGGGAATTGTGTGTGGGGGGGGGGTGCTGAGGGCTGAGTTATCCCTCTGTCACAAAACCTTTCACTGCAAGGTCATCATGGTTACATGACAGTCATCCAGTGCTACAACAGTTCACAAAGACACTTGTAACCTCCTACAAATGGGGGTTCCCAAAAGTCTTCCTTGAGTGAGCCTAAATGTGCGCCACAGGGTAGCGTTCTGTGTCTTAGCTGGTTTAAAAGTGTTTTGCGTAGCTACCAGTTGGCCTCCATGCCTGTCTCCTTAAGAGCTGCCCATTTTTCGGTTTATAATTAATCTGGGTGGGGACCAAGTGATTCTAGGCTCAAGTCCGCCTGGGATGCAGTTCAACTTCTTCTCTTCAACAAATGTGCAGAGGGAGCCCCATGGGACTCTGTGATTGTCGCTGATCATCTGTACTGAACGGAAATGATATTGTGGTTTGTCTAGTCTGCTTTTTGCTGCCTGGATAATGTTATGTGCCACCATCTTGGTTCTGGATTGCCTATCTGCACCAATCTGCACCGTTGGGGTCTTAAATGGAGCCTGACCCTCAGGGGCCTTGTGGGAGTAAAATTCTGTAGGAATTGTAGTTGTTACAGTTTGGGCCTAAATGGACCGAGGGGAGCTCTAGCTGTGACAGACAGGTGGATTGAGCAATCAAACCTTTTGGATCCAAGGAAAGTCCCATGCTGCGGCCACAGAGGGGAGAAGAGGTTGGAGCTGAAAGAGTGAACAGCGAGAGATTCGGGCAGCTGCTCCTGCATAGTGCGTAGGGGAAATCGCAGGAAGGTTGTGTCTGGCCTACCTCTACACATCTTCCTAGTGAGGGAACTTTAGCCTTCAATAGCTCAGACTACTCCAAAAGGTACTGCAACGGAATCGCTGAATTGTGACTACATTTCGCCTGAAGAGGACCGAAACTTGCATTTACGCTGATCGCCTGTCAGGACTTCCAAAATGACCCAGAGCATACGGTTTGCGAGAGATACTGTAAATTGCAACCACTGGGTTGCCAAATCTGTGGTAATTCTCACCTTTACTATACATGTGCTAATTGTGGAGGTGATCGCGATTTGGTTCCCCACCTTGCCTAATGCATCACGCTTGGAAGCTGTATCCAGCACGTAAACAAACTGTATCCGAATTGTTCACCCGGTCTGGGCCTTGCCAACCTGGCCCAATCACTCATGCTGCACAGAAACAACCGACAGACCCGCCAGGCATTCGGCTCCCTGCTCAACAACAACAGACAGGAACGACACCTCGGTGCTTCGTGTGGGCCCTGCTTCTCCTGGCCATCCAGCTCTTCATCCGGAGGTCTCCATTTCGTCCATCCTCTACCCTGTACTGGGTAGCATAAGTAAACACCAGGGTAGCTCCCTACAACAAAGCGCAAATCAAAGTGTGTCAGCTGATTTAATAATTATTGCTATTCTTTTCAGACTGAGCCATTCGGCTCCAGATTACAAATTAAAGGTTAAAGTGCATGTTGTGTTTTCTTCCTTCCAAAGGGCCCCGACCAGCTGCAATGCCAGCCTACCCCGGGCAACGCTTCAGGCTAGCCTGTAATTCCAACTGGGTACCCAGAGTGTGTGTGGCTGCATCACAGGGACGTTTGAGTGCATGCCTTATAACCTGAATCAATCAGCTCTAGACTCAACCTCTAGATTACCGCCCATCCCTTGTTCACGCCCCTAATAAATCAGATCTAAATCGCTTTTGCATCTAAACTGGTGGTGGTGGTGTACCTCTGTACTGAAAGCCCTGTGATACTGCTGTTTACTGTTACAGGCCTAGTTTTACAGGGGTGTCAGGGCATTCAGACAATCCAGCCCTGGTGGCAAGTGGTTATCAGGGGAAACTCACTGTATAGTGCAAAGTGTATTGGTGTGGGATAGCTGCAAGCATAGTCAGACCACTAGGGGAGCCAGAGGGGGCTATCAGTGTCCCAGAGGGTTGTACCCAAGGCAGTCACATGGCCAACAACCTTGTCCTCCAGGTGGAAGCACCCATTCAGAAAGCCCAGGCCCCTCAACCTGCAGGCCACAGTGCAGGCAGGGGTAATATCCCTTGGGATAGCGCCACCTAGTGGTTACACATTGAAGAGGGCCAGTCTCAATACTGAGCCCTGGGGCATATCGCTGGTCACTCTCTCACTATTAGAGTGAGTGCTGTTAACCACCACCCTCTGTCTCCTATCCATTAATCAGTTTCTAACCCAGTTCACCACTTTGGATCCCCCCCCCCCCAGGCTGCTCAATATATCAGTCTCCTGTGTGGCACAGTGTTGAAGGCCTTGTTAATGACCAGACAGGCCATATCCACTGCCCTCTTCTGATCCATTTCCTGGTCACCCAGTCAAAGAAATCAATCAGATTAGTCTGGCATGACCCCCCACCCACTCTCACACCAATCCATGCTGCCTGTGGTCTTGCAGCTCACTGGATTCAAGATACAGTACCAACCTTTCCTTTAATAGGGTTTCCGTTAATTGCCTCACCACTGAGATGAGACTGGCCGGCCTATAGTTGCTAGCCGCCTCCTCCTTGCTGCTGCTCTTAGGTAGCGGGAGGATGTCTGCTCTCCTCCAGTCCTCCGAAACTACACCCGTTTCCAGAGAGCTGTTGAATAAGGCCTTCAGTACCCTTCACTGCATCCTGTCTGGTCCCACAGCCCTGTTCACTTTCAGAGCTGCAAGTCCCTTCAGGGCTCTTTTTCTCTGAAAATGGACTTGTGTCTACTCTCCCCCAGTTCCTGCTGCTCCCTGGTGGTCCGTCCCCCACTCCCTCCACTGTGAAGACTGAGCAAGTACCTGTTCAGGATGTCTGCTTTTTTGTCCTCTTCTGTGCAGCCCACCCCGCCTCCTTATACTGGCTTTGTGGGTCTGTGACAACATGTAAAGCACTCAAACAACTGACACAGCTGTCTACATGTCAGTATACTCCAGTGCAACAGTTAATTCTGCCCTGCCTTTTGGCATTTAATGAATCTTATTCACACACATGCACTGTCAACCATTCATTTACATAATGAGTTGGAAGCCTTAAATGGTGTTTTCCTTCAAATGTATTTCAGTGCAGTAATACGTAAACACTATACTAGTCACGGATTCCTCCCTCTGGTAGATCTGACAGTTATGATTTTATTCCAAAAGGAATCTGAATCATTCCCCAAGAGGAGGCAGACAAACTGCGGCTTATTTCCAGCTCCCTTACCATTCTAAAATCTGGTGGAAAACTGTCAGGTCTGAAGTAAAAGTGAATACATTGTTGTTTGCGCTCCTGAATACAACAAGCAGTAAGCCGAGGCGTGGTTAGTGGCTGACATGGACAGATGGGTTTTCCTCCACTCTCACATGTGGTGTGCTTTACAGGTAAAAGGTGCATAAAACTATTTTTACCTTCAGTTATGGTGTTCGGTAGTTTTCTGTTTCAACAGTCTTAAGAGTAAATCTGTTGGTCCTGCAACATGGGATGACCAAAGAATGCTCCACCAACTGACAGCGAGAAGGGGAAGATGCAGTTGGTTGCTTCAGGGAGCGGTAAGGGCGTGAAAACAGCAGGTGCAAGAGACTCAGGCCGAACCCACTAACAAGGTCATATCAGATGCAATCTGTGAGCTCAAACTGCAAATGGAGGCTTTTAATTGGCGAAGTAACTATGATGGATACCAAAACAGACTTGGTCTCCACGGAGGCGAAAGCTGCAACTAAGTGTGCTGCAAAATCTAATACGGTGGTAAATGGAGTAATTACGAGGAAAACAAACTCCTATGATCGAGATTGGAAAACCTAGAAAATACCACTAGAGCTCAACATTAGACTTTTGGGGTTCCAGAGGAGGCTGAAGGTCCGACCCCTGCATATGTTGAGCACTTGTTGATCAACCTTTTCAGCGTTATGAGACTTGGTATCAGGCAGCACGTATACGGATTTCCCTCGGAAGAGACCAGATGATCCGACATCCCACAAACTTGCCTGGTGGTCTTGGACAGGTTGCAAGCCCGAGACGGTGCTTGAACTGCTGTTTAACAACACTTCTTTAGCAGCGCTATACTGTTTGGCGCTTAGAACCTTGGCTGCCTGAACAAAAATTACAACGTTCAGATTTACTCAGGGGTTATGGAACAAAAGTCTTAACTGTTTGATTTATTATGTCTTATTACTTTGAGACACTGCTCTTAACGGAGGACTATTAATATAAATTTTCTTTATGTTCTATGCACATTTTGATTGTTTTTGTATATTTAGACACCTTTCACTACATGATGGAAGTAACATTTGCCCCGTCCATTTTACAATTTTTTTTAAATAACCTTGAGAGTAATTAAATACTACTGGATGGCATGCACTGCAACAGATTTCAGTCTCTGACTGATTTTTGGACACTGCCCATGGTCGTGCTGCAATAACCAAAGTTTGAAAATTCCTTTAGTGGACTTGTTAGTTCACTTTAATATTTTGCAGTGCCCCTCAACGTGTAAGAAATGTTTAAGACTCTGCATATCCTACCGTAAATTTGTAGAAGCTTTGCATGCATTTGTCCCCCCACTGTGTACTCCCAAACCTGGTATTGTTAGGCTTGGTCATGTTAAAGTTGAATACATATAAGTTTAAAATAAAAAACAAAATGCAGCGAGTCACTGAAATCTCGGAAAATTCAGGAGACTTCCCCTCCCAAGGTGTAGCCATCACCAACTGCATTCCGAGAGCTATCGTCTGGAATTAGTGACCACGTGAGCATCATCAGTGTTAAATGACTGACAAAGGTAAACTGGAAACTCCTGCGCGGCTGCTGGAGATCAAATGACAGTGCACTGGAAGCGAAATGGCAAGTAAGTCATGCTGCACACCTGGGGAAGCGCTCTGCCCACCCTGTGCCCTGTAGCTATGTGCCTCACAGTGATTGCTCGGGAATTCTTTTGTGTCTGCAGCTGAACTGTGCAGAACTTGACTGCAAGCAGGGCAGAGCGTGAACTAGTAAACAATTCTGTGTTTCATCTCTGTTCATTTGCTTCAGAGGTTACTCACAAAAAAAAAAAAAGGTGTAATCCGAGAATCATAGCCATTTAGTCATCACTGTCAAACAAGACTCAAGAATGCAACAGCAAAAAAACATACCCCACCCCATTATGTAATGGGATAGTATGTTAAGACAGCAATAAAATACACCAGGGTGTACATTACGCCTAACAGCCAATAGTGTGTTGTGAGGCCCGAAAGCACAAGCCGTAATGCCTTCCACTAACTGGAAAGTGGGCAATCATAGCTTAATCTACACTCTGAAGCGTGGACGTGCACTTATAAAATGGGTCTTTAACAAGGAGACTGTAACAAAAAAAAAAAAACAACCCTGTGATCATACATTAAACAATATTGCCATAAAGTCACATGATGGGGCTTGGTCAATGCTAGCTCTCTAGTACCTGGCAGCAGATCAGTTAATAAGAGTCTTCAGCCATAGTTAAAAACACAGGTCATGTGCTGCTGTTACATGCAGGGTAAAAGCATTCCTGTATCGGACCTGCAGGAGACCATGACAGAGCGAGCACATTGTCTCTTCTCCAGACAGAATACACTGGTTGCTGCCATCTTCCTAATGACAATGGAAAACATTTACATTTATCCACCACTCCCACCAATAACACTGCATAAAACAGGAGCCCCTGACACCATTCGGAAAACTTTGAAAAATGTAAGATTTAGATACAATTCAGTTTGTATTTTATATATTTTTCTGTAATTCTCTCCCCGTTTTGCATGACAACAGGATCACTGTCCCCTAGATTTTATCTGTTTTTGTTGCTGGCCTACATCTCACATCATAATCCCCTTTTTATGACACCATACCCAGCTCCACAGCAGTAGACTGTGATAAACAGAACTGTAATGTCAGGTGTAGACAAACAGCCAGAGCAGAGATCGGTTTTCATGTAAATGTCCTTAATAATAAAGAAATATAGGTAAGTATTACAGACAAACATACAAAATTTAAGCTGAATTGCATGTAAATCATCTACTTTTTTTCAAAGTTGCCAGAATGGCACCAGGAGTTCTCTAAAAGTTGTGGCCATAGCAACTATACAGGTTTTCCAAACTATCCCCACACCTCACCCTTTATTTACTCAATGGTTACAGCATGTTAATCCTTCAAATTTAATAATCAGTGGCTATTAATTTTAATCAAAAAAAATTGCTGTTTTGCATAGTGCCTTCTGTATTTTGTACAGCAAAACAAAACATACAGGACAAAATTTAGAGAAGCGGTACGGGGATCCAGACTGAGGCAACAAGCCCGTGTCTGGCCCCTGGCCATAAGTATGCACTGGTCTCCGAATAACTGTACAGGGTGGGTTCATGAGAGAGGGCTCCCTGACAGAAAAGCTGCTTGCCTGTAGAACTGATCCAAGTAAGAGAAAGTAAACTTGTGCTGCTGTCACTCTCTGACAGCTCGTGTCATAAACTGCCGGACTCTCTGGTAACAATAAGACTGGCATAACCCACAGAGGTGGACGTGTGCTCATGCCAGAGGTCTACGTCCTGCTGTTACAGAAGCCAGAGAGGGAAGATCCCAGTGGTTACAACAGTCCTATGACCAGCAACAGCAAAGAGAGAGAAAGGCCAATTCTATTTGACAAAATCTTAAAATACGTTTTCCCCCCACACTGTGGACAACTCAGCATGTTTTGTACAAAAATGTTGCTTAATACAGAGGCATATGCAAAAAAAAAAAACATTGGCAAAAATGGGGTTATCTGCACAACCTATCCCTTGCGCAGGCCCAGGGTACCGCCACCTTCCCTGGTAGTCAGCTAGGTCCTGGCGGACCAGGATCTCAGCGTCATGCTGGGCGACGCTAGGAAGTTGTTTGTACTATTCTCCTTTTTTAAACCTGGTGCATACATGATGTTGTGGACCCTAAGACCCACCTTCCCCCCAGAGGACGCTGGCGCGAAGGACCAAGGTAAGAAGCCGTGCAGAGACACGGCTTCCACCAAGCACCCAACAGCTTCCTCCCCCTCCTGACACCGTCTGCTAACCAGCACAATGCCAAAGCCTCAGAGGAGAGCCGTCGACAGCTCGATCCAGCTCCTCCTCCCCCGCCAACCCCAGACAACCAGTGCCCGAACCTGGGTTGCCAGTGCAGCGCGAGGTGTGGTGTCCTGCGCCTCAACCCTCAGCGCCACTGGGCCAGCTTCAAAGTTTTTGTATGAAAAATGTAATCCTATATGCTGGTTTAAAAATGACAAATTCTGTTTTTTTTGTTTTGTTTTTTTTACTATTGTTTTCCGAAAAACAGAAAACCACTGGCCCAAGACCAATATTTCATTTAAAAGAGTCTATCGTGTTCTTTCAAATGTTTGTTATCGTATTCCCCTTTTAAGGAGAACTACGTTGAATCTATAAGTCGAGCTTTCCCAGAAGTTTATTTAAATACTGGCTAAGCAGTTGTAATCTAGCTATCCAGACTTTTCAGTTACCTTAGTGGGCGTTTCTGATTTACGTGCTGCTGGCAAGGACCATTTTAGAACTGTGTGATGTAGTTTATGTCCCTGTTCCATGCTTCCTTTGTTGGGACAATACAGTTATGTTCTGCTATAGAACTCTGAGGTTGTTTCGGGCATAAACTACACCAGACAGTTCTAAAATGGTACTTACCAGAAGACTGTAAAGCAGAAACACCCACTACAGTTACTAAAAGGCCTGTACAGATGGAACAATAACAGAATTTTAACCAGTACTTAGAAAACAGCTTCTATTGGCAAACATGACTTGCAGGTTCGGTGCAGTTCTCCTTTAAGTACACTCATCAGCCAGCTCCTCTCTCCTGATACAGCGAATCCCTTGTTTATTCTTCACAGGCTAACACCAGTCCATTGAAAGGGGTGGATCACCTTACACTACTTTTAGCTTCACTAGAAGAGCACCTTTTCTGGTGCTCAGTGTATAACCACTGTATGAGCTTTACTTGCCCCAGTGTCCACTAGTACAAAAATAAAATTTCTGTGGCCATGTTTCGGGAGGGAAGGCATCGTAATTTGGCACTGTGGAGTAGAGAGCCCGATCCCTTACACTTCCTGATTTGGAAACATTTCCCCAAGCTTTCATATTTTGTGATGTAACAGTATGGAGAGTTTGGGGGCACACTCCATAGACTTCTATAGAGACCTGTTTTTAAGTCCTTGTTTGAACATTTTAGAGTGCCGATTTTAACAAATCAAGGCCATGGCTCAACTAACGACCTCCTTGTTAGCTGAGTGCTGGCCTTGCCTGGCTGAAGCTGGTACCCTAAAATGTTAACAAAAGAACATAAAAACAAGTCCCTTTACAACTCTATGGAGCATGCCTCGATACTGTTACATCACAAAACATGAGAGCACAGGGACATGTCTCCAAATCAGAAAGTGGAAGGGATCGAGCTCTCGACCCCACAGAGCCAAATTATGATCCTTCCCTCCCGAGACATGGCCAAAGAAAAATTTAAATTTTTGTACCAGTGGACTTTGTAGCAGGTAAGGTTCCCATAGTGTTGCTGAAGGGAGATTAAAGAAACAAAAGAGCAGTTAAGTTGCTATTCACGTGCATGGAAGGGGATTAGTTTGGGGAAAGGATTCCTCAATCTCTCCCATCTGTGGTTGTTTTATTAACTTGTTATCGCTGATGTGTCTGTATGCTGTGATTTTTAGGCAGCAAGCTGTACTTGCATTGCCTCATGTAGTCACGATTGCTTGTTTGTGTGAAGACGTTAAAGATTATTATGTTTAGTGTGAAAGTCGGGTATGGTAACTACATGTCAAACAGAATGCTGTGCCAGTTGAAATATTTACTGATCAGCTTACATCCCCCCCACCCCCACCCCCAACACACAAATTTGTATACCCATTGATACTTTGTACTCGACTTATGCTTTCAACTGTGTGTTTACAGAAAACACACAAACTGGAACGTATCTGGCTTTCTTGTATAATTTACGCATCCTACATGGTGTTCTTTTTTCTGAGCAGCATTTAAATAACTTCACTTCTTTCCACTCGCTATGACATTAAGAAGACTTCAAATTTGGGGATGCCCTAAAATTAAAAGTTATTGGGAGGGTATTAATCGTGGGCTGAGAGAGGTTTTTCAGGTGGTGAATTTTTACCATCCTCGCCATTTGCTATTAGGGGAACCCCCACAAGGTTTGGTAGGACCTGTTCCCAATCCTACTGGCTGAGGTTCAGAAGGCCATTACCAAGTTGTGGCTTTCTAAAACCCCTCCTAGTGGAGAGCACTGGTTGTCATGTTGTAACCAAATTAAAATAATGGAAAGGCTCACAGTGAATTTAAATTTAAAGCCAGATACACATAAATCTCGCTGACTTCCATTCTTCAAATGCTTAAGTGCTGAAGAGGGAACTACTGTTTTAGACATCTTGGCAAGAGAAGCTCTGGACTAAGGGGCCTGCAAGGGCCGGTCTGTGGACTACCTGAGGAGACAGGGCATTCTAGATAGGAGTAGTGGACCCTAGGGCAATTTGAAGGCTTCCTCACCACGGGTCCGGGAGGGTGGGGGTAGGAGGTGTGTGTGGGGTTGGGTATATGTGTGTAGTAATGTCCTTTATTTTTGTACGTGTTTTGTCCTTCCCACCCCAATGGTTAGAGGGTGGGGGGGGTCCTTTCCTTTCTATGTATTGTTACTTTGGAGGCTTAGGGCTAGACTTTGAGGGTGTTATGATCTTAGAGTTTTTGTCGGGTCATAGTTAGCACAGCCACATAACTGTATTAGTTGAGGAAACGCCTGATTAATTGTTTTGGCTGTATATTCCGTTCTCTTTTTAAGTCAGCTAGAATGTATTATGCCTCCTTGTGCCTTCTCCATTTTCCTTTCTGTTCCCTGTTGTCATTTTGGAAAAAAAGGAAATAATAAAACTGCAATTTCAAAAAAAAAAAAAAAAAGACTTCAAATGTGTCTGCTCCCAAGAAGTAGAGGAAACCTATGCACTGATCCTTATGGGATTTGAGATCATAAGCTAACTCTGGAAGCTCAAGTGTTTCTTGTAGTTTGGGGTTGCTTTAACCACTGCAAGATTAATACTCCTTTCTTGATGCTAAAAATGTTAAGTGGTGTAGTTCTCTTGATCAGCTCAGACATCTGCAGCTGGTCTCCTCAGTCCAGCATTCTGCATCTTATTCTTATGGATTTCGGTAGACATAAAAGTTCAGACATTTTCTGATCAGCTAACCCCGGCCCGAGACCAGCTGCAACACCAATGACCTGGGTTCAGCAATGAGCCTGGATCACTGGAGGGCCAGCTGGGGGAGGATGGTAGAGCATCCCAGCAGACAACTGCCTCCACAGGGGACGGCTCCTGGACTCTGCTGCAGCACCACCACCTGGGTAACCACAGGTGGCAGTGAAAGCTGAAGACAGTAATGGAGGTAGGAGAACAGAGATGCACATAGCACACCCTGTGTGTCCCGTGTGTCAGTCAGGGCTTCCATGACATCTCCAGGCTAGGGAAGAAAAAAAAAAAAACAGAAAACTCATGACCATGCAGTATGTCGTCTGCCACAGGTCCTGCACTGCCAACTGGGCTCTTGCTCCAGAACAGACACGTCAACTCTGTCGGAGGAACTCAGCTGACCTCTGGCAGCCCTTTCACTAGGCGGGTAATCCAGAGGGGGACATGGAGCCAGAGGTAAGTCCCAGAGATGGCGGGTGAAGGCACTGAGTGGAGCAACAGGACCGATGTAGGCCAGTTGAGCATGGAGGAGGCGAAAGCCCAATAAATTACTAAAAAGAAATGCTTAACACCCCTCCCCCATATACACACACACACACACACACACACACACACACACACACTTATTTAGATAACCATGATGCTTTACTACAAAATACCGAAACTCACTTGCCCGAGTTTCGGTATCCCGACACCACATGCCTGATGCACGGTTTCCCAACAGTGGAATTTGGCCTGTGGCAGAGTTTATTGCACATTTAAGGGGCCCTTAAATTTTATAACAAACTCTGCCGCAGACAAAATTTTAATGTTGGGAAACCGTGTGTTGGGCATGTGGCATCGGGATTCTGAAACTTGGGCAAGTGAGTTTCAGTAAAACAAAAGTATACTGCTTACAGAAACCACACAAATTGGAAAATAGCTTCCTTCCTCTATTTTATGCAGATTTTCAAGATTATTGTCCCATATAGGGTGTGTGAAACAGCTGTGGTGAGGTCTGTGTAATGAAATGTCAAGCAGATGATAGTACCATTTGAAACATTTCCAAGTCAGCTTACCCCACACATACACATGCACACCACAAGCATGCGTGCACACACATACAGGTCTGCATATCCGTGACTCTTTTTGCTGGGTCTGAGGCTTCCATCTGTATGTGTTTACAGAAGACATATGAATTGGAAAGCATCTGACTTCCTTTTTTTAACCTCTTTCAGAGCCCTTCTCTACAACCAGCCCCCTTCATCTTGCTTCTTTCCGCAGCTCAGTTGCCTGCTTTCTCTGGAACTTGCCTCTCTTCCGTGATGCCCCTGTGGCTTACCCCCTTTGAGGGAGAGGTGCCGCAGTTGGCAGTGTGGAGGCTGCAAGGACAGCAGGGAGTCATCTTGCATCAGCTGAGGTATTTTCCTGATGTTTCTGCCTGTGCCCCATAATACACTGGCACTCCGGGGGGCCCAATACACGTGCATACATTACATGCTCAGCACAGATCCCCGACCAACATCTTTCCCCCTCCTACAGTGCCCTCCACTGCACCACCACCTGTGCTCACCCAAGTGGCATTACTGCAGCAATGACCCACCCTTCCCGGGGAGCATCCTCTGGGCCCTCAATCCTCCTCCTCCTATGGCTGCCCCCCCCCCCGATGATCCAGACTTATTCCCGAAACTGGGCCGCTGGCATCATGAGTAGCAGCGCTACCACTGCACCCATGTGCTGGCAGACAAAAGAATCCACCTTCTACAGTTTATACATCCAACATATTGTTCTTCTTTCTGATCAGCATTTAAATTACTTCACCTTGCTCCACTCACTCCAACAATACAAAGACTTCAAATGTTATCTGTTCACAGTTTGCAGGCAAATTATTTACACAGGATACCCAACCTGAGATGTCACATCTCCTTTTCAGTGATGTCCTACTTCTGTAAGGGCAGCTTGACGCCTCTCAGTACCACTTGTACTTTGATTATTGATTCATTCTGCCTGTATATGTTTCAGTTTCTTTTTCTTTTGTGCGCTCCTAAAACTGTTAAAAAGAATTTAACCCCCCCAAAAAAGGAATGTTCTCCCAGCCACGTAAATGCAGTTCACACATTAAGCAGTGCCCCGGTATACATGAAATGACTAGTGGGGGAAACCACTGTCAATCGTAATTCAGTGACTGCCCTCTCTCTCACTAAGCAAAGATAATGTCACTGCAGCACGTACCCAGTATAGCTGCGACCATGTCGGAAGCAGGTTCCTTCTGCCGCCTGGTTACCGGAGTAGAAGCCAGAAATGACCGACAGTAGCAAAACAGCCCCACAGATTTATACGGGGGCGAGCACCAGCTCTCTTCTTGATCAGACGTCAGAAACCGTCTGAGCGCGGGGATGGGGGTGACAGCTGAGAAGTCAACGGGGTCAGCTGGCTGTGGGTCCAGCCTGAGTTGTGATCCCTTCCCTCCCACACATGACTATATAAACAATTATTTATGCCAGAACAGAGAATTGCCAACTTAAGGCAATGAGTCATAAATTTAAAAATACCCACAATACAAAATGTAGTAATTTACTTCAATACCATCTCTGCTCACTACTGTAGTAAAGGAAATTCATGAGCTGGGAAAAACTGCTGCTACCGAGAATTTTGCAACTGTGAAGAGGCCCTCCAAAACAGAATTCCCCAGCTGTGCATCTAAAAAAAAAAAAAAAGTTACATTCCTGATATTTTTTTTTTTTTAAAAAAACAGAATGCTACCAACAGCTGGAACACCCTGTGTAAACTATGCAGCTTCACCTCTATTAAAATGTCCACACTGGGAAAGGTCCTAAAAACACAGACGGTTAGTCCTAGGATTTTAAAACCGGTAGCTTTCTGGCTATTTGTTAGACCACTTGTAGCCAAATCAGACATCTACGTGCCAAACTTTATAACATCTAGACAGTGATTTGCTGAGCAATGACAAATCAACTGCTCTTAGGTTTTGGCAAAATAAGCTGCATGAATATTCTCAAAACTGCACATACACTCTAATTTGGGCAATGAAATAGTGGTAGACCTAACCCTGCTAAAGGATGTAGTATTTTCTTGCCAGGGACGTCCCAGCAGGCTGCAGGCAAGTCACAAGCTTCATATGCTCAACTACAAACTGTATAAATTAAGTACAGCAACTGTGCGTCTCTGCTACCTACTCAGATAACAGGTTTTGACAATATTTACAGAAAGCTAGTCCTTTATATTCCCAGCAGAGTATTCCAGTCTGAAATAAAATTTCAAGGGATTACAAGGAACTTGGGATGGAGTTTGGGAAGCAATGTGAAGATAACGGAATCATTTGTATTTTGCAGCTCAGTTCTCAAAAGGACAAATCTGTGTATTTATTAATGAGAACTGGACTGGCATTCACACAGTAACAGTTCCAACACAGTACAGTAACTTACTTCACATGTGCAAGCGGCCCACACTGTTGTAACCCTACAAGAGTGAGGCCTCAAGGAAAATCATCTGCTCCCCTCCCAGAGTCCTAGACTATGATGTTTTCAGGGTTATGTGCAGTTGTTTAATCCATACAGTGCGTGTGAAAAAAGGTTTGCACTGTAAAAAAGCAAAACAAGACTGAACCAAAATATGTATTATCCACAGGACTGCAACGTACACTCCATACCCACGCACAGTGAGCAGAATAGAGCCAGCAGAGATACAGACTTTTAGTCATTCTGTTCACCAGTGCATCCCCAGAGCCTGCCTGTCGAAACAAAGTACTCGGGGGGGGGAGACAAGGGGACCAGTCAGCATTGAGAGCCTCACACCCAAGTGTAGGGCTGGTTCCAATGTGCACATTGTGTGCAAAAACTTTTTTTTTTTTCTCTCACTTATTGCAGTAGATTGTATCAGGCGGAATGATGCTGTTGCCCGTCCAAGCTGACATCTTCTGTAACCAGAAATTCCATAATTTCCTCAAACTGACATCAGAGCAGGGCTGCAACAGTTGGAGATTTAACAGCCCACAGTGTGTGTTAAGAGATTTTATGAACTCAGACTGGATGTTTGCCCATCTTGCTAGTCTTCCAGGGCCAACTACAGTCCTTTGTGACTGCAGTTAGCCCCGGGTGGGCAGGCAGGGCCAGTGGGATCAGCAAATAAAAGATTACAGTAACGACTAATGAGCTGTGAATGAGCCTGACTCACCCAGCAGACCTGGCTTGATTCCCACAAACTCCACCTACCCACCGTGTGACTCTGAGCAAGTTAGTTAAGCTCCCCAATGCCTCTGGGTCACCCCGTAAACAGGCATTGTGCACCTTACTCAAGTTATCAAGTAAAAAAAAAAAAAAAGTTATTATACTGCAGTATTAACAAAAAAAAAATTTACACACAAAGTACGAACAAAGTGGGAACAGACCTACACTTGGTCGTAAGGGTCTTGGTGCTGACTGCCCCGCTTTTATCTACTGAATCTGAATTATGCGTCTTTTCCACAGCACTGGAATCAATACAGTTCCTCAGTGGGAATTTACACAGTCTATGCGTGGACCTGGTTTAACAAAAAAAAAGAAAAGAGAAAGAACCCATGCACCACAAGCTGCAGAGCACAGGCTACATGAGAACTTGGGTAATGCACATTGTCACTTTTAAAGGTCACGATAATATGCAAACAGAAATGAATGCCCATTTTCAATGGGGCTCCTGTCATTTTCAGGTCAAGTTTCCTCATTCATGCGTTGCCACCTTGTGCTGCTGCAGCAAACCAGTTGAGGAAGTTGGCGATCACATTTCAACATAAAACAGGAATGGAAACATCAGATAAAGAACAAGAAGAGTCTGCTGAAACGCCAGTGCCATTGTTCTGGAGAGATGCAGAAGCAATCCATTCAATAAGCGGGTGACTGTCCCAATGCTCTGTCCCGGGCTTCAATGTTAAAAACAGTCAGCTCCTTGATTACATTTAGGTGGGATTCCTTCCACCCCAATTGTTCACTCTGCAGTCTGACCTTCACGGGATCATGCCTTTAGCTACACCAGCAGAAAGTAGTTATGTAAGAACTTACCATAATAGTAGATCTTCGAGATAATCTCATCAGGCCACACGTATGGAACTATAGCCATCAAGCACTAGGACCACAGGGAAACTTTTTTTGCTAGCAGTCTTCTAGGGGCCGCCCACTGCGACATCATATGTCGACGTCCTCACTGCATAAACATGGGCGGCCCTGCGCCCTCCTCAATTCATCCACCAGAGACCATACACAAAGGACCTCCTGTTTTGGAACTAAGGCCACTACGCACCATGAAACAGAAAGTAGACCATCCTACAGAGAAAGAGACACACAAGAACTGAGAAGCCCCAAGGCCAAGTGGGATGAAGGGTAGGATGGCATGGCTTGATGTAAGAGATTCTTTCGAAGATTTACTATTACGGTAAGTTCTTACGTAACTGTACTATCTTCTTCGAGGATAGCTCTTTCATCAGGCCACACCTATGGAACAACTCCCAAGAAGTACCAACAGAGAGACAGTGGGTGGGTGGCTGGAGACTACAGGCCTGTGCAAGAAGGCCTTGAAGCACATCCAGGCCGAAGCCTGCCCTTTTAGCGGCAATGTACAAACTGTAGTGTTTAGTGAAAGCGTGGACAGTTCTCCAAGTTGCAGCAGCACAGATATCTGCAGCTGACACATTCCTGAAACAGGCAACAGAAGTGGCCATGCCTCTGGCTGAATGGCCACAAACCATTCCACGAAGTTTCTTACCATACTTCCTTAACAAAAAGTAATACAGCTGGCCAACCATTTGGACAGGCACTGTTTAGAAACTGGTACGCCCTCTTTTCCTGGGCTGAAGGAAACAAAAAGCTGTGAGGACTTCCTACAGTCCCTCGTATGACGAACATAATATCTGAGTAGTCTATGTACATCTAAGATATGGAGCAATGCTTCCCCTGGACTGGCATGCTCCGGAAAATAAACAGGCAGGTGAATAGCTTGATTCAGGGTAAACTCAAGACACCACCTTCGGTAAGAACTTGGGGCTGGTACGCAAAGACACTGTCTTTGTGGAAAACCAAATAAGGAGGCTTACACATCAGAGCCTGAAGCTTGGAAATCCTTCAAGCAGAAGTAATGGCAATTAAAAATAATGCTTTCCATGACAGAAAGCATAGCTCGCAACTTAAGACTGACTCGAAAGGAGCCAAAGTAAGTTTCTCTAACACAAAATTTAAGTCCCAAGGTGGGACTGGATTGTGGATGGGAGGCTTCAAATGAAGAATGCCTCTCAAAAACGTACAGGACACCTCCAGTTGTGCCATCATACAGCCATCTGTGGGCACGTGGAATGCTGAAATGGCAGTCAGGTGCACTTTAATGGAACAGTACTGCAGTCCAGTGTCTGAGAGGGACAGCAAGTACTCCAGAATCTGATTCGCTGGACATGTGAAAAGGTCCAAGTGATGGGAAGCAGCCTACAGGGCAAAGCGCTCCCACTTCATGGAACAAGTGGCCCTTGTGGAGGGCTTCCTGGCAGCCACCAGGACATCATTCACCTTTTGGGATACCCCAAATCTAGCCATGGCTATGTCTTCAGGAGCCAGGCATGAAGATGGATGGACCCGAGGTCTGGATGGACCAGGGTGCCCTGCTCCTGTGACAGCAAGCCTCTGCACAGAGGCAGGGGTACCAGAAGTTCCACCGCCAACTGATGCAGCAAGGGGAACCAGATCTGATGAGGTCAGAAGGGAGCAATGAGTATCAGAGTCGTTTCTTCCATTTGAAGCTTGATCAGCACCCTCTGAATTAGAGGGAAGGGATGAAAGGCATAGAGAAACCTCCCTTTCCAGGAGAGGGACAACGTGTCTCACCAGAAAACTCCAGGCCCTGGAGCGAGTGAGCAGAAATGCGGCAGTTTTGCATTGAGTGGGGACACAAAAAGCTCAAACTCTGGATATCCCCACCAGTTGAACAGGTCTTCCATTACCAAGGTCAGCAGCTCCCACTCATGCATTCTGGACTCTGAACTGCTTAGTCTGTCTGCCAGGACATTTTGGGTGCCTGGAACATGGACTGCCGACAGTTCTAGACGGTGGTCTAGAGCCCAACACCAAATCCTCATCACTTCCCTGCACAGGAGGTATGAATTGGTGTCCCCCTTCTTGTTTATGCAGTGCACTACACTGATGTTGTCAGTCTACACCAGCAGAGGCCTCAGGGAGGGGTAATTCTGGAAGGCTTGCAGGCCATACAGAACACCCCTTATTTCTAGGACATTTATGTGGAGGGAACTCTCCATTGCAGTCCATATACCTTGGGTCTGGTGAGGCCCCAGATTTATTTATTTAAAATTGTGGTAATCAAGAAAGGCACTCTGAGCCAAGGCTTATTTCCAGGTGCGACCCAGTGGAGGGGTACAAAAGTGGAAGCAAGATTAAATAAATAAAATACAGTACAGTTCGGTACAGTACAGAACACTTGGCTACATTTTGATACAGTACTAACAGAATAGCAACCATACAGCAAGATGCGCTCTGGGGAGGGTACAAACATGGGCCAAGATAAGAAACAGATTACAGTCCCCCAGCCCATCCCGAAACATGTCTGGCGAGGATCTGATGAGGGGAAGGAATCAGGAAGGGATCCCATCTGAGCAAATTGCTGGGTTCCATCCACTGCTGAAGCACTTTCTTTGCCCGGCGAAGAGACTAGAACCCTCTGTTCTAGATCATCAGTGCGCTGGTCCCATTGGACTCAATGTCCATGGGGGGGATTCGCATGTGCAGCCTAGCAAGGGGACCATGACAATGGCTGCTGCCATCAGGCCTAGTAGCCACAAGAATGCCCTGGCGGTGGCATACTTGCTGCTGTAAAGTAGCTGGGCCTGCGCAATAATGCATTCTGCTTTGTCCCAGGGCAGAAAAGCCGCTCCCTGGGCAGTGTCCAGTATAGCTCCGATGTACTGGCGGCACTGGCAAGGAGTCAAGACTGACATGGGCAGATTTACCGTGATCCCTAGAGCAGTGAACAGCTGTCTGGTACGTGCTAGGGTGAGAGACAGTTGCTCCTTGGACTGAACTGTGAGAAACCAGTCATTCAGACAGGGGGAAGACTACAGTCCCTCTCTCCTGAGGGCTGCTGCCACCACTGCTAAGCATTTGGTAAAGACCCATGAAGCAGATGACAAGCCAAAGGGCAATATCCTGAACTGGCAGTGCTCCCCTGGAACGGGAACCTGAGGTACTTCCTGTGGGGAAAGCAAACCTTTATGTGCAGGTACGTATCCTGCATGTCTAGGGAACATATCCAGTCTCCCTGTTATAGTAAGGGCAGCAGGCCTTGCAGGGTTACCATCCTGAACTTCTTGTACTGAATACAGAAGCTCAGATTTCTCAGGTCCAGGATGGGCCTCAAATCCCCTGTGGGCTTGAGGACTAGAAGAAGTGGGAATAGAACCCTCCGATCCCTGGGAACTAGCTCCATAGCCCTCTTCTGCAACAGTGTGCAAACTTCCTCCAGTAACATTGGTATGTGGTCTGGAGGGTAGCTTGAATGAACAGGAGGTAGGTCTGGGGGCCACTCCAGAAGTTCTAAAGTGTGACCTTGCTCTATGAGCTGCATCTGTGGTGATCTCTTTCCACCCGTCTAGGTGAAGGGAGAAGCAACCCCCTACCACCCCTTCCTGGAGTACTTAAGGGTGGGGGTGTAGTAAGGAGTCATGCAGAAGTAGACCCGGCGGCCGAGGCCACACCTCCACTTCTAGGGGCTTTTCCTGTGGCAGAGGTAGGGGCAGGCAAAGCTGCACCCACTTTGCACTTGCCCTGCTGTCGGACTCCCACCTTAGGTCTGTGGGTGTCATGGCAAAAGGGTCACCCTCTGTCCACTTTTTGGTTGGGTATGATGAAGGGAGTGGGCAGACTGCAGAATTCTTCCCGAGGACTGCAGGTCAGACACAATGTCTTGCACATCAGCCCTGAAGAGTTTTTAACCCCTGAAGGGGGCCATTTAAAATGGATTGCTGGACATCACTAGCAAATCCAGACACCCAAAGCCAAGAATGCCTTCTTAGGCAGATGCCAGCCACGGCTGCCCTGGCTGAGGCATCCGAAATATCACAGGTAGACCTCAAAAGGTGCTTATCCACAACAGCCTGCCTGAGGGCTTAAGCATCTCCGGCTTCTGGGGATCCTCCAGAAGTTCTCGGCTGCTGCTCTGGCCTTTTTCCAGAGGGAGTTCTGGAATTTTACCATATAGGCCTGGTAACTGGCTATTCTGAGGCCCAGCGTGGCAGAGGTTAAGATTCTTTTGCCCATGAGATCCAATTTTCTCGACTCCTTGTCAGAAGGAAGAGAACTGAGGTGCTGAGGTCTCTCAGACTTATTATGGACTGCATTTATTACCCTGAATCTATTTGTGGTTGCCCTGCGAAGAAAGGCTTCCAAGAGGGCCCGGTACAGTTTGTCAGATTTTCAAGGCATGGCAGAGATCATACTTGGCCTGTAACATACAGCCATGGTGGCATCCTCCAATGTGGCTAGCAGAGGAGGAATAATCAGAGGGGGAGAATCTGGTAGTTCCAGAAATTCGACCAGGTTCCTCCTGGTGATGTCTTACTCCTCAGCATCAAACCCCATAGCGGACTGGAGCTGCTTCAATCACTGAGATGAAGGACGGATCATCAGGAGGGGATCTCAGGGTACAGCTGGTGCAGTCCTCACCTCCTATGGAGACAGCGGCAGAAAATCGAGATGGGCTCCTGTCCTCATCTTCCTCCTCCTCCTCTTGTGGGACGAGGTCAGGACTGTATTCCTGATCCTCCTCGACGGGCTCCAAGCAGTGAAGAAAAGGAAACAAAGATGACGATGACCTGGAAGGTGCAGGGTGCATCAACATGGAAGGCATCGATGCTGGGGCTGGTCTGGTAGGCCCCGGCATCGTCAGACCCAGAGGATGAGCAAGGAGCTGAATTATCTCCATAAAGGAGGAGAACATGGTCAGGATGTTGACGGTGGTCAGTGTTACCATAGCGCCTTGTGGCATCGACAGAGGAGGCTGGGTTCCCAGTGTCGACGAACAGCCTAGGGCATCAACGAGGGAGGCAGGAACCCTGATGTCGATGGGACGTCACTGGCCAAAGTAGATCTGGCAGAGCCTGCTGCCAGACACCCCTGAGAAAGCAGTGGCTAAGCAGCAGGGGTTGCAGCATCAGCGGGGGCGTCAAAGGCCCAACGTCAACAAGCCATTGCCGGCCATGGAAGGTCTGGAGGAACTCACAGCCAGAGCCAACCCTGTGGTAGGGTGTGGGTGGCAAGAGGTGTCACCGCTGAAGTGGCCAATGAGGCTGCAGTGGCCAGTGCCCATAACGGCGACTGACAGCGTGCTGGGGGGACTTTTCCTTGCTCCTCTCCCAGTGCTCGTGTTTCCTAGAGGACTTGTCCCAGGCCTTGGAAGAATGGGAGCCCCTTGGACGGTGCCAGCAATGCGGAGGAGCTTCTCATCTAGAGCTCACTCTCCATTCTGGCTACATTTTGCGCAAAGAGGAAGAACTGCAGGGCTTTCTGATGGCACCACCAGGTAGCCTGGTTAAAGCTTAGCAGATCTCGCAGCCCTTAACACCATGGGGCTTGCTGAGACAGTGGACGCAGGTGTCGTGGTCATCGTGACTGTAGATCTTCCCACTGCACTCGCAATATTTGAAGATTTTCTTGGAGTTGGTTGGCATACATGAGGACAAGGATCACTTTAAAAAATAAAGCGATAATGAACTAGGGTGAGAAAAATAAGAATAAAGTTTAAAAGTTGAAAATCAAAGATTTGGCAACTGACTGAAGTGGCGGTGTCTCGGTGGAGTCCAATGGTCAATGGTGGGAAATGAACTGAGGAGGGTGCAGGGCCGCCCACATTTATATGGTGAGGATGTCGTCATGGGTTGCCCCTAGAAGACTGCTAACAAAAAAGTTTCCATGTGGTCCAAGTGCCTGGCAACAGACATAGACAGGGTGGAGGCAGTTCAAAGAAGGGCAGCAAAGATGGTGCAGGACCTGCACCAAAAGTCATATGAGGAGAGACTGGGAGACCTCAATATGTATATCCTGGAGGAGGAAAGAGACAGGGGAGATATGATGGAAACCTACAAGCATCTAAAGGGCATAAGTAGGGTACCGGAGGTTAGCAACTTTCAGAAAAGGAGATGTTCAGGAACGGGGGGGGGGTGCATGACATGAGGTTGGAAGGGGGTAGACTAAGGGGTAATGTGAGTAAGTGTTTCTTCATGGAAAGGGCGGTGGATGCATGGAATAGACTCCCAGTGGAGGTGGTGGGGGCAAACACAGTGGAGGACTTCATAAGAGCATGGGACAGACATAACTCTGCTCACCCAGATGACCGCCCTCCCTCCCCCTACTCTTGACTCAGGGTCCCACAGGGCCCCACGTATCTCACCAAAATCCCCGCCTGGGTATCCCAAGATTGCTGCCTAACTTCCTCACCAGTCATTAAGTTTTGCCTGGACTGCTTCTTTGATTTTGTTATGTATATTCTGCCTGTTTCAAGTATGTTCTCTACTGTATTTGTCTACCCTCCACCCTTTGTAACCGACGTGGAGCCTTTGCAAAAGAGTCTGTGACTCAAAGGTTTGTAATTCCGATTGTTTCCAATAAATAAATAAATAGTGGAACCCTAGCAACAGGAACAAGAAGGTAAAGCCGGAGATCAAGTAAGGTCTGCGGCTTTTGCAGTAGGTAGGGAAAATGGGCAGACTTGAGGAGTCTAGCGGTCCTGATCTGTCGTCAATTTCTGTTTCTGTGTTTCCACAGTTCCATAGGTGTGGCCTGATGAAAGCAATATCCTCTTAAGATCTATTCATCTTTGGAGAGTACTTTTCATCCAGGTGTAAAAGTGAACCGCATACTGTGTTCACACAGGTTATTATCGCAGAGTAAAGCGCCCATTGATTGTGCTCTGAAGATGCCAATCAGGTAGCAAATCCGAATCTGAGCTGCTATAGCCAACACTGCCTCATGAGGTTGTTTCACTGCAAAGCTTGTCTAATGCAGTTCAGATTTACCCCGCAAATTGAGCCCCATGCTGTGTGAAAACTGCCAGGGCTAGAAATCAGTGGTATTCCACCCTGTTCTGCACACCAGTTTTCAAGGCAGAATATTGTTTTTCTCATGCTGCTATTCGGACTGGAATACCACTCCTGCACGCCTCCACTTCGCAGATAATTCTACACCACTGCTCTTTTGGATAGGTGGAATACCAGACCTTGAGACAGAATACCACATTAGGGATTTTGGTATTCCAACTCTCACTCCAGATTATTTTGTTAATTTCTACCTCTATGATATTTTACTAGTCAATCAAAACAGTTCAGACTATCAAAGGATTAGACTACTAAAGTGGTTCATCAAACCCTTAGGAAGCACTCTACACGTCACATACACAGGATGTTTTATCTCATCGGAATTCTCTTGCGTGGAGGTGGGTTCCCCCAGTTTTTCAGCACTGTTATAGATCTTGAATCCTCCCTCTGTTTATCCCAGGCAGTAGGCCCCTTGCACACTTGCCCACAGCTTCACCCACTTAGTTCCCAAAATGTCAGCCACAGCTGCAGTGATGCTAGTTCCCACCTAGCACAGAGATGCTGCTTCCTTCTTCACATGTCTAGGTTCATGCTCTACATCAAAGACTTCAGGGCTCACATCAAACCACTGGCAAAGCAGAGCAGAACTGGGACGCTGCTCTGTTAGAGGTGCTGTCCTTTAAACAAGGTCCGTTCTGCCCATCCCTGGTGACTGATCAATTGACAGTTTTGTGGTTCTGTGGCACTTTCTGAAAAGGGTAGGGGGAATCACCCCAGAGTCCTCCTGGGCAACATTTTCTCTCTTTAAAACAGGCTGCAATATCATTGTCCATGGTACCGTGTTGATCATATAAAGACTGCTGAATCTGGGCCAGCCCGGTGGTACTGGCTGCTGGTGCACTGCACTACCATGCACAGATACCCGGGATCAAATCTATCCAGACTCCCTCGCTCCGGGCCAGCGAGGTTCTGGGCACGCTGCATAGGCAGAATGCGCAGAACTCGGGGTGGGAGAGTTGAGATCACTCACTCTGAAGCACCTCCTGTGGATCGTGAGAAGCCTTCACGACATGGGTGACCACGCCCACCAGGTGGCAGATGCAAGCATCACTATGAGGTAGGCGGGTCAAATTGCAGGGTAAGTCCCTTGCCAAGTCATAAATGCAGTCACCGCACTATTAATATCTAACTCACTGTTTTATAACACACTTCAATATAATTTGGATCCCAGGCAAAATAGCAAAGTGTGGCACAAAGACCACTTTGCGTTGGAGCAATCCTCGTGAACCCCACTGAACCATGCTCAAAGGGGTCGCAAACTACTCCCCTACACCTGCGAATAATAAAAAACGAGGTTATACACATCATATAGTGACCCTCGCAGTATAGTATTGGTCAAAATTTTCACCAGATTGTTGCACTGCTGCTTTAAGTTCAAGAGACCATTATGGTTCTTGGCAAAAATCAGGAATCAGTAGGGGCCAAGAAAAAGGATTTCTACAAGTACAAGGAAAAGTAGAGGGAGGAAGAATAGAGAGAATATTAGGTGAGAAATAAGGAGGCAAAGAGGTGGTTAGGGAGGCAAAAGCAGACATGGAGCTGTGTATTGCAGAAGGGGTCAAAGCCAGAGAAAAAGTATTTCTTCTGATATATTGGGGAAAAAGGAAGGGGGGGGGGGAATTTTAGGTTACTAGAGGGGTTGGGGTTACAAAAGAGGACAGGCAAAAGGCTGCCATCCTTAATGATTATTTCTTTTTCCAACTTTCTATTTATATTCCTCCCCTGCCCCCTAGACTCCGCCACTTTGGGAGTCACCAACTGCGTCTGTCCTGCCTCACCTTACTCGAACCCGCGGTAGTCCCTCCATGTAGCCTCGGATGCCCCCCCCCCCCCACCGGGGACAGAGATGGGGACCTACACCCCTGAACCACGTCCATTTGTCAGGGCACCAGACTGCAGCAGGCAGATGGGCTTGTGGGTTCTGCGTTAAGAGTGCTCCGTCTTCCAGGAGCCTAGGGGGCATTTTTTCTGGTGTTCCGTGCATGGCATGCGTCCATGATATCAAGGCGTACCCGCCGACATCCGCCATGCATCTTTCCCCTCCGATGTAAAGCAGAGAACGTCCTGCACCTCAGGCCTCTGCCAGAGGGTGGTCAGGCTCCAAGCCAAGGACCCCCCCTCCCTCCCGGGAGAGGAGAGCTGCCGAACCCAGGTCGCCGGTGTGGCGCGAGGTGTGGCATCTTAAAGATTATTTCTGCTCAGTTTTCACCAGGGATGAAGGTGGGCCCTTGCCTAAGAGCCAACATTTACAGACGACAAGGTCCAGAAAGGGCTGGCGGCCCTAAAGATATGATAGGGCCCCAGGACCAGATGGGTTGCATTGCAGTATACTCAAGGAACTGGCTGAACCCCTGGTAGAGCTATTCAACCACTCACTACTGACAAGGGTAGTCCTGAAGGACTGGAGGGCGACTGACATAATTTGCTCCATGGGGGGGGGGGGGCACAAGGAACACGTGGGGTATTACAGACGTGTCAGTCTAACCTCCACCATAGGGAAACTGATGCAGTCACTGGTCAAAGAAGACTTTATGGACTACCTGGACAGCAACGGTCTCCAGGATAGTGAACAGCATAGGTTCATGACAGGGAGGACCTGTCAAACAAATCTGTTAAGTTTTCTTTGACAGGGTGATGAGGGAATTGGATAGAAGCCATGCTACAGATCTGCTCTACTTCAGAAAGGTTTCGACCCAGTGCCCCAGAGACATCTGCCGATGAAGATGGAGGATCTGGGTGTGGCTAAGGACACAATTAACTGTATAGGGAACTGGCTAAAGGGTAGGCAGCAGAGGGTTGTGGTCAATGGAACCAAATTAGAAGAGAGGGAGGTCACAAGCGGGGTGCCACAGGGATCTGTCCTGGGCCTGGTCCTCTTCAACATGTTCACCAGCAACACTGGAGAAGGTATCCAGAGCTGGCTGTGCCTCTTCGCAGGTAACACTAAGCTCTGTGGGAGGCTGGATAGCAATGAGGGAATCCGGGAAATGCAGAGTGACTTGCAAAAGCTAGAGGGGTGGTCTAAGGTTTGTCAGTTAAAATTCAGTGCCGTCCAGCTGACCTCGGGGCACAGAGGGTTGATTCATGCCGGCAACCCAGGTTCGGGAACGACCTCGGGTAGTCGGGGAGCTGGCATGGGGGGAGCAGGATTGAGCTGCCTAATGGCTGCTCTCCTCTCCTGGGGAGGGGGGGGGTACCCTCCCGTAGTCCCGCCACCTCCAAGTGGAGATCTTGGGGTGGCACAGGTGGGCAATGGGCCACCGGCAGGGTGGGGCGTCCCACAGTGCATGACGCACATGTGCCTCCACATGTGCACACTCACACCAAGGACGTGAGGGTGGGCAAAAACCGAGGAAAAAAACGGCTAAACAACAACAAAAAAAAATTCAATGCTAGAAGTGCAAAGTAATGAACCTAGGGAATAAGGACCTCGGGACAGAGTACTGGATGGGTGGGATGAGACTTAGTACTACGGCTGAGGAACAGGATCTAGGAGTTATCATCAGTGACATCCTATTAGCCCCATACATGTATAACTACAATCAAAGACACTGTACGCATATTTAGGTGGCCCCCCCACTATATCTCATCCCTATGCAAAGCGCCTGCAGCTCTGGTCCCAACCATAAGTCATCAAAGTGCTGTTTTTAGGGGTGGGGCTGTGACGTTCAGCAGCCGCTCGGCTCATACTCAGAAGTTACAAGCCGGGCAATAAAATGTAAATCCTTAATTAATTACTGCATCAAAAAAACCTCTTACTGGGCTAAATTAGCTGCTCGGGCAGGCAGCTCCTTGATACGAGTTGCCTGCCTGGAAGTATCAGCTGCTATTTGAAAAAATGAAAAGAAGAACAACAAGGTTTATGAGTCTTGCTGCCCTGTACTAGAGAAGGTATACAAAATAATAAATGTGTTGAGCCAGCGGAATGTTTACAGGTCCCATGGATTATCTCAGTCACAGGCCCTACTTGTTCGAGTACCTGCAAAACTTAATTCTGATCGCCAAGCTTGATGAGGGAAAAATTAACTGTTAAAACCACTGCTCACAGCCAGCCCAGTGGCGCTGAGGGTTGAGGCGCTGGACGCCACACCTCACGCCACGCCGGTGACCTGTGTTCGGGAATGAGCCAGGGCTGCTGGGGGTCGGCAGGGATGAGGGAGGATTAGCACCCAGAGGACTGCTCTCCTCTCTCTGGGGAAGGGGACTAGTCGTCCCACCCGATGACTGCCCTCTAGCGGTGGCTGGAGGGCAGTACAGGTCAGCAGGCTCAGAAATAATGTGCTTATGTCAAAGGAGAGGGAAGAAAATGGAAAATGGCCGGGGCTCCACGGACCCGTGATGGCCCAACTGCTCCAGCGAAGTCTACCCCCCTCCACCAGATCTGACGTACCGGGTGGCAGGTGACTGCCGGCCCCCCTGCACTTGGCCCTGCCACGGAGGGGAATCCGGGAAACCTCATGGGGCAAATAAGTCGGGGTCGGGCCTGAGATGTACCTGGGGCCAAGAGCCTGGAGAGGAGTAAATAGTAATAAAAGAAAAACAAAAATCTTTGTTTCACTACTTGACCCGGCGTATCCTTGGATCAATATATTTGTCTAAATGTACAGACCGTGAGTGCGAAGAAACAGTGCCCCAATTCTTGTGTTGTGACTAAGGTAATAAGAGCCTCTCTAAAGCTATAACACAGGATCACTCACTGTTTAAGAGGTTGTGTCCTTAGGGAGTGATCCCAGAACTACCAGACACCTCGATCCTGTTAAAAGAGCAACAGTGGAACTGTGTATTTTGACCTCTGTACATGCCGAGCTGGTGCTACTTCCATGAATGAAGTTTGCTTCTTGGTTAATTACTTTAAGTCGGAGCACTTATGGACGACTGGGAGTGCCCCGCCACAGCTGTCAAATGGAAAGGTTCTGGGACGGGCCAGAGCGTCACAGAGATGACAAACAATAAAAACTCACTTAGGTCGTAGAGTATGTAACAGTATTTATACAAAATGAGGAACTGGTTTTGGATCGTGGGCAGTAAACAAAATGTTTCAGTGCCTCCTACCAAAAACCTTGGCTTTCACTTTGTTTCAGTGGAGAATACCTTCTATGCAGTTCAACTGAGGCTGTTCTGGGAATCGGGGATTTCACTGGCTGATTAAAGAAGGAAGTTGAAAAGACATTGTGTAGTCAGGCTAGCAGGAGCAAGTGCTGTAAACATAACCTTTGTTTTTAAGATGGTTTTATGACTGTACTGCACCTCTCAACCGTCACACATTATGAGTGACGTCACCCATTTTGCCCTTCTGAAGCCCTATCATTCACATGAAAACGGTGTCGTCCCACTGTGACTTCAAAGCATAAATCTGTATTAAAAATGGTAACATTTATGAACGGTGCTCTTTAGTCTGAAAGCCCATGAAAAGCTTTTTAAAATATGCATTTGGCTTACATGCAGCTTGAAGCAGTTCGGAGACATCCCCGACTATGCCCTATATTGATATTGCCCTGCCACCATTTTTAGAACCCTGTGACGTAACATAAGGCGAAGCTGTGCTCAACTGCAGTACAGTAAGGCACAGCTTAACCCTGTATTTGCTTTATTATCTATTTATGTGAAATGTTTTACCAGGAAAGACATACTGAGCTGGTAGCAGCTCGTTTCCAGATGCATTCCTTGGGGAGGCGGAGGGGAGAGTACAGTGCGATTACCAAATAAAATGTTCTGAAAAAGGCAAAAGTATGCAAATAAGCACAACAAAAATTAACAATTCACAGACAATGTTCTGGGCAGGAAATAAGCAGAAGAGAAACAGTATGAACAAGATGCAGCGTGCAATAATGCAATACAAAGTGGGTGAGTAACTGAAGAAAACAGCGGGACGGCTATACTGCAGGGTGGAGAGTAGCCGACACAGGTCCAGAACCCAGTGTCAGGGGCAACTGCAGGAGTGACTAGTGACATCATGGAGGAGAGACTGCAGAGCGTAAAAGGAGGAGGAAGACAGCTCCAGAGTTCAGGGACACATATGACATCATAAAGTTCAGAAAGTGGCGGCAAAGCAGTTTAATTTTATTTCTTTTAAAAATTTATCCTGAACAGCCCAACTGAGATGCAGAAATCTTGTGTCCAGTTGATTCCTGCTTCTACCCATCTCACCAGCTGGGGTGACTGGAGTACTGGCAGGTTAATGTGACTTGCTCAAGGTTATAAAGAGAGTGTCTGGCTCTGGTGGGGTTTGAACCTGTAGCATTACAAGGAGATGCTCTAACCACTGGACCACACTGCCTCACAATGTAGGGCAGACTTAGTATCTCAGGACTGCTGCCAACTACAGGTAACCCAAATGCCTAATTTAAAAATGCTTTTCATGGGCTTTCAGGTGACGATGAGCAATGACCGTTTTTATAAATGTCCTGCTTAAAATTAGTGACACACCTGTATTGGTGAATTTCATGAGCACCAAAGTACTGTTTTTCAAAGCTTTATTTCCAAGATTTGATAAGGTGTCACATAATTAATCTATAGTGTGTCACACATATTTTGTTTTTCTAGAAAGTGCTTTTCTCTTTCTGGGTGCCCCGACTAACAACCACCTCCTCTGGGACTTACCCTGCCAAGGTTCCCCACGGATTTCCCCCTGCGGTTGGCCGGAGGAAGAGGGTCTTCCCCCTCCCCAGAGTCCACATCCAGAAGTGGGCAGGTGTCCCAGGCAGTGCAGTGTGCCGGAGACAAGCAAGCAGGGCCATTATGAATGTCAGCAGCAGCATTTTCCCATTTTCTCCCTCCCCAGACCAGCAGCATGCAATGGCATGGGTCGTGCATATACGTGAAGGCACACATGCACTCTGGCGTCTGCTGCCAGCCATCCCCTTCTGAGTCGCTCTCGAAGCCCTACCACCACATCTCCATGTGGAGGCAGTGTAAGAGCAGTGCGGTGCGTCTGGTCCCCCATTCCTGGCCAACCCAAGTCCATCACTGAACACGGGTCACTGGCATTGTGGGAGTTGTGGTGTCCAGTGTCTCAACCCTCTCGCCACTTTGTGTCACACATTTTGATGCACATGGTCATACATCTGGGTGACTAAGAGCGAGATGTGCACTAATTCCTAGTCTCAGTATGGCTCTTTCCCAGCCCCACCTGAAAGCTAACAGCAGCAGCTGCAATTCACAAGGCAAGGGTAGTCTAATTCCTCTCTAATGATTTTATTGTTTTACAATTTTATACCCAGACAGCCTAGCTGAACTATAATACTTTGTTTTCAGTGAAGTTTCTGTTTAGTTTTACAGCTAGGTTGACTGAAGCTGCTGGATCTCCTGGTTTGCAGTACTCGGTGCTCCAACAACTAGGCTACACTCCCTGTGGATTTCTAACGGAATCAATAACATATCTGTGGGCCGCCCCATTAGCGCAGTGGCTTCAGAGCTGCTTGCTGAGTCGATGACTCAGTTTTGTGCCCTATGCCTGAATCATCATAGCAGGCTGGTACACGAAGATCTGGAGCCCCCCGACACGCTGCGCTGTGCAAGGACAGCAATTTGTAGCACTCCTCATTCACATCCTAATGACCCAGACAGCACACTGTGGGGTGGACAGAAGCCGCCGGTGGTGCTGTGGCTGATGTCCGGATGCCTGGGGAGTCCCCACCACTGAACTGCACCCACTAGCCTGACCTGCAAGGTAACTCGCTGTGTGTTGATCAGGGGTCAAAAGTAAACTCTGCAGCTACTAACCAGCAGGGCCAGTAACCTGGGAAATCAAATTCATCCCACAGACTTTTTCTCTGGTCTGACTGCTGTTCTTACTGAAAGGTAACCGTCTCTAATAAAAGCCAGAAGGGCTAGTTAAAGGAACATTTTACTAGCCCAATACAAAATGTGCAGCATTTGGCTAGTGGACTGTGCCAAAGTGAGCTCCTGATATATGTTCTTTTTTGTGAACTGTGCCACTTTCTTCCTATTTTGTTTCCACGAACTCCGTGAAAATGACCCTGTCTCAGTGAACAACATCACGCTGTAGCCTTCTAATAAATAAATTACAGAGATCGCCGGTCCAGTCCAGATCTGTCCATGAGGTTGAGTAAGGTGACACCAGTTCGTGAGGAGTGCAGGCTGGGACACGAGAATGGTAGAGCAATGGTCAGCACACAAAGCAGATAACACATGGGGGCCTACAGGTGAGACCCCATGATGCAGGCCCTGGTACCATACCAGGCCACAGATATAGAAAATATAGCGAAAAGCAGACACAAAAAAAAAAAAAAAAAAAAGGTTCTCACAGGTAGAAAGGAGGGTAAATCCAGATTCAAAAAGAGGCGTTCAAATATTGTCCGGTGCCCCTGACTGTTAACATCTTCTGTCACTTCCTTCCACCCCTCCTCCCCTCTCCTGACGCTGGATGCTTGCTTCTCTGTCCACATTCCTCAGGGGAACAGCATTTAACTAACACCTCCAGACTTAGCTATTAAGTAATTAATCAGTAAGATACTCAGTTTTGACTATATATGTTTATTATGGATAAACCAACTGCAGATATAAGAACACATCTACAAGCTAGGAGACAAGGAGTGACACCACCTCTTTGGACGATTACAGACCTATTTCTATATTGAACCCGCTTAATAAATTATTGGAGAAAATGGTGGTTGCGCAGATTGAAGATTATCAAGCGGCGCATGACTTGATGTCTGAACAGCAGCATGGCTTTGGGAAATATCATGGGACGGGAACAGCCTTGGCTGGGTTCACGGACACCATCCTGCGTGGTTCTGATAGTGGAAAGATGATGGGGGTGGTGTTCGTGGACCTAACCAAGGCTTTCAATTTAACTGACCACGACTTAGTGCGCATTAAATTGTATAATCTTGGTTTCTCTGCTGCTGCCGTTTCCTGCTTCTACGATTATTTAAATAATCGTAGTCAATTTGTACAAGTTGGTTCTACTGCTTTGGAAGTGTTACCCATTGGTTGTGGTGTGCCTCAGGGGTCCATTTTGGGACCCCTGCTTTTTTCTATTTTTGTTAACCAATTACCTAGGGTTTGTGAGACTGGGAAATCACTGCTTTATGAGGATGTTTTGATTATTTATGCCCAGTCAGATATGGTGTCTGAACTTTAGATTGAAACAATATTTGTTACTACAATCTGTTTGTAATTGCAATATATGAACCATTATTCTGAATGTTTGTATACGTTGTGTACTTTGTTTGTTTTTTGCCCGGGTCGGGCCTGAAAAGGGACCTTTGGTCCAGTGCCTTTACCCGGTTACCAAAGAATAAATTAAATATAAAATGATACTCTTGTATCAATTTAATTTTAATTATTGGCTGTCTGCACAAGTATCGTTTTCTTTGCTGACTTCACAAAATGTTAATAAAAACTAAAAAAAAAATCTACTACTAGATGCCGGCTATTTTTATACAGACAGGCATCTGGAAATGAAGAGTCAAGATGAGAAACCTGACCACAGTTCCATGAAATGTTCAGGAAGGTAAAGAGTTAAACATTGAAAACTTCGGGGCCTACGATTACAAAGGGAGTCTGCTTTAGACGTGGCCCCTCCAAACTCAACAATAGTACAGGAGGTTTCCATCATCGATGAGCACGGTAAGATTTTTTTTCCCTAGATCAACTTTCAGACTATATCAAAAAACACAACATGTCCACGGCTGCCAGAGACTCTGAAACTTCATCCAAGGACAAAAAGGGGGAGAACACGACATAGACTATACAAGTTATGAAACCATGGATCTAAGCACCCTTGTCAAAAGCTCTGTGCCCCAATATGTAGTTGCTGAAAGTTTAAAGGATCACGCTCCTCCACTGGAAACCTGCACCCTGGATGAAACCCCAAACAACTCGAAGACATCAGCTGTGCCTAGAAAAACTACTGAAGCAATAACTACATCACTGAATGCCAAATCAAGTAAAAAAAATTCTGAGACTCACAAGTGTAATCAAGTAATGTATATTTACTCACTGAAAGAATAAAGTAATCTAACCATTATTATCTGAAAATTAAATCTAGTATAGACTTCTAATACCTTTGAACTGCTGAAATATGATTTTGCCCAAAACTGAGAGTGAACTTTATGAACAGATGGACTCGATTTCTTTTTTAAAAATTGGAGTAGTGTGGTAATTGGAGTAACACACCCTCTAAATGCATTCCTTCTTAATTTCTGCCGTGGACTTGCAGGAGTTCAATGTCAGCTTCTAAATAGAATCTTGGAGTCTCCCAATGCATCTCATAATCGGACATACACCATGCTTATTATACCGATCTATAATATGATTTGAAGATCTTACAATTATATAATGATACTGAAATGTTTGCCTTTCCTATGTAATTTCATAGCATTTTTTTATTCACGATTATATGCATTTAGTTAGCACTGGACAGTTGATGTATTCTTTACTGCATATTTAATTTAAAAAATGCAAAAACAAAAATGAGAAAAAATGAAGCTAAAGTGTTCCTCTCAGCATTTACAGTGGGACTTACAACAAGACATATTTATCTAAACCAGTGGCTTACTCTGAGCTAGTTCTCCCGACTCTCAGAACTGCATGTCAGCAAACATACAAAAGATACACCGTATCATGTTTGCCCATAAAAACATCGGAAAGTCATTTCAGAAGTCTTTGCTCCGATTACAATTAAACACATGATCAAGCTCCTGGCCATGGCAAAGTAACCCCGGCAACCAAGCTGCTCACATCAGCTTCTGAAGTTGCCCTGACGCGTGTCCGAATTTTGACCAGTTCCATCTGAATCCACTAGGCCAAAGACTCCAGAACAGATTTTTAGATCTGCTTATGCCAGTAGGAAGAAAGGCTGGAAGTCATTTGAAAAATGAAAAGGGGGGGAAAAAAAAAAAACTTCTAACCCAAGCAGAGGGAGGGAGGGAGGGATGAGGTACATAGGGGAAGGGTGCTACATTATGCACCAGACAGGTCCCAGCGACCTCATTACTTCCTAGGTATACCAATGAAATGTGAAAACATAGCACAGCAGTGGGCGCAGCTTGAACAAGCAGCACTTCCTGCTTCCCCCCAGAACTTGATATTTTAGTTTCCTGCCATACACATTCTTTGCTGGAGTGTAAATCCCCTTTCGTTACCACCCCACTTAGAGTTTGGAAGAAATGGATACAAAAGCCAAAGCTTAAGGAGCAGATGCCATGGTTGCTCCCGCTGCACCTTCAAAAAGACTTTCTGCCGGCCAGGATGGACGCCAGATGTAAAGACTGGTACAGTACGGGCCTACACTATCCTTACCAATTGTTAGTGGATGATCAGGTTAAATCATTTCAGACCTTTAAACAAACCCTTGGTATTCTGCAAAAGGATCTGTTCATAATTTTCATGTTAGGGTGTTCCTCTCTTCTTGGCTCTGACAAGACACCAGACTCGCAAAACCCCTCGGTAAGCATTACTGTATCAACAATATGGGGAGCTACTGTACTGCATTTGGTTTCTTATATATTCTGCGCTTATTCATCTTCAGGCTCTCTCTCTCTCTCTCTCTCTCTCTCCCTCTTCTAGCATTGGATAAATGGAATAAGGAGCTTATTATATGCCTCTCCCCATAACGGTGACTATTAGCTTGTACTAGTTCTCATAAAAGCACGCCTTTTGTACAGTGGGGGGGAATTCAGTTGGAAGTGCCTTCTCTGCTTTTTTCTCACCCCAGTACAGCAGGTACATCGCAATACAGCCACTCACACACTCTGCTGGAGACAATGTGGGACAGAACAGGTGGAACACCACCATATTTTCTGGGCTTGTCCCCATTTTACCCCCTTTTTTGACTGTCAGGAATGTCCCGTAACAGATCTTTGGCCCACAACTGAAGTTTACTGCACATTTATATTTGTTTACATTATTTCCAAGAGAGTTGAAAGATGCAGCTACCAGATACCTTTCAGGTATTCTTCTGTAAATGGCAAAGAAATGCACTGCAAAATGTTGGCTTACTAGGGAAATCCTTTCTACAGAAGAATGGATAACTTTCATGAACTCAGTATACACAATGAAAATGCTGACTTGTACCATTCAACAACAAGAGGAAAGGGGGAGGGATACCTAGATATTTCCAGAAAGATTTTGTGATACGTATTTACTTCTCAACTCATGCACTGTGTAGTTCAATCACAATCACTAAAAGTTGCATATGTTTTAGTGTTTTTTAATAATGTTGCACGTTTTCTGTTAAGGCATCTCGGTCAGCAAGTACGAGCCCGCAGTAAAAGCATGATATTCCTTAATGTCACAGTATCCTATATAGTTTTATTAAATCCAAATGCTTTACAGTTTTAACAATTATAGGAATGAAGCCCTCATGCTCAACTTCAGTAATGATGCCGTTTTATTCTTGAGAAAGTACATACATGAACTTATGACCGAGGGTAAGAAAAACGACCATTAAAAAAAAAAAAAAAAACTTGCTGGCTCTGAAACTGCCTGGCATTCTGCAACAACTTCACTGCCAATTGTCTGTTTATACTCAAGGAATGCCTGGGGTATAATTTATGGTATCATTTGCTTTCCACTGCAACCCTCCCCTTCCCCAATGACGACAATTCTGATCAATAAAAAAAAAAAAAAAAACATTTTCCGAGTTGCAATTATATAGATCTTGGTGGGCTGCCGCCCTCACGATCCTGTTGAATTTACACAATTGCTTCAGACAGCATTATAGAGCAATATCAGTGGAACTGGAACAGGCTGGTCAAACGAACACCGTCCCAACTCTGCCAGTTTTAACACTTGACACTACAGCCAATTCAGGAGAAGGAGGGAGAGAGAGAGGGAGGGATGGTAGGCAGACAGGATGGGCTGCTGGGCCTTTTTCTGACATCAAATTCTATGTTTCTGTGTTTTCTACAGTTGAAGTTCTTCCATTAGGGAAGGAGAACATCTCTAAAGTAAAAGGTTTTAAAGTCATAAAGGGTTGACCTTAAACTTATTTTTGCACAATGCAGCCAAACAAGTTAATTAAAAACTGCCCTAGCAAGCCGGCCCGGTGATGCTGAGGGCTGGGATGCTGGACGCTTTACCTTGCGTGGCGCCGGCAACCCGTGTTTGGGAATGGACATAGGACACCGGGGGCTGGCAGGGAGGAGAAGGATCGAGCATCCCTAGGACTAGGGAGGGGGAACTGCAGTGCTCGCCGATTGCCTGCCACTTAGCGGAGGCTGGGAAGGTGGCACATCAGCGCTGGAGACTGTGGGTGAGAGTCCTCAGCAGGCGCTTGGTGGGTGCGACTGGGCATGAGCCATGACCGTGGAAGCAAGGAAAGAAGAACATGGGAGTCCCCTGGGGATGACCATGGTCCCCTCCGTAACGGCCTGGGAAGGCACCTCCCCGAACACTAAATCCGGTCCAGTGAGTAGAGTCGCTCCCCATCCCCTGCCATGAAGGGCAAGTCATGGGGAGGGATCTCATACCTGGTGCCTGGGGGGGGGAACGTCAGATGCAGGCAGAGGACTGCCCTAGCCTGCAGAAACCTGCAGTAGTCCACAGTGATGATCAAATGAGTCAATAAAGGCCGGTCTAGTGGCACTGAGAGTTGAGGCGCTGGATGCCACACCTCGCACCATGCCGGCAATCTGGGTTTAGGAATGGACTCGGGCCGCCGGGGACTGGCAGGGGAGAGGAAGGACTGAGCGTCCCACGACTGCTCTCCTTCCTCTGGGGTGGGTACAGGGCATGCACCGTGCTGCAGCAACTGGCGGAGGCCAGCCGCACTACAGCTGTGTGCATAGAGAAGGGGGAAGGAGTGTGGCAGGCGTTGGCACAGACGTGCTCAACGCCATTGCATGTTCGGCTCCCCGAGAACAAAAAAACTGGCGGAAAAATGGTGGGGCGATCTCGGCAGCTAATGGCCGTGCCCTGCGCCCCTGGACATGAGAGGGGCCTTGCCGGTGTGGCTGACCCCCCAGAGCATGGGGGCGATTATCCGCGCGCTGGACCCGTCTGGGTGCGGTGCCGCGGCAGAGGTTGTGGGACTTTACCCGCAGGAGGAGCATAATAAAAGAAAGAAAGAAAGAAAAAAAAAAGTCAATAAAGACAAATGGAAGCCTAGAATCTGCCCACGAAATTCTAGTAAGCAGCCCACGTCTTTATTCGGTTTGTCCCCTTTACTTCCCTTTGCCCCTGGCCCAATGATCAGGATCACATAAATGACGGCTTCAATAGCCAATGCCTTTCCCGTTGGTTGGCAAGGGGATGTGCTAATATCTGGTGACCCATGATCTCCCTCCACAAGAACTTAACCCCTCCAGGATGCACTCGGAGCTTTGATGCCGCTCACCTCCCACCCCACCTATATGCAGCAAAAGCCAGTCACAACCCCAAGAAAGCTGCCATTCCAACGACAGCAGAGTGTGCCTCGCACCTGAATGTCTGGAAAACACAATTCCAGTTGGAAGTGAGGAGCATCAGCTTTTGCATAATTCTTGACGCTAGCCGGCACAGGCAAGTATGGGGATAACTGCACTAATCCGAGGCAATTTACAGGATGTCCCAGACTTGTAAATTCACATTAAAAATCAGCCTTTGTAAACTAGATTTCGCAGGATGCTGCCATCAGCTGACAAAAATTATCAAGTTAGTGTGACATAGGGATGTCATAACTGTGGTCACGATAGCCATGATAATTTTAACTGACCATACTGATATATCCATTTTCATGTATCACGACAGCTGTTTTTTCATGACATACCTGATATATCGCAATAAAGTATCACAAATTCAGTGTCTTAGTCCACTACCCAGTTTACCAGCTAAAATTTAGGGTGTTGAGGATCCCTCCCCCAAAACTGCAGGAAAGGGTGACTAGGGACTGCGAGGGCCAACAAGACTGGGGAGGGGAGAGGGGTCGGAGTGGGGAACAGTCCTGATCAGTGCCAGGAGCATGGGCAATAAAATGCCCGTGCTCCAAGCTATGCTAGTTGAGGAAGCAGCGGATGTGGCAGCAATTACTGAGACATGGGCCACCCAGAGGCATGACTGGGACCTAACCCTGGAGGGCTACAAAATATTCAGGAAAGATAGAGGAGCAGGGGTGGGGGTAGCGCTGATAGTCAGAAACGACACAGTAGTTGGTGGAGTGGAGAAGACTGTAGGGGGCATGGAGGCGACTTGGGTAACCCTGTAAATGAGGGGAGGTAAAAGACTAAAAATAGGGGTGGTGTACAGACCCCCCGCAATGGAGGAGGCCCTGGAGGACAAACTAGTTGAGAACATTAAGGGTCACTGTTACCTTGGAAAGGGTAGGGTTGTGGTCATGGGCACCCTTAATAAGGAGGCAGAATAGCGCAGTGGTCTAAGGCTCTGAGCTGCAAATCTGGTGACATCCAGCAGACCAGACCTGGGTTTGAATCCCACAGCTTCCACTTGCATACTGTGTGACCCTGAGCAAGTCACTTAACCTCCTTGTGCTCCCAGGTCGCTCCTGTAAAAAAGCTTTCAGCTTAGTGTGCTATACCTGGTTAAACAACTACATAAAAAATAAATAAATAAATAAATAATATGCCAGGGGCAGACTGGGACACTATGACATCCTCTGTGGCCAGGGACCAATGGATGTCTTCGTGGTCCAGCAGGTGGGGGAACCTGCTAGGGAGGGCCAGATTTTGGACATTTTCCTAGCAGACAGTGACCAGATAAGGGGCCTGGAAGTATGCAGCCCTCTGGCACGTGGTGACCACGCCACGGTCTGGTTTCTGTTGTACCTGGGGGGATGATAATCGCACTAATACAGTAGTAGCAGACTTCAGGGGAGCGGACCTCGAGGGCATGGGTAGGGTTCTACGGGGGTGCTTGGACAAGATAAGGCCGGACATGGATGCTGGAAGCTTGTGGGAGATCATTAAGAAGGAGGTGCAGGAGGCTACTAGGTCCTGTGCAAAAGTAAGGCGAAAGCATTGTAGGGCCAGAAAGCTGTGTTGGTGGACCAGGGAGAAGCAGGAGGTGGTGAGGGGGAAAAAGGCTGCCTGCGCACGCTTTAAGCATTCAAGGGGGGGAAGAGTATGAGTGGATAACCAGGAGGGTCACCAGAGTGGTGAGGGGAGCCAAGGCGAGGATAGAGCAAAACCTGGCTTGGGATATTGGAGGGGGGCTCTACAGATACACAGGGGAGAAGAGAAAAGCGAGGGCACAGATCAGCAGGATTAGGACTGGGGAGGGATGGGTCAGGAAGCAGGGGAGCAGGCAGAGGTGCTAAACGAGTACTTTGCCTCGATCTTTACAGAGAGAGGCACGGGATCTGGCCATCCCGACGGGAGGGAAGGGGAACCCACAAAATCAGGAGGTCAGATGGAGTCTGCAGGACTGAAAGAGGCTAGGGTAGAGGCTGGACCAAATCTAAAAGGGGGGGTGGCTGTAAGAGGGGTGGGCTGGGAGGAGAAATCACAGTGGATAGGATGAGGAGGCCCTTCGACGCTAAGACTGATAAGGTGCCGGGGCCGGATGGGCTGCACCCGAGGGTTATGAAGGAACTGGTGGATGAGCTGGCAGCTCCACTGGCTGCACTCTTTAACATCTCTCTGCAGGCAGAATGGGTGCCACAAGACTGGAGGGTGGCTCATGTGGTGCCTATCCACAAAGGGGGTCTAGAGAGGAGATTGGGAATTATAGGCCTGTCAGCCTAACGTCTGTGGTAGGCAAAGTAATGCAGGGCATTATCAAGGAGAGGCTTGGGAGGCACTTGGAAAGGTTGGAGCACCTGGATGACAAACAGTATGGTTTTGTCCAGGGAAGATTGTGCCACAGCAACCTCGTGGAGTTTTATGACTGGGTAACAGGGGCCTTGGACCATGTAGGCCGGTGGACGTCCTATACCTAGATTTCAGCAAGGCATTCGATTCGGTACCCTACAATGGCCTGCTAGTAAAGTTGGGAGGGATGGAGTGGTAGTTGCTCAGGTGGGTAGAAAACTGGCTTACGGGGCAAATACAGAGGGTAGTGGTTGGTGGGATGGTCTCCTCCCCCAGAAGGGTCATCGGTGGCGTCCCCCAAGGTTCGTTATTGGGGCCACTCCTGTTCAATGCCCATGTCTCGGACATACGGAAGATGGTTAGGAATAGGCTGAGTCTTTTTGCGGATGACTCAAAACTGGGAGCACTGGTGGATGGGGAAGAAGGGAGACAGGCAATCCAGGGGGACCTGGATACCCTGGAGGGGTGGTCAAGGAGGTGGGGACTGACGTTTAATGCAGGGAAATGTAAGGTGCTGCATCTGCGGGTCAGAAACCTGGGACATGTATATACCTGGGGGGGTCACACTGCAAGCCACATTGGGCGAGAGGGAGCTAGGGGTGGTGGTGGACGTCAAATTGAATAACACTGAAAACTGTAGAAGAACCACAGCAAAAGCAAACAGGATACTGGGCTGCATAGCCAGGGGGATTACCTCCAGAAGGAGGGAGGTGATCCTCCCTCTGTTCGATGCCTTGGTCAGGCGACATCTCGAGTACTGTGTGCAATTCTGGAGACCTCACCTTAAGAAAGACATAGAACTGCTGGAGAGGGTCCAGAGGAGGGCTACCAGTATGATACAGGGTATGAGGGGGGAGGACCTATGAGGAAAGACTGGAAGAGCTTGGACTGTACACACTGGAGGAGAGATGGGGGGGGAGACTTGATAGAGGTCTTCAAATATGTAAAAGGAATAAATAAGGGTGGTGCCAAGGAGATGTTCAGGCTAAAGAAGGGGGGGGGGGGACAACCAGGGGGCACGAGTGGAAGCTGGAGAGGAGAAAACTACAGGAGAGAGCGTAGGAGACACTACTTCACTGAGAGGGTGGTGGGGTCATGGAATGTACTGCCCAGGAGTCTGGTGGAGGAGGGTACAGTGGAGGGCTTCAAGAAGGGGTAGGACAGGTACAAGGGGAAACTGAAGCCAAAGAAGACCCTCTCTGGGGGTGGGAGGGGGACGGGAAAGTGAGCACCCAGTAGGTGGCTGGCTACCAAGCAGACACAACAGACCATGAGGCCTATTCTGCTGGCTGTGAGTATGTTAAAACCCAAGTCGGATGCCATTATATAGTGATGATACATTAACCATAATAATTTGTTCTAGATTATCATACTGTGAAAATGTTGATACTGTGTCATTCCTAGTGTGCCTTTCAGATCTGCAGCGGTGGAGGGGGACAATACAAAATACAGCAAGGAAAAGAAAGGAAAGGAAATGGGTAAAAAACTGTTGAAACAAATATTTTCACTACAAAACTAACAACAACAAAAAATTAAATATTAGCCATTTTACTTAAAATAGATGATCCTAATAAAAAAATCAGGCCGAGGATGAACCGGACTTCAGATCCATCTTTCTGCCCCTCCCGCCATGCAGCAGCGGCAGCCTATCACCAGTTTGAGAATGTACACACATTCAAGGTTACTGGACAAAATGTCACCCAAACTTGTGCTGTGTAACCCTCAATGTTATTCTACCTCAGGAATTTATCTAATTCTGCCGACAGCTTGAACAGTGGTGGCTTCCACAACCTCACAGAGTAGGACATTCCACATGTCAAAGAGACAATGTCAACCCCCCCCACCTCAGATTATCCCTAGATGAAAAACTGCACGTTATGACTGCTCACATTCTGTAGAGATTGCTGACACAGCTGGTAATTTGATTTGTTTTTTTTTTTTTTTTTTTATTTCTTTTTCCTTCTGGTCGCTGTTGAGCTACAGCCCCATCAGTTGTCTCCTGCTTGGTCCCACCAGGTCCCACCTGGCCTGAGACCCTCCCAACCTGCAGTCCCGTTCCTCCAATCCACCCCTGACTCACCTGCAGGCAACACCCCGGCTTGCACTTCCCCCCTCGTCGGGGCCACCTTCTGCTCCTCAGCGCTCCTGTACAGTAGTCTAATAGCCGTGCAGGTGGAGGTGAAGGTCGGAGGGTGTCGGGACCCAGGAGGGCAGGATCCGTGGGTGTGGTGGCTGAGGAGCAACGTCTTCCTTCCAGTCAGCGGGGTAGTTTTTCCTTGTTCTGAGCATGAGTGTGATCCTCCTCGAGATGGGAGCGAATGTGCAATGACATCCTGGGGATGCGCACCTTACCAACATCAGCATTCTCAAGGGCTTCTTGGCTCAATACCTCCTGGCCACTGCCAGGAGATATACTACCGCCGAAGCCTTCCACCTGTCCTCCCCGGAGGACTTGAAGCAAAATCATATACCGTAGGTTTTCAACCAGAAATAATATGATGCAAAACAGGGGTAGACAATATCCCTTTAAACATCCTCTTTGTAAAGTTATGCTTTCTTAGGTTTCCCCTTACCCTGTTCCACACTGTTTAGAATGCACACCCTCTAGTCCCACTTGCATGCATCAACTCAAATGTCTCTTTATACTCCACCCTGTCTAGCCCATTTAGTATTCACAACATAGTGATTATGTTCCCTCATGAGTCTCCTCTAAACTAAATAATTTTTGTATGTTCAATTCCTCCTCAAAGTCCTTGTTTCCTAGACCAATGGCCTACTACATTCTCTGGGTCTTGATGAATCTTGTAACCCCAGGAAGATAAAGTGATGCTGCCTGGGGCTCTCACAAGGCCCTGTTCTCTCCCATTAAGCTACTCAACAACTAAGAACTCTGCAATGCTTACTGCAAAAAAACTGGGCTGCAAGTGACAACCCCTTTAACTCAAATTTTTAACCCCCTGGTCACTTCAGCCGACCCAATTCGGTCCTACCCTGAAAAGCCAGCCCCATCACCCACCTTCCCCAAGGACTTGCCTTTGCCCTATGTTCCTCCTCTCTGGCTTACCCACCCCCGCCCAATTGGGAGGCCTAAAGGTGGACCCTCCTTCCCAACAGAGTTACAGCTTGGTCTTGCGCAAGTGTCTCGGGTCAGCAGTGCCTGGCCAGTGTGGGGGAGGGGGGATGGACGTCCTTCTGCTTTGGCTGAGGGCCTTTTTCCATTTTCTATGTTCCCAGTCCCCAGGATGCTGGCTGGAGCTCAAGCATGTGTGCACTTATAGGAGCGTGCAGATCAAAGCCGAGCATGACAACGTCCTCCCTCCCTCCCCTGCCACCTGCGGTTACCCAGGTGGTAGTGAAGCAGAGTCTGTGTGCCCTCTCTTCCCCAAGGAAAAAGTGCCCTGTGGGAGGCTCAGCACTCTTCTCCTGGCTGGCCCTCTGACGGACTCGGGCTCATTCCTGAATCTGGGTCACCAGCATCGCGAACAGTAGCACTACCACTACACCGGTGGGCTGGCTCACTTTTAACGCAAATTTGCAAGCCAACATTAACAGCCCATCCAAATTCTGGATGGTGGTTCAATAGAATACATTCTACTCATGTACTGTATAGTGTCTTATACAAAACGCATCCCATAACGCTTCACAATATGCAAAGAAAGGGTAAAATAAGATTACAAAGAAAAATAAATTTGGATCTCTCGTATGCAAAAAAGAATGACATTCTAATTAAGATCTGAAGAGAGGGAGAGAGTAAAGCAAACGGATATTGGAAGGAAAGTTATTCTAGATTGCAAGTGCAACAGAGGAAAAAGTCCTGCCATGAACACTGAAAGTTTCACTATAGGAATTTTAAGAAAACAAGTATCAGGGGATCAAAGAAGTCTTGTTGGAAGATGCACATGTAGTTTGATGCACCACCCTGCTATGAAAAATTTTAAAGACAAAAAGTGCAGTTTTCAAATGAATTCTTAAGTGAACAGGATGCCTAAAGACATCTTTGTGAATAGGAATAATATTTTCAGATTTTCTAAAAAAGGGTAAGAAAGCAGACAGCAAGTCTTAGACATGCTCAGTAGCGGATCTAGGGGTTTTAGTAGGTGCAGGTGCACCCCCCATTGTAACTTGCTTGCTGCTGCTACTGCTACATTTCACTTTGCTAGAGAAGTCTAATATATTGATTGTAAGAAAATATACACTCAAAACAATAGATTACATTATTTTTAGTCAAACATTCAATGGAAAAGATAATATAAATGGTTAAAAAAAATGTCAAAAAGTTGCATATCAAGTCCGCACACCACCACAGCACCCCCTGTTGTAAAATCCTAGATCCGCTACTGGACATGCTTAAGTTTTCTTGTCTCTCTGTCAGTTTGACTTTGTGACGTTTGGGATATAACCCAACCAGCTCCATTCCTTACTTTGTAATTTCTGCTTACGTAGTGCCTCTGTTGAATTAATTCACTTGTGAGAAAGCCGGCTGTCTCAGTTACCAAGGGAGCGATCAACTAGATGACCGACAACCACCGCATGTCCATGAGGAGGTGGAGTGGGGCTCACAAAATGACAGTCCTTTTGTCTACAGTGAAATGTTAACTTTCAGACAGTAAAAGAAGTCAGAAATCAAATTTGAGAGTAGAGCAGCCGCTAGGACAGCTCCTTCCACATGGCATCCTGGAACGCTGATGACTCAGCTATGCTGAAGTTCTGTGAGTGGATTTTTAGGAAGAAAAAAAAAAAAGAGTTGCAGTTATGAAGCTGGGAGGAGATGAAGGCATGGACAATTATTTCATGCCGAAGATTTATAGAGAAAAAATTTTTTTTAGCAATGTTTCAAAGTTACATAAAACATATTTTGCAGATGTTGCTTATGTGTAAAGAAAAGGTCAGTTTAGGATAAAGAATGAACCCAAGACAATGGACAGTGTTTGCAATGTTAATGTTAGAATGAAGTAGAGAAACAGAGAGTGCTAAATTTAAGCGAGCTTCTCTTCCCGAGTAGAAAGACTTCTATTTTGGCCACATTAATTCCAAAAAACGTAACATGTTGCTCCTTGGATTTTTCAGGGCGTCTGCTTTTAGCGGCCAAGCAAAATTACTGCTACATTCTTCCCCCTCAACAGGCTTAAATTTGTCAGTTATAATAAAAAAAACTACTACATCTTTTATCCAAGAGGGAAATCGGGGTCAAAAACTCATCATTCACCTCCTCTGATATAATAACCCAGTAAATGTTAATACAAAGCCAATAACCTCCCCCCAATCTTGCGAGTTGCTGATGCCTTCTGCTCCGCTCCCTCAGAAATTGCTGATCTGTGCAAAGTCTCCCCTTCTAGGACTTGGCCTATTTTTGCAACACTCCATAGGACAAGTCAATGAAATCGCACCACTAAGCCACAAAGGACTGCAACAGTGTGCAGACACAGCTAACTGGGAATTTCAAATGACAGTCAAAGACAATACAAGCATACAATCCATATGGCACTACCCCCGTCAATTTGAGAACTCGCTGCATGACATGCATCAGTGCATGGAACCCCTTTCCCCAATGCGTAGAGTTACATTCACGCTCCCTTCCAGCCCCGCCTGCACGACAGCATCCAGAATCTACTCGTAACTCCCAAGTTCCAGAGCTCTCACCTATAGCAGTGGGAGCCTTGAATTGGCTGATAAATCAGCATTTTAACTTTTGGCAGACAGCTGTCCCCTGGAACTGACCGTGCTGCTCCTGGGAGTGAAGAGCAGGACCCTTTTGTGAGACTCGTCATGCTAGACAGCACGGACAAGTAAATTAATGATAAAAATGACCCTTGTTGGACCTTCTTGCCGCCCAGCTCACCACCTCCCTCTTTCCTAACACCCCTTCCCGAGACCTCTTTTGTCTTCTCCCAATACCCCCCCAACACCCTCAACTCTCTCCATGTCCTACAAGTCATGTCTTTCAAACATCGTGGGTTCTGGCCAAACCATTCTCTCAACTTCCCCACACACACATCGACTTGATCTCCACTAAAGTCCTCCTCCAGTTTGGTGCCCTGCAAGATGGCAACTCCTGCTCTCCATCGCGGCCAGACAGGAGCACTTCCACAGAATGATTCTTCCTCTCTTTAGCTATGGTAAAATCATCTAAAACGAAGCACCATAGTACTCCCTAAACAAACTGGACACCCTCTACTATGCTCTCTACCACTTTGCTCTAAAACTGTCCCTCCTCCTCGCGCCCACTACTGTGACCTGTACTTCACTCAGCCGACCTTCTCTAAGTGGGTAACAGTTCATGCACAGTACCCTTGTGCTATTTAAGTTTCTGGCACTGCTGTCACGAGAACAGACTCACTCGCCACAGTGTAATACGTAATTCTGTGTTTTATTTTAAATCCATATGTTATCAGTACTCCTTAAACAAACCACAGCCAATGTTTCAAGGATTTGCTCCTACTCAGAGCTTTTTTAAGTTCTGGACCAACCATTTTCATGATTACCTATACTCATGCTTCCCCCCAAGTCTGTCATTCAAATCCCTGCTCCTCCCTTACTCCTAGACGTCACCTAGCTGTGCAGCTGTTCCTCAGGGGACAGGTCTGAGATGTTACCAGACCAACTCGCTGCCGCCAAACTCCCTAGTTGACATCCCCCCAACCACCACCCTTGGTTTAGTAAAGAGTGTCCACAGTTAAGCAGCTACTTTCAGCCTTTTAATCTTCCCTACTTTCTAACTATTGCTTGTAACAGACAGTTCTTGTGGTTTTATTGCCTTAATTTTATAAGACAGTCCGTATTTAATTGTAACAATTTTTTTTTGGGGTACACTGTAACTTAAACTATTGTGCATTGTTACAGTCTGTTTCCCCATGTACTCTATGCTCATGACATACCTGGAAATGAGCTGGTTAAAGAGACCTAACAGTTTTCAGCCCCCGCATTCTGATATATAGTGTTTCACCTCATGGGACTGTTTAACATGGTTGTCGGAAATATCCATTTAAAGTTGCAACACCGTAGCCAGAAAACGGGTTTGCGATTTCGGGGCCGCCACGCCTTCAGCCGTTTCGCTCACATGACGCAAATGCCAAGAGTGAGGACACTTAATATAGTCCGGAGGCGCACCTTCGATCTTTTAATATACGGCCATTTGGTCATAAACTTGGCCACTGGTCGACAACGAGGCCCTGTTAGTCGACTACTGCCCATGTTCCATCACCAAATGGCAATTACAATATAAAAGGCATATCGGAAAGGTGCTGCCTATAGACTATAATGGAGTGCGTCCCCGGCCTTCCTAGCATTGCGTCATAACGTGGCAGAGCGTGGGGGCGGAGCGTGGCAGCACCAGACACCGGAAGTCCTTAGACCCATTTTTTCTAATTTTACGAAGCATAACTTTTACTAATGGATTATTTTCAGCAAGCTCCATACTGCACGAGTCCCACGAGGTAATGCACCTAGAGATCAGGTGCAGGGTCGCTCAGTTTACCTTGGGGGGGGGGGGGCTCTTTAAAGCTCAGCTTGTTTCTTTCCGGAACAATTTCAAATCAACAAATGAATGAATCAGTTTGTTGGCTCAGTGCTGGACCCCCCCCTTTCTGCACCAGAGTACTCCAGGTGTGGCCCAATCATGGCCTCCTACAATCTTCTACCTTGACCTGCTCCTTAACCCCCACTCCTGATGTTTTCTAATGTGAATTTACATTTGTCTGATATTCGTACTACCTGTACTGGACTAGCTGATACATGTCTTAATTTTTTACTATTTTTTTTTACTCTTGCCTGCTAGTCCAGTTATTGTTTCTTTTCTAGGTTTGCAATGTTATTAACCAACTCTGTATTCATATTGTTTTATTGTTCCATTTCATGATTCATGCATTATTGCAATGCTTGTCTTTACTGTACTGCTTGTCTTGCAATCTCTAGTGTGCCTACCTGTTCAATACCAGCTAATAAATAAAAATGCACTGCAACATGGAGTTTGCCTGCAGCAGGACGCTGCCTGCATAACTTGAGCTTACTGTCCACAATTTCCCCTAGATCCTTTTCCTTGGCTGGGCTATCCACTGTTGCATTACACAGGGGTTATGTGTGACCCAGATGTCTCACTCCAAGGTGTACTCCCTAAGCCACCATTTTTTTGGCCTATACTCATAATACGTGTAGAGCTGCCTTCCCCGTCTGGTGGTCAGCAACAAATTTGCGACGGCCCCTGGCTTTTCCACATTCTGCAAAGATAAGATAATGAAGGGTGAGTGCATACTGCAATTTATTTAATTACTGTTTGACCAGGAGAGGGGCTGATATACATAACACTGAAGTAGGTCACATGCACATGGCAAATGTCAACTCAGACTCTTCAGTGGTTACAAACATAAGGCAGATCTTGAGAGTACAACAGCACAGGTTCTGAGTGAACCACTTTGTAATCCACTGAGGTGGATGAATTTTTTGGAAGCCAATTAACCCCATATGACCTCACTGGTCATCAAATCCAGGAACATACTTATGAATGCAACAGCCTGATGGGCCCCACGAATACAAGAAATTAAAGGAACAATAAAAGACCTGAAGTGGCCAAGCAGCCTCTTGCTCCCAGGTCTCCAATTTTAACCACCACTTTCCTGCTTTTTCCCCCCAACCCCCTTTTCTAAGTGGTCTCATATCTTATGTCCCCTTTACATGCAGTGGTCTATATCGGAATAACCGGTACAGACACACTGTTACATTACCTTTTTTTGTGTGTACAGGCATTCCCTGCCGCACCTAAAGTGAGCGCTTCCTTAAAACGCATTCCCTGTTTTCCTGGGTTTGCCGGCTTCTGTTGCATTTTGCTCAGTTCTGCCCTGCCATATAAACATGGCTTTCCGCTCATTTCGGTGAACTAGTAGCCCCTCCCCAGTTACACCACCTTCTGCAAACAGAACTTTGGGTGGCCATTCTTCTGGACTGCACCATAAAGTTCTATACAGAATTCGTTTAGGGAGGATTTTCCCCAACGAATTCTGTTGAAAACATAAAAAAATCGTCCCTTTGGAATTATATCCGTTAATAAATTTGTTCAGTAACTCAGAGATCCAAGTGCACTTTCTACGCATAACTTGGGACGAATTGAATTCTTGTTAGGGTACATCCTCCCTAAACGAATTCTGCACTGAACATATAATTTTGTTATGTTACCCATGAAGAATTGTAGCCCATTGTTCTGTCAATTTGAACTGATCCCACCGGACCCGGGATGGCAAGAAACACCACCGAAACACTGGAAGAGACAAGCTACAGAAACCTGAGTTATGTGTACAAGGTGGCAGAGTGTGCAGCGGGAGGAGCATAACAGAACCGTAACAAAACCGAGTGGCACAAGTAAGCACCGCATAAAGACGCCTTTAGTATGTCTTGAAACTGCATATTATTTACAGCTGGCACAAGCGGGATGAGGAGGTAAACATATTTACTAGCTAAGGCCAGTTCTGGGACATCAGAGGAGGGAGAGGGTTCTACTGAGCGCTAACCAACTGTGGCAGGGCAAGGTGGCAGTTCATCTGACAGAAGAGTTGGACAGTTTCTTTGTTACAGCTGGGGACATGGCCGCTTCAAATGTTGAGGGTATGATACCCCTGACATGTAATACCATGATTATCATGAATGCCATGGTATTATGGAAGTAGTCATTTTTGCATGAAGAAAATCTCCCCAAGCTCTCGTGTCGCAGAAGAGTTGGCAAAGAAGTGGCAGTTGTTCCTAAAAACAGCCCTAAAGGGCCCGTTTACCTGACCGGATCTGCACCACTGCAAGCAGTGCAGATAATTTGAATCAGTGCAGACCAGGCGGTGTAAACAGGTTGAGGAGCACTGTAGGTGGCTCCAATGCAGTGCAAAATGAGCACTCTTTTGTTTTGATCCGGAGTTGTACTAATGCAACCGTTTTATACTGTTGTGCAAACACTCTACTTCACCTCCAATGGTGCAGCCATGCGATTTGTCATGCCAAGTACCTGTCAAGTAAAAATTTAAACTGTTTTCCTTGTATTTGTAAGCTAAATGTATCTCTTTCAGAGCGTTTGTTTTTGTTTTTTAACTCTATCTCCGCGGCCCTGGAACTCTGTCAGGCATCCTCGCTCGCCACCACCGCACACCACCCGCCAGAAGCTACCCCACTGGGAAATCAGGGACAGACACTCCCCTACCTACCTGGTCTGGCGGGGCACCAATATCAGAACCGAGGCAAGGCCGGGAGATCAGGAGAGCCAGCAGGGTAAGCCCGGCATTGGGTGTGTTGCGGTGGGGCACGGGAGGTGCCGTCGCCGATCAAGGGAGCGGGGCCTTTGAATCAGTGCAGACCAGGCGGTGTAAACAGGTTGAGGAGCACTGTAGGTGGCTCCAATGCAGTGCAAAATGAGCACTCTTTTGTTTTGATCCGGAGTTGTACTAATGCAACCGTTTTATACTGTTGTGCAAACACTCTACTTCACCTCCAATGGTGCAGCCATGCGATTTGTCATGCCAAGTACCTGTTAAGTAAAAATTTAAACTGTTTTCCTTGTATTTGTAAGCTAAATGTATCTCTTTCAGAGCGTTTTTTTTTGTTTTTGTTTTTTAACTCTATCTCCGCGGCCCTGGAACTCTGTCAGGCATCCTCGCTCGCCACCACCGCATACCACCCGCCAGAAGCTACCCCACTGGGAAATCAGGGACAGACACTCCCCTACCTACCTGGTCTGGCGGGGCACCAATATCAGAACCGAGGCAAGGCCGAGAGATCAGGAGAGCCAGCGGGGTAAGCCTGGCATTGGGTGTGTTGCGGTGGGGCACGGGAGGTGCCGTCGCCGATCAAGGGAGCGGGGCTTTTTTTCCATAGGCATTGCCCCTGAAGTGCAGATGTACAATAATGTCTGCGCAACCAACGTGCTGACATCTGCCGCTGCTCCACCCCTTGGTACAGCATCGCTGCTGCAGTGCCCCCGATCTCCATCGAGGGCCACTGGCGAGCGATACATGGCCCACTACCCACCCCGGGAGAGGAGAGCTGTCCTTCGGATGCTCAATCCTCTCCCTCCCTCCCCAGCAGACCCCTGGTGGCCCAAGTCTGTTCCCAGACCCAGGTCGCTGGCGTGGTGTGAGGTGTGGCGTCCAGCGCCTCAACCCACAGCGCCACCGGGCCGGCTCACTTTCAGAGTGTTATAACCTTCAAGGTGTTTACATGCACAGCTAATAGTAATAACTCATGTATTGCAAATGGAAATATGGGCACCAAATTATTTTATGGCACTTAGGGGGAAACTAACTAGGAAAGGCACACTAAGCCAGAGCTTGTTTCCAGGTGCGATCTGGGAACACAAGGAAGTGACTTACTGAAGGTCACACAGTATGCAAGTGGGGGCTGATGGGATTCAAAGCCAGGTCTCCAGGTTTGCAGCTCAGTGCCTTTAACCACTACACTATACTGCCTCCTCTTAAGACTTGGCGTCAAATCAGAAGTTGCTGAACTATCCCTCTCCGGAAAGCCTGCTCTCAAGACTTCCAGGGTACTGAGTTCTTCAGCAGGGTGCTCACTGCCCAAGCTCAAACTCATAGTGTTTTGGAGTACACACAAAAAATTTTAAGAACTTCTGACTAGCGCCCCGTTGCCTGTGTTTGCTTATCAGGAAAATAAACTCTTCAGCGTAGCACTGCTCCCTTTCTGGCGGAAATTCAGTGAGACAATGCAGCCTCAGCTGGCACCAATCTTGGTGGTCGTTGTGTGAATGTGCCGCTGCACTGCAGTGGCCGGAGTGGCACAGATCACAAACAGAAACCAAAGGCCTGAAGACCATAGCATACAGTGATTTACAATTATCATGGCATCAGAAATTGACCCCAGCCATCAGTATTGTGACTTACTAACATACTAACATACTAAAATGCCAGCAGAATAGGCCTAACGGTCTTTCGTGTCTGCTCGTTTGGTCAGCCCCCACCCTGGGTGCTGACCTTGCTGTCCCCCTCGCCTTCTCTGGCTTCTCCCTTCCCAGTTCCGGATATTCTTGCTGCATTGGATTTTGCTTCCTGAACCCTTCCCCTGTACCTGTCCCACCCCCTCTTGAACCCCTCCACTGTCTCTGCCTCCACCAGCCCCCTAGGTAGTGCATTCCATGGCTCCACCACCCTCTCAGTGAAGTAGCACCTCCTCCTTTCTCCCCTGAATCTTCCCCCCTCCAGCTTCCACCCATGCCCTCTAGTGGCCCCTTCCTCCTTCCTTCGAAGCACCCTGACTGTTCCTCCCCTATTTACCCTCTTCATGTACCTGAAGACCTCTATCATGTCCCCCCGGTCCCTTCTCTCTTCCAATGTGTACATATTTAGCTCTTCGAGCCTCTCCTCATAGGTCCTGTCCCCAAGCCCCAAATAATTTTTGGTTGCCCTCCTCTGGACCCTCTCCAGGAGGTTAATGTCCTCTTTAAGTGTGGCCTCCCAAACTGCACGCAGTACTCCAGGTGCGGCCTCACAAGCAGTTATACAGAGGAGTATCACTTCCCTCCTTCTGGAGGTGATCCCCTATGATGCATCCCAGCATCCTGTTGGCCTTGGCTGCTGCCCTCCTACAAGTCTCAGAGTTGTTCATCTTGACATCCACCACCACCCCAGGTCCCTCTCAGCCATTGAGACTTGTAGTATTTCCCCCAGGGTGTACACTTGGCCTGGGTTTCTGGCCCCAGGTGGAGTACCTTGCATTTCCTGCATTGAACCTCAGCTTCCACTTTCTAGACCATCTTTCCAGAGCCTCCAGGTCCCCTGCAGGCCACCCTCCCCTCCTCCCCATCCACCACTGCCCCAGTTTGAGTCATCTGCAAAGAGACTCATCTCACTCTGATTCCTGTCCTTATGTCAGATCGTGGCGTTGAACAGAAGGGGCCCAAGGACTGATCCCTGTGGGACCCAACTAATGACCCTCCTTGGGGATGAGACTATCCCAACAACTACGACCCTCTGGGTCCGGTCCTGGAGCCAATTGCCTATCCATCTGATCATCTGGTTTCCCACCCCCATTTCTCCTAGCTTATCCAACAGGCCCACGTGAGGAACAGAGTCAAATGCCTTGCTGAAGTCTAGAAAGAGGACATCCACTGGTCTACCCAGGTCCAAGGCACTTGTCACCCAGTCATAGAACTCCACCAGGTTTGTCTGACACGATTTCCCTGGGATGAATCCATGCTGTCTATCGTCCAGGCACCCTGACTTATCCAGGTCCCCCCAGCTTCTCCTTGACAATGCCCTCCATCACCTTGCCCACCATCGATGTCAGGCTGACAGGCCTGTAGTTCCTGCCAGCCCCTTTGATCCCCCTTGTGGATAGGCACTACATGCGCCACCTTCCAGTCTTGGGGCACCCACCCTGTCCTCAGAGAGATGGTGAAAAGCTCTGCCAGGGTTTCGCCAGGACATCTGCAAGTTCCTTCAGCACTCTAGGATGTAATTTATCCGGCCCGGTGCTTTCTCAGTCTTAAGGGAGCTGAGGGCTTCCCTCACTCTCTGCTGTGATTTCACTTCTGGTACCTCTTCTCCTGCTTAGCCCTCCCCCACCTGCCAGTGACCCCCTCCCCAGACCTGCCGATCGGTAAGGGTCCCCCCTCCTCATTATCTCTCTCTCTCCCATGTATGATGCAGCATCCCCATTTTCCCTGGTGAAAACTGGAGGTGAAGTACTCATTTAGTACCTCAGCCTGCTCCCTGGGTCTTGTGCCCATCTCTCCTGATTTAATCCTGCTAATCTGCCCCTTCACCCTTCGTCTTTCCCCAATGTATCTAAAGAACCCTTTTCCTCTCCTAATTTCCCTGGCCAGGTTCTGCTCCTTCCTTGCCTTAGCCGCCCTCACCACTCTAGTGGCCCTTCTAGCCATCAGCTCGTACTACCCTCGATCCCTTTCACTCCTTGAGCACTTGAATTTCTTATAGGCTGCTTTCTTTCCCCGCACCACCTCCTGGACCTCCCTTGTCCACCAACAGGGTTTTTGGGACTTCGGATACAGGGAAATACCGTGAAACCATGATACCGTGACAACACTAGTTTCAGCACATCCCCACCACCACGACACAAAGTAATGATACCTACACACTACACATTCCTACCAAACACCACCCCCTCAAAGACTGAATCTTCACTGTGCGCTGCTGCCTGCCTAACACTAGGAGACAGCCCCATAGCGGGACGAGTGAACCTCCACAGAGTGTGTTCCCTAGGCTGCCAGTCTACCAAGCAGCCCCCCCTACACTAGGTGCCACAGAGCTACCCCAACAGTTAATGAATATAAAACTTTGACGGAGTTTGGATTTTCTTGATAAATGTAATAAAATGCAAATAGTCACTTGACAAGACTTGTGCCACACAGTAATCCCAGAGGTCAGCATGTACCCTGTCCTACTGATAATGAACCATCATGAATGCCAAGCCCCCCCAACCAACCCACCAAGAGCACACACAAAAAAAAAGGAGAGGTGAAACTTCAGAAAGAGAATAATTCTATAAAACGGTTAATCAATGCAACTAATTTGGTTTAAAATGTATAGGAAATACTTTTGCCATAGTACCAGTTAACATCGGGATCTCCACAGAGTAATGTAAAATGAATGCACCTTGGACAGCTCCTGATACCCCATGCTGAAGTTGTGGGGGAAACAACACATCTGTGTGCGTAATAGTCAGCTTATATTTTCTGTATTCTGCAACCCCCCTTCCCCATTATAATTAAGCATATTACCTTAAAAACATAATCGCTGTGACTTACAACTTCATCTGCTGTGGCTGCTGTCTACACGGATATTGTAATTTCCACAGTAAAAGACTGCTGTTATAAGCCGAGGATGGGGAAATCAGGTTCAGAATAGTTGCCAAAGCAGGTGATGTCTAGGCAGCGATAGCGATCCTGATTTTAAGTAACTGTGCATAGCTATAAAGTAAAAAGGTATGCTAAGCACAGAAACAGAAGCTAGACCAGGAACTCTCTCTGAGAGGCAGTGTGGTCCCGTGGCCAGCAACAAGAGCTGTTAAACAGGAAATCTTCAGGTCAAACCACACCACAGCCTGTCACTCTGTGACCGCGAGCAAGTCGGTCGACCATGTGCTTCACCGCTCCCAGCTGTAAAACTAGGTAGAAGCAGGACCCCACTGTAGATTAGATGCTCTGCCTCAATTGGGCTGTCCAAGGCAACTTAAATACATTCTCACACCCAATGAAACTCTGTGGTTTTTGTTTTGCTAAAATTCTGTATTTTTCTTTTCTGCTTCCGCTGTCCTCCTTGATCTGAGTACAGTCCCAGAGCACTGTACTTAGCCCCGGTGGAACGGTGGGGCCGGCAAACAGTCGACAAATCTTATAAAAAGCTCTAATATGTACTGAAAGCTACTGAATATCCCACTGTTGCAGCCCTCCTCTGATGTCAGTTGTAGGGGATTCTGAGATTTGTAGTTAGAGAAAATACCAGCTTGCAAGTCAGCAGAATTGGTCTGATACAATCTACTGTACTGCAGTGAACAGCAAGCAAAAAAAAAAAAAAAACAAATGGCACACAAACCGCAAACTGGGAGCAGCCCCCACGCATGGGTGTGGGGCTCTTGGTGTGGATTTCCCCCTTTAATATGGGCAAGAGTTCTACTACCAATGCACACTACTTTACATTTCTTGGCACTGAATTTCAGTTGCCATATCCTGGGCAACTTCTCCAGCGTCTATACATCCTTCGTCATTATTTCCTCCTCACTACCCGCTCTCCCACAGAGTTCTGTGTTGTCGGTAAACAGACTCACTTTCCCCTGTATCCCCAACCAAAGCCACTGATGTATATGGTGGAGTGGAGTAGAGTAGAGCCGAGGCACTCCACTGGTTTAAAGGAAACACTGGATACTAGCCAAATGACAGCAGCTGCTGCAGAAACCCCCAATTAGGACTTTTAGCATGAAAGCAGAATTTGTATTTACCTTTGTGATATGTTATTTCATCCCCAAAGTCCAGCGCCGACCGTCATGTCGACCAAGCTGCGGCGGCAACCTTACACACACCAGGCGGTTTCCACCGCACGGGGTATGCTAATGAGGGCTGCCAACTAATGTCAGAATTGATAGGCCTCATTAGTATACCCGCAACAGAAGCCACCCGGTGTGCACGAGATGGCCACGGACGGCTCGGACGACATGAATGTCAGCGCTGGACTTTCACGATGAAATAACATATATAAAGATAAATAAAAACACTATAGCGTATGGTCATGATGTAAAGAATAGTGTACGGCATCCCGAACACAACTCTGCTATTCTTGCCCCTTGTGTTTTCGATGACGGCAGAGTGACCTCTCGAGATTCGCTCTTGAGGCCATCAGTCATCATCAAAAACACTCTGGGGAAGAATAACCTTGTTGTGTATGGGACGCCATACATTATCCTATATGTTTTCATGCTAAAAGCCCTAATTGTGTGTTTCTGCAACTTCTGCAATTTGGCTATTATCTGGTGTTTCTCTTTAATTCTCACCATCAGAAAACTTTCCATTTAGGATCTGTTTTGAATTCTATCAATTAACCGATTGCCAATCCATCCCATCTCCTAGTCGTAAATCACCTAGCCTTATTCACTAGCCTCCTACGTGCCACTGAATCAAAGGCCATACTGAACTCCCAGTACAGGATGTTGATGGCATGGCCTCTGTTAACCATCTGTGTCACCGAACTGAAAAAAATCAAGTTCATTTGACACCAGCCGGCCTGGTGGCGCTGAGGGTTGAGGTACAGGATGCCACACCTTGTGCCATGCCGGCAACCCTGGTTCAGGAGCGAAGTCGGGTTGTATGGGGTCGGTCGGGAGGAGAGGACCAAGCGTCCGGAGGACTTCTCTCCTGGGGTGGGTTACTGGGGATTCCCCACCTTGTAGCGGCTCTCAGTTGAGACTGGGAGCACTACATACTGGCAGGGACCTGAAAGGGGAGAGGCGATGGCGACGTTTGCGGGAGTGGGTGGGAGCGCGCCCTCCGCGCAGTGACGTCATTGCACGTCCGCACCTCTGGGAGGAAAAGTCCTGGCACCCGGGAAGACAAAGGTGGAACCCACGAACAGCACCGACGCTCAGTGCTGGATCTGCCCTGCCGGCCTCCGGCTCCTGCCCTCACTCCAGTCGACCACTAGATTATATATAAGCGTGCCGGCGGAGTTGGTAGTCCCACCTCGGGGGACTCAGAGCCAGGAGTTTGGCGAGTCGGGGTGAGGATATGGGAGCACCCTGGGACGGAGATCTGCATAGGGGGATCTCCGCAAGCGGGAGAAAGCCGGTAAGTGGAGTCCACACTGGAGAGAAGACCTATGGGGTCAGTGAGGAAGGGGGCATAAACAAAGTTAAAAAAAAAAAAAAATTTCATTTGACACAATCTGCCTCTTGCGAACCCAGGCTGACTCCTATCCATAAGCCCATTTTCTTCCAGGAACGCAACTATTAATTCTTTTATAATTATCTCCAGTAGACTGCCTACTACATATGCCAGGCTCACTGGCCAGTCATTCTGCAGGTTCTCGCTACCCCCATTCTTGTGCAGGGGTACTATGTTTGCCTCCCCCTCTCCCCTTAGTCCATCGGTACTTTGCCAGTTACTAGTAACTCATTAAAGATATATGCCAAGACTGCTGCCAGGGATGGCCTTGTCTCCCTCAGCACCCTTGGTTACACCCTATCTTGCCCTGAAGACTTGTTTACTTTTTGGCCCTCGAGACACTCAGCACTCCCATCTTCCAATAAGTGTCCCACCTCCAACTTGTGAACAGCTGTACCCTCAAATTTTATCCTACTGTCCAATGTTGGTCATGTGGCGTCCACCTTAAAGAGCTACTGACTCCTCAAAGAAAACTTTAAAAAACATAATAATTAGGTACAATTCTGCTTGCATTCCACTAAGAAAATGTGTATAAATATATGATCTTTATCCCTTAGAGTTCATCTGCCTCTATAGCTTACTCGCTACTTCAAGTCATAATCCTGTGTTGTGACATCACTGTCTGTTGCCATGGGAGTAACTGTGAGGTCACAAGCAGTGCTCTATGACTTCAGGTAGCGAGAAAGCAGCCGGAATAGATGAATTCTTCAGGGGTGGAAATCCTGTTTTCATACAAATTACATCAGTAATAAAAAATGGGGAGAAGGAATACAGCACTAATGAGACGTACAAGCTGGACTGTGTCTAAATATTATGGTTTGTTAAAAGTTCACCTGTACATGTCACCAGCTCTTTAAAGAACTGAAGTACTCATGTAATATGCTCACTTTCCTCTTGCCCTCTACACTCCTTCCATTCTTTCATCTGTCTATGCTATAATCTTCCCCCAAGATACCTGACGGAGGGTGTTATTATTTTCCCTGCTCCCTTCTGCTGTCCTTAGCCCGCCCAATGAAGTGCCTGCTTTTCTCTAAAGCATTTTCTTCTACTGCTCCCCACTGGTCTCATTCTTCTCTTTTATAGACCCTGCAAGCTTTCTGTCCTGGACACAGAAACATAGAATATGACAACAGATAAGTACCACTTGGCCCACCCAGTCTGCCCATTTTTCCCCGACCTACATTATTACTGCTTTTCTCATTTGACAGTCTGGCTGTATATTGGCATAATAACTGGTTACACTTTTTTCCCATAGGGAAACCGGGTTATAATTCTAGCGTTATAACGACATTCACGCTTTAGTTTCCCTACTTGGGCGCATGTGTGCCTGCGCCAAACTTCACCTGCTCTGCGCGTCTGTCCCGCTCTTCAGCGCTCTCAACTTCCCCAACAGAAGTTGGCGGTAAGTTCTTCTTTTATTTTAACTGAATACTACTGGGCACAACAACAACAAAAGAGAGTACCTAATCGGCCCCAAGTTAAAAAAAAATAAAAAAGCTGCTCGAGTTTATGAGCCAGCCGCTATGGACCACGTTGAAACCCCAACGGTCCACGGCCTGACTCCGTACAGAAATCTAGTTGTTTTGTATAATTGCTGAGGTGAAAAAAACGATCCCCGGCAATTATACAAAATAAAAGATGGATAGCTAGTTAAAACTAGGATTTTATGCACCCCCTCAGGGTGGGATGCCTTTCATAAACCCCTCGAGTATGTGGCACCCCTCTCCTTGGGGGTGTATAAAATCCCCGTTATAACTAGCTACCCATCCATTATTCCCTATTTTATATGCTTTACTGTTTTGCTAACAAACATATTGCAGTCTTGTAATACCTTTTCTTTTGCTATCCCCTTCTTATCTGCCTCCCTCTAACGCATGAATATTCCTCACCTGATTTCGGATGCTATAATTTTGTCAAAGACAGTATTCCTAAAGTCAGGGACCACAGTGCTGGAATTCACTCTCTGGCAATCATGCATAATGCTGAACTTCACAGTGTTGTGGCCACGCTGTCCTACTAGCTCTAGACAGATTCCCAGAAGGAAATTTATTTGAGATGTTCAGCACCAGGATAGCCTCATTTAGGTGCACTGGGTAGTTTTCAAGAAGGTCCTACGGCAGCATTCAGAACAGCAGCAGCGGCGGCAAATAATTACTTGGCTTATATATAACCAATTACACAGCAACAATGGTTAGGAATCCATTACTATGACGTTAAACTTTACATATTATTTGCAAAGATCCCCGGTTACATCGTACATATAAAATTACACAGCATTTTGGGGAAAACATGCTCCTACCAACCAAAAACACTAGGGTGCGGACAGGATAGGTGGTATGCAGTGTCTGATAATAGGGCACAACAAATGGGTGGCAGCTATTTACTAAAGGTGCTGTGGATCGCCTTCCATGCCTTGTGGCAGTTGCATGGTTTGTCTGAATGCGTACTTATACCTGACCTGAATTGGGCAAAGCTGGCCACACACGTCACATGGTCTGGCCATGCAGTCTAGCTTCTGGGTGCTGCAATGCTAAAAGCCATTTCACCTATCATTTGCTTTGCTTGAGAAAGACAATGACTCCCTTTGACGATGACCTTAGATTGTAGTCAGAGATGGGTCTGGTGAGCAGACCACGGAGGTAGTCCGAGAATGTGCCCAGACTTCATTTATATATAGCCATCACACAGTACAACTCCCTTTTAGCCTGCTGAGTTAGGATGCCAAGTGAATTATATGGGTCACAGTGATGTGTTACGTAACACAAATCCATTGTAAACCTGCATGCGTGGTTGTAGACGACAGCTTATGTAGTATCACTCGACATGCCATCTTGCAGAGCAAATCTGCATACTCTAGAGTGGAGAGAGAACACTGCAGTGGGGTCAGTTTTCTTGTTTGCATGTCCAGGCAGTGCCTCTGTCCGTCTAGTATGCTAATTTATTTTTACTGACCAGGTAAGCACATTAAACAATTACAATGCTTGTATTTAGATATGACCAAGGAGGCTACAAAGTAAAGCACTGAGGGAAACATCTCACAGATTAACACATAAGAATCCCAGTCTTTTGGTGCATGGGTTTTGACATATCTATGTGCTAATCAACAGACGAAAGTCTGGCCATACGCCCCCCCCCAAAAAAAAATACCTGAAGCTTTTGACTACTTGCATGAATAATAACCTGCATCATTTATTTGAAAAAAAAAACAATAATTACTTTGGTTTTCTTTGCACTTAGTAGCAGCCTGTTCACACACATTCAACTCCGCACTTCATCAAACACACCCTGTAATTGCTTAAAGTCACCCTCAGATGTAGAATGATCCAGAGAATGGCACAATGGGCTACACAGCACAAGTAAGGGCAACATTCTGGCTTTTAAGATTGGATCTGTGTCTGTACTGAACTAGGATACAGCAGGGTTCGAAATAAGGGGGAGCTGGGTGCTAATTAGCACCTGCAAATTTCAGAGTAGTACCTGGTGCTCTCAATAAAAAGAGGATCAGTGGTGCTAACTTCAGCACTTTCAGGGCAGCTTTTGCGGATGAATTGCGGAGCGCATGCATCATGTGCTGGAGATAGAGTGGTGTCTTGGAGCTGCGTAGACAGTGAGGGCAGGGAGAGTGTCTCAGCAACATAACAGTAACCCTTCTCAGAACATCAACTGGAGATGCTCTGCACGTCAACTGGAGATGGGGAAGGGCCTGCAGCTGCAGTGGTCTAGTTGCAAAATACAGTATCACTTTCGCACCAATGTAGTGAGGTACCAAATGGGCAGGCAAGTGGGAGAAGTCTTACGTCCTGTCTTATGAAGTTGCAGCAGACCAGTCCTGAAATAAGATGGGCGCTATGAACCGCCATACGTTTCAGTCCTTTGAGTAAACTTATTTTAGCCTTTTAAAATATTTTCTAGAGTTGTAAACTCCAGAGATTGACAAAAACAGCAACAGCTGAAGCAAATCAAATGGAGAAAAGAAAAGCAAGAGAAGAATTTACACAATCCACCTATGCAAAAGTAAAACTGCTCATTGAAAAAGTCACAGTTGGTCTAAATGGAGACATACATGAGGAGGCGTTTTGTCATTTATCTTGTACCTTTGTTAATTAATTTAAAAAAAGAGGACAGAATCTGTTAGTGTAGTGTTTAACAGATTCTCTCCTCTTTGAATTAGTTAGCAAATGCATAAGACAATTGTCAAATAGACTCCTTCTGTATGTCTCTGCTTAGATCAACTGCACCTTTACCAGTGAGCAGCTTTACCAGAAGAATGTGTTAATGTAATTATTGTTTTATTAAAGTGATATACAACTGGCAGATTTACAAATATTTAATATTTATACAAGATTCTTATAGAGAATTACATTTTTTGTTACTGATGTCCTTCCATTTATTCCCCTTCTACGACACCCAATGCATATTTTTATCTGTGTTGATGTCAACTCCTGGCTTTGCCCGAGTAGATCCTGGTCTGCTGGAAATTGCCACTACCCAGGAGCTATTCATGGCTCTTGCCTGCCAAGTCCTTATTTTGGCCCCTGATACAGTCACTGCCATGCAGCAGGCAGGGAACACGAGATGGACCCGAAGTCCCTTCCGTCATCACAATTCTATGCTACCTGCATAGGTGCCAGAACAGTGGGTGAGGTGGGGTGGGGTGAGAGGCGAGGAGGCGGTAGCCACTCCACTTTTATTTCTGTATGGCAAAAACTAAGATAGAAAAAGTGCCATTTGTACCCTCATAGGTGCCCTTTTGATTCTCAGCCCCCTCAGCTTTTACCATCTTCTGGCACCCTTGGCTACCTGTTTTCAGCTTACTATGAGGACACTGGTCATTTATGCGCCCAGTGATACTGGCAAACCCTGCATCCACTGCATACTAACAGGCTTTATGCATGTTTCATGTTATCTTTCTCTGGAATACTGGAAATGCAAAATTGCACAAGAGGGCTCCCCACCAGTGACGCCCCCCTCACCCCGCAGGACCACGTACGATTAACATGGCAGGACACCCAACACTATGGTGGGCCTAGACAAGTAGTGGACAATCAGTAACTATATAAGGTTGGTGGCAGAGCTGGAGGTGGTCCCGTCACACGACCCACGGGATGAGAAAATGCCTGGTTAGGGGAAACAAAAGGAAGGCTGTGCTGAATTCTCTGTTCACCCCACCAGGAAAGCAAAGCTATTACTAAAATACGGTTTTACATCTGATTATGTGTTTTTCCTTTGGAAGGAAACGAAATCCCAAAGTCATTCCAGAAGCCTTCAGTCCCATGAATTCAAAATGAAGCAACAGTTCAGCCCAACGGCCAGTTTCTCTGGGCAGGAGCAGAAATGCAGAAACAAACATGACCATAAGAGAGGGCGAGGGAGCCAAGACCGAGCTTCTAAGAATGAAGCTGCTGCAGTTGTGAACTGAACGGGCTCCGGCGGGAGTGCCCCGGCGCACGTGGTCGAATGGGCGGGGCCGACACGTCATCCGCCCAATATAACTAAATACGCTCGAACCCCCAAGGTTCGGAAAGATTCCCCCAAGCAAAGATCGGGGCGGTCTGCACGAAACTAAATGAGGGCGGCAGCAATAGCCACCGCGAAATGGTGACATGACCCCTCCATCCCACTACCAGCCCGCTAATCGCACTAGTTTGGCAGATCTCCGCAGGAAAAGGGGAACTGCTGCTGCTCAACGTGTCATCTGACGCCCGCCCAGCGCATGCCATTATGCAAAAACAGCAGGATTAGAGTTACTGCTGGCTGGAGGGGTGCCACCGCCCTTCACTCGAGAAAATAAAGCCGATGTCTGTTTCAGCGACATTAATGCAACATATTAAGTGTGCTGCTTGAAACGAACAAGCTCCGCGGTACTGGGGGGCCCCCGTGGGATTTACAAAGAATTGAAGCCCCTTCCCCAGAAAGCAAGCTGCGATGAGAACACCGTCAATCCCAGCCTCTGTTGCAATGCATCGTCCAATCTTTTGAGACCAACCACACAGATTTGCACAAATCAGGCAATTTAATGCACGGCAGTTACACGCAAGAAAAGCATGCATGTTTCTTTTCACATATACCGCATACATCGATAAATTATTAACTGACATGTCTAGCACGTACGATTGAGACTAAAAAGCTTACAGAGCTCAAACATGCAAGTGCCTTTTAAAATATACTCTATATACACATATGCTTTTCACAAGTCAACACCCAGCCTTTAAACCCCGCAAAATCCGAATGAAAGATACAGAAAAACAAATTCGTGAAGGTGTGCTTCCCCCACCCATGAAAACTGTACAATTTTCAACTATCAAGTAATATAATATTCCACATCGGAGTCACATGAAATTTCTAACAGCATCCACGGGACGCATCCTTAGACTGCAATCGTTACATTTAATCCCAGAAATGGCCCGGTTTTGAACCCATCGGGGAAATGGGGCGCTGTGTCTTTAAACGGTCCCATTTCTCTTACATGCTGTCCCCTTACCACGTGTTTTCTGTTGTTGCTGGGCTTGCCATTCCAGGAACCTGGCTGCTTCCAAAAGCGTCTCAATGCTCATCTCTCGGATCTGGATACTGCTGCTTCCCCCCAAAAACAAACCAACAAAAAAACTCCCTGAAAAAAAATCGGCGGGGGTTTCTGCCTTCAACGTTCTGCCAGCCTTCCGAAAGAACCGAACCCCCCAGGAAGCGCTCAGACAAGAAAAAGGGTTGCAACAAGATGGCGATGGAGTAACAGAAACACAACAAGAAAAAAACGCGCCGACACTGCCCCTCCGCTACTATGGAGACCGCGTGAAATCCCGGGCTGGAGCTCAAGGCATGGAAGGGAGTGCCTTATAGCATACAGGGCTGATGCGTGTGTTTCGTTCTATGTTTGCACCAACTGCAGTCTCTCTAGTTTACATTACACATAAGGCTATGCTGTGCAATGCACACATTATTCCAGAGCAACAAAAACAAATACTGTACTTTTTCCACATACAAATATAGAGACTACTGGATGAGCAACTTTGCACAACCAGTGTGTTCTGCCACAGCGGGATTCTGAACTTGAGGGCAGAGGTTCCTAGAAATCAGAACCCTGAGGTGGCAGAATGCACTGGTTGTGTATAATGTTGCTCATCCTGTATTTTTTTATAGTGTATGGTATTATGTAAAATGTGTACTTGGTGTTTCTTTCCCTTTCCGAATGAAATTGAGGTGTGCAAACTCTAGAGGTTTTAGAATGCAGTTGTACCACAGAAGGGTACAATTACATTCCGTGACCTTTGAACTGAGGTACAACAGCATTTTGAAAGGGATGCAATTCTATACATAACAATGCTCTACTATACACTATATTACTCTTAAATGTTTGTATTTCTGTTAGACCAAAGTAGCATTGGATTTGAGCTGAGGCTCTGTGACAAGACATACGATTGACTACTACTGCTTATTACATAAATGTATTTTCATCTAGATAAATCATTATATGTTATTGATAATTATACAATGGCAAAAAAGAATCCTGGTCTCTGATAGGTCAGTCTGGGACTGGAACCGTGATGTTATCCCAGCACAACATCACAGGTCTAGTCTCAGCACTGTGAACCAATGCAGATGTCCTCTTTATTCTTTTTTTTTTTTTGCATCTTCTCTTAAGAAACAAATATTATTCCACACTAACAAAAACATTCTTTAAAATTATTGTTTTTATTCTGTATTACAACAAACCATATAGCATAGTAATAATGCCTCTCCAGGGTGTGTAAATGTGTTGATATCGCCATGCCTCAGGTATTGGACGCACTTGGCCTGCGGCCTCATGCCCAACCACCTGAGGCATGACGTTATCCTAGCACAACACACACCCTATCGGGCATTATTGCTTAACTGTCAAATCATTGGCCTTCTGCCACCACTAACAACAGAAACAAGTCTGAAACGTAACATTCTATTTTTCGTAAACATGAACTACAAACATACAAATAAAATACTAAAAGACAAAGAACCTCTGTGCGCAAACACTGAGGCAAGGGTTACCCCAAAGGGCATTTGGCTGGGAAGCCAAGTTTCAAGAAAATACAAAATCACACATGCCCCCACAATGCAAAGCATCATGGGCTGCATATGCAAATCACCACAGAATGTTATGCTGGTCCAACTTTAAGCAGAATTGCATGGTGCCGAAAGGCCTCTCACACAGTTTGCAAAGGGTGCTAACAGAAGACATAGACATGTGTTTCATCCTACCAAGACTCATCAGTATGCCTCGTCTGTTTGACACCCCAGTGGAATGGACCAGCTACCCTTAAGGCAGTGTGCCTTGGATATATTGTGGTGAACCCATTAAAATAAAAAAACATTTAAAAGACAAAGAACCTCTGTGCGCAAACACTGAGGCAAGGGTAAATAAAATACTAGACACAAATACCAAAAGTCCAGCCTGTGTACAGATTACTTTGCGTCCTTGTTTTGTCTGGTAACATTTGTAATAGAAATCAGAAAAGCTGCAGTTGTTGCATACATAATAGGGTAGCGCAAAACAAATAATATTTGGGATAAATACTGCACTTTTTACAAATATCACGCAAATATTTGTGTCAGACCACATAAAGTAGCAAGAGACCTATTCTAAGGCTCAGTGACAAAGAAACATAGGTGCTGACAGCAGATAAGGACCACTTGGCCCACCTAGTCTTCCCATTTTCCCTACCTATTGTAACACCACAGACCCTAGTTTATCTCTGGCTTTACCCCCTTCTCTACGGTTCCGTTATGCCTATCCCATGCATTCTTGCTTCCCTTGCATGCATGCATGTCAAAGACATGATTTCCATACTACTGCTTGTCACAAACGCACTCGGCAGGTCAGGCCCTCTGCTCCCACAGTGCCAACCTCAGAGCGCAATAGTGTGAACAGGTAACAGACAGGGTAACCCTCCTGTCTGTTGCTGGGTCCGAATCACATTTAGTCTCAAGTTCTGGGGGATTCAAACTGTGAACCTTACGCTAGCATACCCAAATGTACAGGCTCAGATAATATTCTCTTCGGGGGGATGCAATATATCTTTCGCCCTAGAGCACCTAACCAGGTATCCAAAATGAACCCTTAAAATTCTATAATAGACCTTAGGTATATTCTTACCTTTTTCCAAGCTTAGTAACACCATCAAGCCCTTGAACAGTCGTCAGACTTAATATCCGTTCAGCAATAACATGTAAAAATGGCTGAGGAGATCCAGGCAGCATCTTAAGAAAATGATTACTAAAATGGATAAAAACAGTAAGATAAAATACAGAACAAATATCAAAGAGCATCACAATCACATAAAAGAAAAAAAAAACTACAGAACAAACTCCTACCACAGTACATTTATATCTTTTCTATCTAATGTATTATCTCTGTAAGTGCCTTTAAAGTTAGATCAGAGAGCTGTGTTTCTCTAGAGTCCCAAGATGATATGACATACATTTCAGACACAAGTATCAGTTTAAACTTTGTGTTTCCACACCCCTTCTGTGAGTCATCTAGTGCCTCCTTTTAGAATATAAAATTACAAACATGATTCCCTACCAGGAGGTATTTTATATAATGTGAATATCAGCAAAAACCCATTTCCCAAATTATGAGTCTTTGATCAACCAGTTCCTTTAAGGTTTACAACCCTGCAGTCCGTCACCCAGGTGTGAGAGAGCCAACAGGAATCAGCTAAATGACGTCCTTTCCTGATGTAATAAAATGTGTATTTAACTTCTAACTTCAAAAGCAGCAGCAGGTGATGAGGGCCATAAACTGTCTCTCTCTAGAAGGATGTTCCAATTAACTGTTTCCTTCTGGTCTGTTTAATTACATCCTGGTTTTCAGCTGCTGACACCTTGTAATTTAAAGGGCCAAATCTCACAGACTGACATTTCATACACTGACCATTTATTTATAATACCAATATCATACAATAATCATAACCAACTGGCCAAGCATCACACTGTTCATCACCTGAATGCATTTTTATTGATACAGCTGCACATTTTAATAACTCTCAAACCTTTGGTCTTGTGCCATCATCCAGGGGACACTGCCGACCCATTTAGCTTCATGGTCTTTCCAGCTGAAAAAAAAACACAAGCCATCTTATGACTGCTCATCTTCTTTAGAATTGGCTGTAATAGCCGATTATTTTTTAACTGCTTCCTTTTTTAGTAAAACTGAAAACCAGGCTACTGACATAACCATACCCAAACTTGTTTTATTTATAGTCCTTGTTCTCCTCTTACTGCATTCTTCCTGAACATTAGGAATACCCCCCACCAAAAAAAAAACAGCCCAGCTACTTATGATGCAGCAGTCTGCTCCCATTGCACTAGGAGGGGCTAGACTTGGTTGTGGGTGTTCCCCAGTTTCAGGAAGAATTCAGTGGGAGTGAAGCAAGAACTGTTAAACACATTTTTGTGTTGGAACAGCAACATGATGGACCGACCATTTTTCACTTATTAGGAGGACACTAAACTCTGTGGAAGAGTGGACATAGAGGAGGGGAGATAGGAACTCAGGGAGGACCTGGCTAGGCTCAAGAAATGGTCAGGAATCTGGCAGTTGGGGTTCAACGCCAAAAAGTGCAAGGTCATGCACCTAGGAGCTAGGAACCCAGGGGCCAGTTACTGGTTGGGGGGGGGTCAGGTGTCCAGTTCTAAGGAGGAAAAATATCTAGGGGGGTGATCATCAAGAGGGACCTGAGACACTCTGCGCAGTGCCCTAAGGCACTAGCCAAAGCAAACAAAATGCTGGGATGCATCACCAGAGGAATCACCTCCAGGAACTGGGAGGTAATTTTTCCATTGTATAGGTCATTGGTGAGACCACACTTGGAGTACTGCATGCAGTTTTTGGTTCCCTTATCTGAAAAAAGACATAAAACCACTGGAAGGGGTTCAGCGCAGGGCAACCAAGATGATCCAGGGACTGGGGAACATACCCTATGAGGAGAGGCTGCATGAGCTGCATATGTATTCACTGGAGGACAGAAGAGAGAGGGGTGGAGCACAATTAGCTGGTTTAGCACATATAATGTGGCAATGCCCACACTTAATGCCTTTTTGGCTAAGTATACAAAATGAAATCAGTGAGGGCCTAGGTGAATGTGTCGAGCTCACGGCCGAAGTGGTGCTCATGGCTGTCTACCCGGATCGTTCCCCCTCTTGGACAAAAACCCTGCTTCCTATTCTGGCAAAAAAATCCTTGACAAGGAAATGGATGACAAAAACAGTACCAAGTATACAAGATTGGAGGCAGGTTGTGAATTCTATTTACCAGATGGAAAACATCACAGCGAAACTAAACAATCAAACAGATGGATTTGCCACTCTATGGAGGAGATGGTCAATCTATCAGGCAAGGGTTGATCCTGACTTCTGCCCATAGTGGGTGGATTTCAAAGTGAAGAAGAAAAGAGAAATGTGTGGGGTCTCAGAATTGTTAGATTCTATCACAAGTAAAGGGCAGATAGGTTTCGATCCTCATCTGTAACTAATGTAAAAGATATTTATGCACTGTTTACCTGTATTATAGCAAGTCTGAAGTAAGCACAGAAAATGTACTGATTGTATATGTCTCCTGACATAAAAGTAAGAAAAAATCCAATAAAAAAAAAGAAGAGAGAGGGGAGACACGACTAAGACCTTGTATGAACAAGGTTAGAGCAGAGGGCATTTTCAAGTTGAGGGAGAATGGCTCAACTAGGGGACATAGCCTGAAATTAGTTGGGGGAGGGTTCAAAAAGGAAATTGGGCACTTTCTCACAGAAAGAGTGGTGTCCAAATAGAACGATCTGCCGGAGGTGATTTCATTGAAAACAGTGGGCAGCTTTAAAAGAGGGTGGGACAGGGTGAAAGGGAGAGTCATAACGGGGGGTGATGGGGGTAAGGAGTGTGACGGAAAAAACTCCATGTGGAAAAGGGAGGAAGGGCAGCTCCAGCAAAATTGTCTGAGAGCTACATACTTGAATAGACTCGATAGACCGAAATGGTCTGTTTCTGCTGGCATGTTCGTATGTTCAAAAAAGGTTGCAGATTCAGAACAATCAGCTACAAGAGCACATTCTACAGCCAACCAGCAATCACAAAATACACACTAGGAATACTAAAGGAGGTTGACAGTGCCCCTTTAAAGCAGAAATTGATAATATTATGTAATGCTAAATATAAAAATTAAACTTTGCACAAATAAATCCTCACGGGAGGTGAGAAGAGAGAGAGAGGGGGGACATAATTGAGACCATTAAATACCTTAAAGTCATTAACAAGGTTGACATAGTTAATCATTTTTGCAAAAGTGAGAACAAAGGCACCATATGACACAACTACAGATTAGTGGGAGAGGTACAGGAAGGAGATCAGAAGACACTTCTTCACTGAAAGGGTGGTGGCAGGATGGAATAGTACCAGAGGGGGTAGTAAATCACAGTACAATTGGGAGGGGGTTCAAAGAGGGTGGAATAGATTCAAGGAGAAGGTTAAGGTAACAGAAAGTGAGGTGGGGCAACATGCAGCATCCCCTCACGAGTGTCCAGCAGACACAGATCTTCAGGCCTGCATCTGCTGGCCTTTGGTATGTTTGTGTGGTTTACACAGCGTTCTGAACTTGTATCACCATGTTTGATGTGTGCCATATTATGAAGGACAGTGTCACACAGTGTCCCTATTTTTGTGTGTGTACAAAATTTCAGTGATCAAGGGTTGAGAGGTATACATGACCCAGGCAGTCTTCCATGTCCACATTAAAAACTGCGAACAGCACTTCTATGGCGTTGTGTTATACTCCATAAGGGGATTTCAGAGCTAAGCTGCTGTTTTGTTAAATAGGAATTATTAATTACAGACTTTAGAGCAGGCTGCTCGTGCAATGTTTTCCAGTTGGGTCATACCTCTCAACCTTTTGTCCCCCAAATGTGGAACAAATGAGCAAAATGTGGAACACTTATTCAAATCTTTACCTAGGAAGCTCAGAACACTGTTAAAATGTTTGCATTTATGTTCAGAAAGTCTGTTAAATGAATAGCATATTTTTTGCATAATTTACTATAGATTTTTGCTTTAAAATGTTAACACTGAATGTGGAACAAGTCCTCACAATATGGAACAGGGAGCTTTTGTGAAGTAAAATGAGGAATGGTCCCGTAATGTGGTACAGTTGAGAGGTATGAGTCGGGTTATTGTATATACCAGGTCCCTCATTTGCTGCTGGCTGGGTTTTAAGAAGTCCGCTCTGCCCGATTCATTGCAGCCAGGTTTTGCAAGTGTCCCCTTCCCTGCAGTAGATTTGCATCCGATTCGAATACGTCACCCCCGCCTGGGCCAATTATGTCTCACAGCAACAAGGCATGTTGCAGCTCCACATGGACAGCCAGTTCAGCTTGCCCCCGACGGCGCGGCATTTAAAGGGCGCGCAGTCCCGGAATTGCATAGTACTGTGGCATTCGCTGCATACCAGCGGCGGGGGAGGGGAAGGGCCGAGCAAACGTAGTAACTTTTCAGCGTAGTAGTTGTTGCCTAACCCTTGAGTCGTAGTGGAGGGTGTACGCTACATGCGCGTAACCCGTTTTGCTAGTTTCTCAAGTAGACCAAGCTATGTAAATACATATATATCCAGAGTTTCATTTCTGCAGTACAGTCACTATAGTACCCTGTCAAAACGGGTGCAACTACAACTTTAAAAATATTGAATTCGCCCTGTGATTGATCAAAGTTTTTGTGAAACTAAGAATCTGACGAATTCGGCAGAAACCGCACTCGAACTCGGTTCCACCCCTGCGGGAGTTACTGCACCCGTCATCTTTCTCTGCTGAAGTTTCACCACCTAGCGATGACAGTGCCGTTGGACCGAGCCTTTTCCTATTCAACCGTTGTGTGACAGCAGTCTGGGAGCGGCAAACTGCAGCCGCATACACAACTCAATTTATCAAAACTGAACAATGGTACCAGCTAAAGGTAATGCCTTTGCGTAATGGGAGGGTGCCTTGTCTCTTGGACGTGGATGTTGCATTCGGCTCTAGCTGAGTGTTTCCGCCCTGCCACTGTGATCGCCAAGGGTTGCAACCTTTTACCCCGGCCTTTGCCGTGAGTGGAAAGGGAAATGCGCTGCTGATCGAGGGTGTGGCGCGATCATGTGGAGTTTAAAGTTTCACAATAAATCAGGAAAACAACGTGGGGGTGTGGGAGGAGCTAGTGGCATACAGACGCGTGATCTAAAGGGGGCGGTGCCAGCTGGGGGGGGCGGCAGAGCGCGCCGCAATCTGTCTAGTCATGACTCGTGGGAGGGAGACCGGTTCCTTAAAGGGGCCGCGTGTGCTATAGTAACCAACGGGAACGGCAGCGTTGAAGAGGCACTGACTGCTGCACAGCAATAGAAAGCAGTCACAGGACTCCCAGATTTACACGGATTCCTGTATTTTGCAGGAAAGTGGAGGTATTTACAGGGAAATTGTTCCAGTAGCCTCGCATTGGTTATAGGGGAAATCGGAGGAGGTGGAACTGAGTTTCTGCTCAATTTAACCCATGGGAAATCCTGCAATCTACAGCAATACGTAAGCTATAAGACACGACAGGGTGTGCATGGAACATATTTTACCACAGGGCCAGGGGCGTAATAAGGCAGGAGGCCTTGGCCCACTGCCTTTAAACCCTGGGGGCAGTAAAATATGTTCCATGCGCACACCTAGAGTGTCTTATTGCGCTTATAAAATGGGCTGCTATATTTTAAATTTGTACAGTTAGAAAAATGTTGCTCCTATGTAGAAAAAACATTTAATGCTGCTAATCCATAATAAAATAGCCCTGCAGCATTGTGTTAATATTCATGAGGTCATTTGCATTTGACACCAGGTTGCTACATGACAGCCAGCATTTTTTTTTTTACTGTAGGCAGCACAATGGCAATGACGGAAGCGGACGATCAGCATTTGCCAGCTGCATGTCTTTCTGAATGATCGGCGAAGCATCCAGTACAATTTTGCTGTTTCTGCAGCCAGAGACAGACAAGAAGCACTACGCATAAAGCGTGTGTAACCCCCCTACAAATGGGGCTCACCGAGAAGTCTTCCAAGAGCTTGCCTAATTGCTCACCGCCTGGTAGGTGTTCGGTGTTTAAGCCGTATGAATGTCGTTACCAGTGAGCACTTTAAAAGCTTCCATGTACTGTCTCTTTAAGTGCTGCCTGCTTGCAGTCATAATTAGTTTGAATGGGGGGGTCTGTGTGTTTCTATGTCCGAATCCTGTCCGGGCTGCTGAATCCTTGCTCCATTTCTGCCGTCGCTAGTGGCGCAGACAGAGCCCTGTTGAGAGATGTAACTAATTTCTAATGAATATCTAGAGTGGTAAAGATATAGTGTTTGTTCTAACCCGCCTTCTTTGTAGCAAGTACTGTTCAGTTTAGCTCCACAATTTTGGTCCCGAACTGCCAAATTGGACCAATCAGTACTGGGGGACTCTAAAATGGAGCCTGCTGTAATGGGACTGTATGGATTACCAGTTGGGATTTGTAGTTCTGGACTGTTGGTGCCTTTTTGCAACAGAAGGGGGAGCTCTTGCTGTGATTGACAGCTAAACTGCCCAACCGAACCGTTTGGATCTAAAGGAAATCTCCTGAGCTGTCTGCTGGCAAGCCAGATTCGAGTTGGAAGTTGAAGAGGAAAGAGCTTGACTAATCGAGCAGCTGCGTTGCACAGTAGTTCGTGCAGGAGAACCGTGGGAGGCCTGAAACTCGGCCTGGTGCCTTCTGACTGAGAGGGAGAAAGAGAGAGAGGAAAATAGTCAGACAGTGATCCGCGTGGTGTGTTGTGAAGTAAGCTGTTGGAAGGATACCAGGCTCACCTGAAGAAGACCGAAAATTTTGCTAAAAGCGATCGGCCTGTCGGGAACTTCAGCTACTGTTGTGCTCCCGGGTTTTAGCAGTAATTTTGCAATTGGTATTGAGGAGTAGCCTGCCTGGTACAGTAAACTTTCTTTACATATAAATGTGCGGTGAACTGGAGGGAGGTCGCAACCTTGTTTCCCCCTCGAGCTGAGTTGGGTGCTGAAGGCTGGAAACTGTACCCAGCTTGCATCGGACTGAATCCGCCTGCTATCAAATGCAGTTGGGCCCTGCCACAAGGGCCTCGTCTCCCTACCCTGCTTCTTCTGACAATCCAGAAGAACCATCATCCATCCTGTTCTCAGCATTGGGTATCATGAGTAGTAAACAGGGTAGCTCCCTGCAACCTAGCTATTTAATCAAAAGTGTGTCATCTGATTATTGTGTTGTTTCCATGAACTGAGCCCTCCGGCTCCGGATTACAATTGGGGTGTGTGCATGTTGTTTCTTTCTTCTCAGGGCCCCAACCAGCTGCAATGCCGCCTACCCCGGGTAACGGTTCTGGCTAGCCCCTTTTCTCCATCCTGGGTACCCAGAGAGTGTGACTAATTGGGACTCTGATTGCATGCACAGGAGTGTGATTTTTAGTGTGATTAAGCAAATTAACCTGATTATCCCCCATCCTTGTTATAGTCCCCTGAATAAATCAGATCTACTTTTTTCTGCAATTTACATTGACTGTGGTGTCAGTTTATGTTGAAGGTATTGCATTGTTGCTTTTGTATTGCATCACCTTATTTTACAGGGGGTTCCCAGAGCCAAGCTGAAGGAACCCGTCCTGGGGGTAAGTGCCAGACATATGTGTACATGCCAAGCGTATCGGGTATTGGGAAGGTAAACATTGTGTACTGTGTGGGCCACTAGTGGGAGATAAGGGGGGGTCACAGTGTCCCAGAGGGGTGTGGCCTGGTTAGTTTGACCCACACCAACCCTGACCTTTGGATGGAGGCACCCGTTTCAGAACTCAGGCCCCTTAACCTGTTAGTAGCCAAGCAGGCAGGGATAGTAGCCTTTGGGATAGTGCCATCTAGGGGGTTACACATAATCTGAACTTTCCTCTTTTGGTCTAAAGTCCTGAGACCAAATTGTTGTGACGGCAGATCTAAATTCCTGACTATTTACTGCCTGACAAGCCCCAGTTGAAGGAAAAATATTAATAGTAACCAGCAAACGACTCTGCCTAGTAGGACCATTTGGTAGTAGGATCGTTTGACGTACTGAAAGATGATGGAGAGAATCAAGTGAAAGGTTTACAACAGTGGGTCGTCAGCCTTGCCTTGCTGGGAGTAGGACCGTTTGAGGTACTGAAGGGAGACAGGGAATCAATTGAGAGGTTTAAATTAGCGGGCTGTGAGCCTTGCCTTGCTGTGAGCTGAGAGCAGCCAGGAAGCGGGGCAGCAGCAGAGGCAGCACGATTCCTGAAACAGCACGCACATACTTGCATGGGCATCAGACCTGGGGGAGACTAACAAGAATGCACATTTCCATGACAGAAATTCAACACCCACAAAGAAGAGCGAGAGAGACAGAATGCCCATCGTGCACCATTGAGACCAGTCAATTCAAGCCTGCATTCATTATCCCAAACGGGTAGGCTGAATAATCCAACTCTGTTTTCCTCACGCTTGTCAAATACAAAGATGACAGACAGTAAAAATGCCAGTGTTCCATGGCTTATGGATATTGGCCTTTTTACTGCCAGCCCATTATTTTACCCATGCATGGAACATATTCCATGCATGGGTAACTATTTTTTTTTTTTTATTTATGTATTTGTATTTTGGATGACACCTTTGAGCCGAGGGCTGTTTTACAAAGGTTCCATGTCAAGGCAATAAGAACAATAAGGTATAAAACATAACATGATCATTACAATGGAACTTACAAAAAAAAAAAGACAAGTAGGTGTATCCCCCCTACAAATGGGGGTTCCCGAAAAGTCTTCGACGAGCTTGCTTAAATGCTTGCTGCCCGGTTGGTGTTCGGTGCTATAGCCATTTAAATGTTGTTGCCAGTGAGTGCCTTTAAAGCCTCCATGTACTGTATCCTTAAGTGCTGCCTGATTGTAGCTACAATTAATTTGAATTTGAATTAATTTCTGCCATCGCTAATTGTGCAGAGGGAGCCCTGTTGAAAGATGTAATTATTTGCTAGAGTCATAATAATAACGTAAGTTGTTCTTACCTGCCTTCTTTGCAGCAAGGACTGTTTCTGTTTAACTCCACCATCTTGGTCCTGAACTGCCGAATTGGACCAATCAGTATTCAGGGACTCTAAAATGCAACTAAAGGGGATATGTGGAGCCAGACTCTGGGAATTGTAGTTTTGGACTGTGGTTCCTTTTTTTGCACCAACAGGGGGAGCATGTTGTGACTGACAGCCAAACCGACCAATTAAACCTTTTGGATCTGAGGGAAATCCCCTAAACTGTCTGCTGGCAAGACAGATCTGTGTTGGCAGTTGAGAGGGAAACAGCTAGTGATAGTCCGAGCAGCCTCTGCGTAGTAGTTCACGCGGGAGAATTGTGGAAGGCCTGATTTCTGCTCTGCTTGCCAGTTTCCTGCCCTGAGAGGAAAAAGAAGATTATTTCTCTTACTAAATCCGATCTAGTGAGAACGAAGAAGCTACTGAAGTGTGACCAGGCTAGACCTGTAGAAGACCGAAGATTTTGCTGAAAGCGATCGGCCTGTCAGGAACTCCAGCTACTTCTGAGCTCCTGGTTAGAGCAGTGACTTTGCGATTGGGACCAGGGAGCAATGTGCTTGGTATTGTAGAACCTTTTACATATAAATGTGCTGTTTGAATACAGCGGGTCGTGCTGAATTTCTCCAGTGTGCGAATGTGTGCTGCTGGCTGTTACATATAAATGTGCTGTGTACTGAATAGGGGTTGCGGTTTAAGTTCCCTTTTGTGTGAACTGTGTGCTGACTGCTGGAAGCTGCATCCAGCGCAAAATGGACTAAATCCGCGGTTAGCTCCATGCGGCTGGGCCTTGCCACGAGGGTCCTGCCAGATCACCCTGCTGCACAGAGAAGAGCCATCGACGAGAGACCTGCCTGGGGAGCATTCCCCCTTCTCCACTCCTGAACAGAAACTACGCCTCAGCAGATCGTGTGGGACCTGCTTCTCCTGGCCCTCCAGAGAGTTCATCTGCTGTCTCAATTTCGTCCATCCTGTGTCCAGTCTTGGGTATTGCGAGTAATATCCAGGATAGCTCCCTGCAACAGATAGCTAAATCAAAAGTGTGTTATCTGATTATCTTGTTATCTTTTCTTCACGAACTGAGCCCTCCAGCTCCGGATTACAAGTATTGTGTTGTGCAAGGTGTGTTTTTTCTATCACAGGGCCCCTACCAGCTGCAACACCGGCCTACCCCAGGCAACAGTCCTGGCTAGCTGACCCTCCATTCACCTGGGTACCCAGAAGTGTGACTGTGCCGCCATACTCACACAAATACAGTGTGCTTTCTTTGTACATCAGTGAAGTGAGAGTGCAAGGATGAAAACGCCGTAATAACCCGCTATCAAGTTATTGCAGAATTCAGTGGGTTATTACGACATTTTATCAGGACTGGATATCCAGTCCTTATAGGGAGTCACTAGTTATTATATAGAGAATAATGGCTATGCAGCTGTGTGTGTTATGGATTATTTTACACACCCGCGGTGCGTGATGACCCATAAACTTCAAGAGCAAAGTTCGAGAAGTTTATGAGGTCATCACAGACCGAGAGTGGGTAAAAATAATCCTTAACATTACAGATGCATAGACATTATTTTTTATAACTACTGGTGCAGGGATTTTTTTTCTCGGAAGGCAGAATCATCTCAGAAAGCAGTTTTGTTGTGGAGAGAGAGAGAGAGAGAGAGAGAGACACAGGCACGCACATGCACACACACATTCTGTATGTCTCGTTCTGCAGTACAGACATTTTTTTCTTTTGTGTTTTCATTTTATTATTTTTTTTTATAAAGGTGCAATGTGGAACCATAAGTGCAGTCAGTCATCTTCGGTCCGTTCCCGATCTAACTTGCTGTGTGCCAAGTCCCTGATTGAAGCATAATAGCAGGATCGACCAGATATATTTTTTTATCTTGTGAAGGCAGGATCAACTAGATATATATACTCAAAAAAATAAATAGGTTACCTATAAGGCGTCTGAGAGGAAGCGATCAGTGTGGGTGCTCGCTAACGGAGCAGGAACTGCCATGTTGGTTGTGTTGTTCAGACCGCCCACACACAAAGAGCCAGTGAGGTGTCTGCACTACAAATGACTGAGGCTCAGGGACACCGCTAGAGAAAGAAAGTTTTGGGAACGCCATAATAACCGGTTTTCCAGTTATTACGGTGTTTAAAAAATACCTTTTAACGGTGTGATAAAGGGAGTCACCAGTGATTATAATGATTTAATAGTTTAATAGTTTGTGTGTCCAGAAATAGCTCTAACGATAATAGGAACGTCGGTAAGCCTTTGTGGAGCAAGGGTGAATTTGAGTGTCAAAAATCATAGCACTATGCAAAATTCATAGCAGTCGAGAGGTATGGGACACAACAGTCCAAAGGAAATGATAGGCTTCCCAAAAATCTGCACATTAATTATGAGTATAGTCTGTCTACTATGACACCTCAAAAGTTGTAGTAAGTAGTAGTAACTTTATGTATAAGACACCCATCCCTGGAGGCTCAGAGTGCCATACAAGAATAGACAAGCAAATAAAACCAATACAAAACTAAACTGTGTACAAAAGTAGACGAAAATACAAAATTCCTATCATTACAGTTAAAATTAAAATAACAACTGTAGATAATTGCAACCCTTTTTTGCAGTCCTCACACTCCCTCACTACGGTGTTTACCTGGCTCGGCCCTTTTGGTGAAAGGACACACAAAAACATTTATGTTTTTAACTCAGGAACTGGGGTGGGTCACAGCACTGGAGGGCAGAATTGAAGAACACAGTTCATGTACAGATGAATGTCCACAAGCAGAATTAGAGCCAAGTAGTAGGTTTTATTCTGTACACCATGGACTGACAGACAACATTCTTGACCACAGAGGGCTGCAGGTGCAGAAGGTACACAAAGTCCAACACTTCCTCAATAGTGATTTACTACAAGTCTGTTTGTTTGGGGGCCCCCCTGCCTTTGAGGGCCAGAGAAAGGGATTTCCCTCTTCTGGACTTTGGACACAGGCAGTGGTGGAGGAGTGTACCAAAAACTGGGGGTTCAGAACTGCATAGAACACCTTAGCCCAGGGCACTGGAAAAATAACTGCCAACTTGAATATACTTTAGTCAATTTACCTAGCTTTTTATAATCACGAATAATCCACATATTTTGATGCATAATCCATGAAAATTCTAATTCAAAATTCAATGTCTGACCCTTCAGCTACAAAAGCTGAGGGTCGCCTGACCCCCTGGCTCCTCCACCTATGGACACAGGAGAGAGCTTGTCCAAAATGAGTGTGAACAGCACTGGGTTCACAGTTTACCAGATTCCATTCTCTTCCAGAAAGTGAACAATGCCAGGTTCAAATATCCTGAGGGTGAGCAACGCCAGGCTCCCCCCTTTTTCCAAAGTCCTATCTCCACAGAGACTTTTCAGGACAGAGAATGTCCACACTTCTGTGAGAAACCGTTCCAGTGATATTTAACCAAACTGAGAAAAGATTTTCTCCTCATATCTCAGACAGAAGTGAGTGTAGCTCCAAATTCTAGATAGAGGACAGGCAACTTTTTTTCCAAATCAATTCATAACTGTGAAGGCACCATTTAAGCAGTAAAACAATCCTCCAGCAGTTGTGAGGTAAAATTGTCCAAACTAACAGGAATTCCCTCGTTGGGAGTTCAAAACCTAGCCATTCCAGTAAGTGGGCAGCACTTTTCCAACAAGAAGTCTCTCAGAAATGGGGATGGACCCCATGTGTTACTCACAGGTACATGACCCATTGTCTTTCAGGTTTTTTCACCCCTTCAGGGGCTCCACACAGGAGAAGGCCACCTCCACTACCGGACACTGGTCTACGCTGTGACCCGACCAGGGACTGAAAAAGGTCAGGATTGAGCTGGCATCTCTCCTTAGGACCCAGGTGAACCTCATCCTTCCCTTCTCTTCTTGTGAGCGATGAGGAATGCAGCTGGAAGTCGTCCTCCTCTTCAGCCAATGCCCTGCAGAGAATGGCCCACTGACCATGGCTTACAGTCGTTTCCATAGGTAGCAGATTTCGCCAACATGGCAGCTTTGTACATCATGCCCCTTTGAAGTGCCAGTCTGGACTGTGCAGAAGGTTTCTTAAGGAATACCAATCGGGATGAGGCCGGTACACTGTGATGATATCTGGATGGCTCATAGGCAAAGTGTGAATTGCATGCCTCTCCTCTTTATCTGTGCAGATCACTGCATCCATGTGTAGAGTGCATCCAACCTTCCTCATCTTGAAACGCTCTTTGAACCTTCTCTGCAACTCAGCTGCTCCTGTGGCAGTCCACAGATATCTTCGGCATGTGACTGTTACCAATGCCTCCTTCATGAGCCATGCTTCATGGCAGTCTTCAATCTTGTATCAGGCCCATCATGGCAGGTACAGATATTCTTCTCCTCCCAAAGATCTGCTCCACCCTTTGTTGGATTACCCATTCTTCCTTGCTGCTCTTAGGCAGATGATGCTCTCCAGCCCAGCCGAGTGGTGGTCAAGTCTGATCATCCTAGACAACCTTTTCCCAGGTTGGCAGGACACTACCTTCTTCCTCCTCTTCCTTGGCTGACAAGGGTGTGTGAAATTCCACAGAGAAGGTGTTGGCAGTAGTGGCATTTATGGCAGTGGGCAGGATAGTCTCTCTGGGTTGTTCTCCCAGTCCAGCATCTTCTGCTGACTCCTCCAGTTGCTCCTCAATTGCTGAAGGTACATTTGGTACCTCTGTTCTCCTGCTAGAGTTACTGAGTGCCCTTGCTCAGAGAATCCATTTCATCCATCTGGGTCCTGCAGGAGTCTTTTGGTGATTCAGCCCCTGAAAGGACCCACTCTCGGCTGCTTGTGGACTCAGTGACTGGCTCCCAGACTAAAGGTTCTTCCATTCCCTTGTTCAGCTCAAGGACACTGGGCTGTGCCTCAAATCTTACCACTTCTCACACCGGAGATGATGACGGGGAAATTCCACTTCATGCCGAACCCCAACTCTGCTGCTTGACCATGCTGGGTGCTAATGCAGATCAGCGACTATTTTCCCTGTCAGGGTCCTCCAGAGCTCTTCCTCGCATGAGGATCTAGCTTCTGAACCAGAGGTGATAGATCTTTGAGGCAACTTCTTTAGCCACTCCTCAATAAACTGTTCAAGATCTTCTGCTTCGTACAGTGCTGTATCACCAACATATTTGGCTATGATTCAGGCACAACAGGCTTGTGTCCAAACGGGCTTCAATGGTGGGTTCAGTACATAAAGCTCATGGCAAGCCCAATAGTGGGACACTTGAAAGACATCTCTCCCATGGTGGAAGCACACCGTGCAAACATTCACAGGCCGAGCTGTAGGGGAGGTCGGCAAAATTCTTGTCACTGTGGCATGGTGAAACATAGAATTTGATGGCAGATAAGGACTGCTTGGCCCACCCAATCTGCCCATTTCCCTACCTAATGGATAAGCTGCAGATTCTAGCTAACCAACAGCCTATTTCCTCCTACCCCCCACTAGAATTGCCTTATGTCTGTCCCATGCATTCTTGAATTCCCCCACTGTTTTTGACTCCACTATCTCCTCAGGAAGGCTGTTCTGTGTATCCACAACCCTCTCCGTGAAAAAATACTTCCTCACATTACCTCTGAGCTGTCCACCCTCTATCTTCAAATTGTGCCCCCTTGTTCTTGTACATCCTTTTTTCTGAAAGATGCTGTTTGCTTGGACTTTGTTGATTCCATTAAGATACTTGAAAGTTTCTATCATGTCCCCCCCTCTCCCCTCGAGGGTATACATATTAAGCTCCTTTAATCTCTCTTCATGTGCCTTCTGGTGCAGACCCTGCACCATTTTAGTTGCCCTCCTCTGGACAGCCTCAATCCTGTCTGTCTCCTTGCAGAGATGGGGTCTCCAGAACTGCACGCAGTACTCCAGATGGGGTCCCACCAACTGTCTGTACAGAGGAATAACAACTTCCTGTTTTCTACTGGTGATGCCTCTCCCTATGCATCCCAGTATCCCACCAGCCCTCCTTACTGCCTTCTCATATTGCTTGCCCACCTTAAGGTCATCTGATATGACTACCCCCAGGTCCCTTTCCATTTTTGTTGTTGGTAGTATCTCACCTCCCATTGTGTACTCTTCCCCTGGGTTTTTGTTTCCCAGATGCATTACTTTGCACTTCTTTGCATTGAATCTAAGCTGCCATACATTTGACCATTCCTCCAATCTTGCCAAGTCCCTTTGCATCCTTTCCACCCCACCTTCTGTATCGACTCTGTTGCAGATCTTTGTGTTGTTTGCAAAGAGACATACTTTTCCTTCCAGTCCCTCTGCAGTGTCACTTATAAAGACATTAAAGAGGACCGGTCCCAGTACTGAACCCTTCGGTACCCCACTAGTAACCCCCCTTTCTTCAGAGTGAACTCTGTTTACTATTACCCTCTACATCCTGTTGTCCAGCCAGTTTTTTACCCAGGCTACCACTTTGGGGCCTACTCCAAGGCTGGCTAATTTGTTTATTAATCTTTTGTGTGGGACTGTGTCAAATGCCTTGCTAAAGTCTAGGTAGGCCATGTCCATAGCCCCTTCCTGGTCTACTACTTTGGTCACCCAGTCAAAGAAATCTATTAGATTCGTCTGACACAACCTTCCTGTTGTGAATTCATGCTGCCTTGGATCCTGTGCCCCACTGGCCTCTTGGAACTCAACAATTCTTTCCTTCAGAAGTGATTCCATCATTTTCCCTATCACTGAGGTCAAACTAACAGGTCTGTAGTTTTCTGCCTCCGTCTTGCTCCCACTTTTGTGAAGGGGAATCACATCCACCCTCCTCCAGTCCTCAGGTACCACGCCATCCTCCCATGATTTGTTAAAAAGGGTAGTCAGTGGTGTCACTAGTTCTACCCTTAGTTCTTTTAGAATTCTTTGGTGAATACCATCAGGCCCCATTGCTTTGTCCACCTTCAGTTTTAAGAGTTTTTTCAGAACCCTTTCTTTTGTGAATGGACTGGTATCGACCTCCCTATCCAGAGTGCTTCTATTCTTGATTTAAGTACCTCCCCCTCCTCTTCTTTTGTGAATACTGAGCAGAAGTGTTCGTTCAGTATCCCTGCTTTTTCACTGTCACCTTCTGCCTACCCTCCCTTCCCTTTATTAAGCCTCACTATCCCTCTCTTGGTCTTTCTTCGCTCCATAATGTACCTATAAAAGATTTTATCCCCTTCTTAACTGAGTTGGCTATCTTTTCCTCAGTTTGGGCCTTTACTATTCTGACTGCCTTCCCCGCTTCCTTCTGCTTTAACTGGTACAGTTCTCTGTCATGCTACTTCTGTGTTTCCTTATACTTCCAGAATGCTACCTTTTTCCTTCTTAACCTTCCCCGCTACCTCTTTTGAGAACCATAGTGTTTTTTCCTTCGTTTTGCTTTGTTGATTTGCTTCATACAAAGGCTTGTTGCTTCTGTGATGGCTGGTTTGATTTTTCCCTATTGTTTCTCCACCCCTCCTTCTTGCCCATTTGCTAGTGCTTTTCTGAGCACTGTCCCATTTTTCCAAAGTCAGCCCTCCTAAAGTCCAATACTCTTGCTTTTGTATGGCTTGACTCCTATGGCTGTGTTTATCGTGAACCACACTGTTTGGTGGTCACTTGTTCCCAGATGGCTACCCACTTCTAAATCTGAGATCCTTTCTCCATCCCCATTTGACAGTACCAGGTCTAAGATAGCTCCCTCCCAAGTGGGTTCCACCACTAGCTGTCTGAGGCATGCCCCCTGTAGGGCATTGAGAATAACCCTGCTCTTGGACGTGGCTGCAGCAAAGGTGGTGGAACCCACTAGTTGTCCCCTCCTCCCTCCGATCACCAGCCCATACTTGTATTAAAACCTCCCTGTTGCCTAGTGGTCCCCCCACTCTGAAAGCATCAGCCAGTAATAAGTATAATACTTCCCCGATGCCTAGTGGTCTCCCCCACCCACTGATTGCTAGCCTGTAATAAGGATAATATCCTAGGTGCCCAGTGGTTCCCCACCATCACTGGCTTGATAGGAACTGATAACCCTCCCTGGCATCTAGCGCCCCTAGCAGCACTGAACACCACCCGCCGCTTTACTGGAATCCGCTGGTGCTGCAGGTTCACATGCTACGGCGAGCGCGGCCCTCACACCTCACCTAGCCAGTCTCGTATTGTCCAGTCAGGAGCACATGTTCTTGTTTATAGATAGGTGGCGCACCTGTCCCATAAATAAGCAGCACACTCCCTGCCTGGACACAATGGCGCTGGGCTTGGTAGATGTGTGTGGGGGGTGTATGGTGCTGCTAAATTGCCTCAGATGCCAGGAGGGTTGTCAGGTTTCCACGGCAGGCGATCAGTGGGTGGGGAGGGGACTACTAGGCATCAAGAAAGTGTTACTTTATATACGGGCTGGTGATGTGGGGACCAAGCACCAGGGAAGTGTTACTTTATATACGGGCTGGTGATCGGAGAAAAGGGAGTACCACTGTGCAAATTGGGACCAGCCCCCCACTTGGGTGTGGTGTTCTTGCTGACTGTTCCTCCGTATGGACAGGGAAGAAAAGATGAGAGTGAAGTGGCCCTCTAACCCACATTCAATAGACTATCATAAAAAGGAAGAGATAATTCCTTAGCTCCTGCATTATGGAACAAAATCAGAGTGGACTTCCATCATGTAATCCAGCTATTCTGTCCACACATTTGAAAAAAGTTTGAATACTACATTGCCTTTGGGCCATTAGCTTTCTGTGTGATACAGCTGTGTGACTTAACTGTGGCAATCTGAAATAGTTGGTACCAAGTCTATGAACGGATCTATGACAGTCGGTCGACCGACGTTACAGCAACTCCTTTATGTCGACTGCATTTGCGGTCGGCATAAAGGGAGTCACTTCAGCCCCCGAACCCCCCACTACTAAATCAACTCCGAGTCGGAGTTGCTTCAGGGAGGGGATGCAGTACCCCCAGAAAGCAGTACCGGGGTCCCGTGCCGACACTACAGCAACATGGGGCTGTTGTCGCTGTAGTGTCAGTCGCAGTAAAGTTGTCGGCGCTAGCGGCGGCATACCTCTGTGAACCATCTTCTAGTTACCATTTGTTTTACTGCTGCCTGTGGAATGGCCAAGATTCTTTTCTTGTGTCAGGCTTTATAGCCTAGACAAGTAGCTCCCAAAATTGTACATCTGACATCATATGGACAAGACAGCACCAGAATCAGTTCAGTTTCCTGTAGGCATTCCAGCCCAAAATTTTGTATTTGGGGGCATGCCCACATAATATGTGTGTGTGAGTAGCCACAAGGTTCCTGCGCATTGCTGTCAGCATTTGCCTGTGATTGCTTTCACAAATTTAGATCATTTTGCTAGGGTGTTACAGAATCTAGTGGTGTGTTTCCAGGTGTTTTCCTTCCAGGAAGGGGACACTCTGCCATATGTCACATGCCTGGTCCTGGAGCACCCCAAGTCACACCAAGACCCTATACGATGTATCAGCAATAAACCACAGACACCAACAAGCTTCTAAGAACTTGATCTTTACTGGCAATTAAACTGTGAAAGTCCATTTGTACACATTCGCTGGCTCCAAGGATTACAATTCATCAATTCGTCTGAGCATAGGTTCAAGCTTTACAGTCCCATCTCCATATTCCTCTACACTTCTATTCCTGCTCTTCTCAGAGCTGTTTGTCATTGTTTTCCCATGTTCTTGAGCTAGTAACGGCAGTACTACTTCACTGTACAACCTCCTGCTGGGATATATGTTAACCATGTCTCATCCCTAGCATTTACCATTTCATCTGAATCTTAGTTAGAAACTAAACATTCTCTGTTCTTTCTCCACATGCACATTGTGCCGCATTAATGGGCCAATCCATGTCTGCCAGAGGATTCTTATGTCCCTGTTGTCCTTCCTGCACTATGCAATTGGCATTTTCTTGCTCGCCATGCGGTTGAAAACCCTCTGATCCTGAAACTGTCATAATTTCCCTGTGATCTCCATTTTCTTTCCTGATAGCAGTCCCTCTAATATGCCTCAAATGTTCTCTGTTGTCTGTCATGCCATAAGGGTGCATATCCCACTATTGAGCTCAGTTGCTGCCAGGAGAGTCAAGCAGGGGCAGATGCCTTCTGCACGAAACCATTCAACTCTCCTCCTGCCCTTTTCCAAGTGAAGGCCTGCTTGATTAGATACATAGATACATAGTCATGTGTGCTGCTTGACAACCGTCAACCTGTCTGCTCATATCTCTTCCCCTGTGGATCAGACTGATGGTGCCACTGCCGAGGGACATGGCTTCTCCATCTCTTATTTTGCCCTAAAGACAAGTCTCCTACCATGTTTTGCAGCCTTTGGTTCTGCTGCAGCCGTGTCTGCCAGCCTAAGTGCAACAGTACTGCATGGAGCAGTTCTGCCCTCCCCCATCAGAGCTACCTCAAATCTACAAGTGAGTGCTCCACAGGCAAGCCAGCCATCAGGTTTTTTCCCTTGGGGTGAATCCCTCAGGGGTCCCACACCCTTCCAGTGCCTCCCCTACATATTCCCCATCTATGGGCAACCTCCAGAAGTAACTCCCCTAGATCCTCGGTCCTTTTGGATCTGTCCCTGGTGCCAGAGGTCCCTCCTTGGCTTGCTGCCAGGCTCCCAATTAATACCACTGTCAATGCCCTTGACTCCTCGTGGTGTCTTGGATCTTGGTCACTCTCAGAGCCCCAAGGGCACTGGGCAACCGCCTTCTGTTTCCTGCTGTCTGACAACAACTCTCTAGCAGGAGCCCTAATGTTTTACCAATGGTGCCCCTGCATGCCTGAAGCAGCTGGTTCCCACCCAGGTCGAACCTGGGCACCAAGTCTCCCTAGCATCAAGGCATGCCTGGCACCATGAGGTGAGAGTGGCACTTGTGACACTGGGAAGTAAGGTGTGCCTGGCACCATGAGGATACCCTAAATATCTACTGTATTAACTTCTCCCCCTTCTATACCCTCAGAGATGATGCCAGTGTCAATCCCCACTTGCTCACTTCAGTAAACAACAGAGGTTCCCCTATTATAAGGAAGTAGTTGTTACATTTAAAACACAAGAAAATCCTTTTATATGACTGAGCCCTCTTCCTACAACCTCCACCTTCCATCCTACCTTTCCCCTGTATTCTCCCCATCTTCCCTTCAGGATTACCTCCTCGTTGCTCTTCACTGACCATCGCTGCACCTCTTACCTCCTTTTTAAATCTTTTGTTGTCTCTTGGTACTGTCCCTCAATCCTGGAAGCAGGATAAAGTACTCTTTCTTCACAAATGAATGACTCCTTCCTTGGAAATTACCATCCCATCTCTCTCCTGCCTGCCCTGGTTAAGGTGCAGGAAAAGCCCATACTGTCTCAGTTTTCCCACTTCCTTGGTCTCTTCTCTTTTCCAGTCTGGTTTCTGCAAATACCACTCCACTTCACTTCACTGATTGCTCCTCCCCCAATCACTGATGCTGTGCTGAAAGGCATGGACAAGAGCCAAATCACTGTTGCCATTTTCAGCATCCTGTCCAAGGACTTCAATACTGTGGCACGACAGGACTGTTCAACCTGGTGGTCGGTTGGTTCTGCTCCTGTCTTTCAGAATGGCACCAGCCTTTTCAGGTTGGCAGTGCCCTATCTGTCCTTTTTTTTGCATCAAGTGTGGTATCCCTCTGGTCTCCATTCTTGGCCCAATCCTCTCCATTTTCCTTATAATTGCCTCCCTTCTGTCTGTGCCTCCTTACACATCCCTTGTATGCAGATAACACAGTACTCTTTTCCTCTGGTTTCCGATGGTTCCTGATTGTCACTTCTATGCTGGTTCTGCTCAAACCAGCTCTCACTTAATGCCAGAAAGACTGTATGTATGACCTTTGGTACTAGGCAGAGACCAGCAAGGCTCCAATATGCCCCAGTCTTTATGACTGTGTCTACTGACCCATTGGAAGTGGTATCCGACTTCATTGTGTGACTGGACCAAACCTCAGTTTCATCACCCACTCAACACCATGTATAAAACTCTGCCTTAGCTTGATGCACTGTTCTGTAACAAGTTCTGTCTTCTACATTTAGCCCACTGTGAGATTATCCTCAAGTTGATCCTTGCTGAGATGTGACAAAGCTGATGTGGTTTACAGTACCCCCCACCCTCCGCCCCAGTCCACCCATTGCCTTTCCCTGAAAAACAGTCTCTGACTTATCCCCTGGCTGTGGCAAGTTGACAGGGGGGAGTAAAGGCAGCTCAGTGGATGTTCAATGAATTATACAACCTCTATGCACCAATTGCACCTATAGTATCATTATGATTATTTAGGCATTTCTTCTCTGCAACCCAACCCACTGCTCCCTCCTTCTCTTCTTCCCATCATCTCTTTGCATCTGGGTTTAATAAAATTTGGTGTCACCACCATCCGCTTCTGATCACCAAAGCCCGCACTGCTTAGCACCTATAACGGTGTCCCCACTCACACCAAACAGATGGAGGGACCAAGGGAGAAGACCGAATTCAGCTTGGCAGTGAGGGAGGCAAACCAATATAGGACCTACACTTGATGCTGGTGTGTATTGTTCCCCACAGGCACATCTCTTCAGCCTTTTTCCACCTCTCAGTGCCAAACACAGCCTTACCTGTCTGATGTAGCTACCGAGGCATTCCTCTCATGGCTGTACCTTTGGGGCAAATCAACCTCCTCTGGAAACAGGAATCATTTGCTCTATCTGGGCAGCAATGTTGGTGTTAGGGTGACAGGCATGACATGAAGGTCTTGGTCATTTTTCACTGTTTGTCCCCCCCCCTCCGGCACAGAAATGACACTCTTGGACCCCAAGCTCTTGCATCCATAGGTGTACTGATATGGGACACATGCCCTGGCCAGTGTATCTCCATCCCCACTTAGTGACACACCAGCTATCACTGAACACCTGAGCCACCAGGGGGACAGTGCTTTTGTCAATATGACCTACTCCCCACCCAGAGGAGAGCATCTGGGATGCTCAGTCCTCCACGTGCTAGTCTGCAGTGGTGCCGTGGATTCGGAGCGCAAGCCTGGTGACTGCTATAGCACATGCTCCCTCAGGTGCTGCACCATTGAGCCAGCCTGAAACCTATTTTCTAAAGGCGGAAGCAGTTAGTAAACCTTTATTAGTACAAGTCAATGCCATTCCATGACTATGCCATTAGGTTCTGCTGATATCTGACTCACTGCTTACACTTTCTCTCTCTCTCTTCCTTTATAATAACATTTGGCTGTTTTTTTCTGATAGTGCATTTGGTAATATGTTTAATATCTGCTTTCACACTTTACAAATCTTTACCATTTAAGTTGCAGTCGTGCTTCTTCTAAAGACACTTTGCCAGGCTAGATGCAAACCTCAGTTCCAGAAATCAATTTGTAATCAATACTGTAATCCACAGCACCGCACGTCTTAATTGAGTCAGAGCTCGCATTTTCAAATTGGATCAGTACTTGATCAGTCCATGTGGTTCATCAGTAAATGAAGAATAACACTGCTAGCCCCTTGCTGATAGCAGTACAGCACAGCATAGCATAGTCGATAGATTTGCCTCTGAGGATGTACATTTCTTTATTATTCTGCAGCTTCTTCCATTTATAAACGACATAGTCACCCGCTAGCATAGTAACAGCACTGCCATTTGTGATTGGGAGGAGGAGACTTAAGCAGCCCAGAGGACGATCACCCTCTCTGGGGTGGGAAGCTGTCTGTTCCCACTATGCAGGCACCTGCTAGGGTATCCCAGGTGTTGTTGCAGGTGGAACAACTGAAGGGAGGGTAGACATTTGGCTGGACTCCATGCAAGTCTGTTGTATGTACTGTGGAGTACGTTAGCACTGACGTCTCGGAGAGGGAGGAAATAAAAAGTTGTCTGCCTTGTAACTACAGTTTTTTTAAATCAATATTTTCATCTGATTTCCATTTTAGACAGATAGCCTGAACATGGTCTGTGCCCTATAACATTGACAGTAGTTTGAACCAGTCACAACACTGATCACGCAACCTCTATGCCTGAACTATCAAGTCATTCAGTAAAAAAAACAAGGAGTTTAAAAACAGTAACTATAATTAAGTTCTCACTAAATATAATCTATTTCAAAATTCAGATATACTACATGCTACAGTTAACATTTTTATATACAAAAAGAAAAAAAAAACAAGCAGTGTGAAATACAGGACACCAACCAGCGAGAAATAGGCCTTGTCTACACTTGTGGTCTTGTAACATTACCGGCAGTCCGTAATGTTACAAGACCAGCAGAAACAGTTTTGCTCCACATTGTAGCACGATAAAACCTTTGCAATTTGAGTGCCATGAACTCGCTTCTGTTCTCTACGAATAAGCCGACCTACATCAGGGTGGAGATCCTCACGACATGCCCTATGGGAGACGCTATTGATTGGTGCCTGGCCACTGTCCCTCATGCTTCCTGGAGTACCTTCGACCGGCCAGAGTTCGTGGATGTCAAGCGGATTGTCTAAAGTGTGCACCTTACATGCTGTAGTTTGGATCTGGGCCCAACTTCCCTGATTATCGGTTGTTGTGATATTATCGGCCCGGTCCTGGCACAGATTGTCTGGTGCTCCCTGGATTTGGGTGAGTTCCCTAGCTCCCTGAAGGAGGCGGTGGTGACACCCCCCCTGAAGAAGGCTTCTTTGGACCCAGATTCTCTGGCCAACTACAGACCTATCTCAAACCTTCCCTTTATAGGGAAGGTTATTGAGAACATAGTGGTAGTACAATTGGAGAACTACTTTATCATCCATAACATCTACAAACCTCTCCAATCCAGTTTTCAAAAGAGGCACAGTACCGAGACCGCGCTGGTTCGGGTGCTCAGTGATCTCCTGATGGCTAGAGATCGGAGAAACCGCTCTATCTTGGTGCTCCTTGATCTCTCGTCAGCTTTTGAGACTGTGGACCATGGGGTGCTGCTTGAGCGCCTGAGGTTCATCTGTGGCCTGACTGGCCCTCTGGAATTCTCTACCCCATCAGCTCCAGGAGTGCGTGACCGTGGAGGGATTCAAACAGGCATCTAAAACTTATCTGTGGCACCAGGCCTACCCTGTTTTAATTTAATTGGATGGATCTTTACAGACCTTTTATTGTTTATATTTCTGATTTTATTTATATTGTACAGTGCCTTGATATTTCGAAAGGTGCTTAAAAATAAAGATGATTATTATTATTGTTACAAACCGTGTTCCCAAACCGTGCTTGAAACCCGATGGGAGTAGGTTTGAAGCACAGTTTTAGGCCAAAACGGTTGCCTTAAACCGTGTTAACTGTAGTGCGGATGCAAACTGTGCTTTAACACGGTTTAAGGCAACCTCCTCCGACCTATGTGGTGTTTGTACTGCTTCCCAGAAGAAAAGGAGATAGTATAACTTACATCCCCGACCTCGCACAGAGCTCCCGGTTCTAATGATGTAACTTGTTCCCCAATCTGTCACCATGCCCGTTTGCGAGTATCCCGGCAGGCATTACGGTGCCCATTATTGCCGCAAGCATGCCTGGGAACTGAAGCGGGCAAGCACAGTTGTCGGATCGCAGTGTGGACGCACCAATAACCGTGCTTGAAAACAGAACACAAAATATTTTTAAAAACGTTTTTCAAAGAGAGATCAGTGTGGACAGGGCCTTAGTCTTCTTTGCTGCTGGGTGACCTAGTGCAGTTTCACTATAAGTAACAGAGCTCGTTACCTTCACCCCTCGCATATGGGAGGGCAGGGCGGATGCTGGCCATCATTGCACATCCCTGTCCCCAGGGATCTCTACAGCAAAATCCGTCCCCCGTCCTTGATATCCTGCCAGATGCTGCTCCTGCTGCGATTAGTGTCTGCTGGGGGTTCCGCCCGTGTCTCGCTGGTGGGAGTAAGCCAGGGCTTGAGACTGTTGTTCGAAGGGGGGCACCCACCCAGCAGCCCTGCCCAGGGGGGTAAGCCTGGGCATGAGGGGGCAGCGTGCAGGGCAGGGAGCTGATCCCCTGAAGGGGAAAGGGGGGCTGGGAAGAATATAAAAAAATAATTGGTACATTATTGATATAATGCCCTTCTGCTGGAGAGTGGCTACCAGAGTACCAAATGTCAGGCCCCCTGTTTCACAGACCTCAACACATTGTTTGACCGCTTCCTGAATTAAGGTAATTTCTGTAAGCATCCTGTGTGGCCGCAGGTAATGTCTGTAAGCACGCTGCATTCCTGCAAATTTAGTCTAGTGGGGGCAGGGCAAGCCCATCCGGGGAAGCTGCAGGAATGTCTGGCATGGGAGCAAGGGGTTGTAGTAGTAGACGTGTCCCCAAAAGAGTGGTAAGTCAGCCAGAAAGGCAGAGGGTCAGCAGTAGCAGCAGAGAGAAAAACAATAATAATAATAATAATAAAAAAAATGTATATTTTGTAAGCTGCAATTCTGCCTGGTCTTTGGCCTTTGAATTGTTTAGGGTTGTTTGAATCTTTACAGTACTATGCATAAACACCTTCAGTACAAATCCACAGCACAGCTAATTAATTTCTTTCTTTCTTAAGAAGTGTTATGCTTACATACCTGTAGTACAGATCCGTTGTACAACTTAACTAATCAATTAATTAATTAATTCATTCATTCATTCATTCGTTATTTACCAAGAAGTCACAGCTAAGACAATATTACTGAGTACAGTGGCTAAAAAACATGAACAAAAAGAATGTATCCCAGAATTTCAAAGTGAAATATTATAGTTGGCTGTTATGGGACTTATTATGGATCCTGGTCATGATTTTGTTTCTTTTCTTTTCCCATATAGGTGTTTATCTCTCCCCCGTGGGCTGGCGGCTTGTGTCAGTTGTCTGTACTGGGCATCTGCGGTCGTTCGAGGCCACCCCCACTTTGCCTCGGTAGAACCACCGGAGCCAGCCTGGGGGCATCATCCAGCCGCAACCCCCGCATTTTCCGTGTTTTCTCCCCTTAATCCCCGGAGCCCCAGACAAGGTCGAGTGCGTGCGTGGAGGCGCGCATGCGCACCGTGGGCCAGCCCACTCCATTCTGCTCACCCGTGGTCTTGTGCCCGAATTCCACTCATGCCTGCACCACCATCATGCCTCCACATGGTGGCGGTCTTAGGGCGGGAGAGCCCACCCCCCCGATCCGGGAAAGGAAAGCAGCATGGTGGCCGCTCTGTCCTCTCACAACCCTCTCCCCCCCCCGCTGACCCCTGGCAGCCTGTGCTCATTCCCGAACACGGGTCCCCAGCATGGCAAGACGTAAGGTGCCCAGGGCCTCAGCCCTCAGCGCCACCAGGCCGACCATGGTCACGTTTTTTTAAAGTGAGTTTGTTGCCTTTGAGAAAACTTTGTATAACATAATATTCAGACAAAATTCTTCTTATATTTTGTAGATTGTCTGAATTTCTTCTTCTTTTCCTTATCTTTTTCATCACTATGTTAATTTGCATGGAAACAGGATCCTTTCCACCTTGGATTTCTTGGCTTCTACTACATAATCCTTTGCTGAAGTCACAAGCCTCTGTCTGTGACATCACAGTTTGTTGCTATGCGTGTTTATGATGTCACAGACAGAGGACTGTGACTTCAGCAACGGATTAAACAGCTGGAGCAGGTAAATGGTAAGAGACAATGATCCTGTTTCCATGTAAATGAAACCTAGTAATGAAGGATAAACAGCAGAGTAATTCAGAAACTCTACATACAGAATATTGTATGGGAAACTATATACAACAAGGCTGTTTTTCCATCAAGGGGGTGATATGACATCATAGACCATGACAGTGAAGCTTGAGAGGTCTCTTTCACATCATCTCAGCAAAAGATGGAATATCAGCCTTGTTGTGTACGGCTGTCCGTGCATTATTTAGTGTATGTTTTCATTAATTTACCTTCCTTGTAACGCTGTCTTGAAGATCAAATAAACAGCAACCATTTAACAGCAGGATAAGATTAAAACCATTTCATGTGATTTAATAAATAGCTACATCAGCTAGCAGCACTTCTAGCAGTTCATCTTTTAACAAACAGTTTCCTTGAGGTGTTCCAGCCTTGCTGATATTTTCATTATGAGGAATCTGAGGTGTAGGTAGGTAGGCATGAGGAATCTTGCCATAAACGGGGCTGTTGTACCACAGTAGGGTGACCTAGCTACTTTGGTACAACATCTTCTGGAAATGTACGGATTTCCACATGCAACAACACTGAACCATGTACTATATACATATATATATTGTGTATGTATATGTGTGTGTGTATATATATATATATATATATATATATATATATGTTATACGCAAAAACCTTGTTAATGCATCAGTTAGGGTTCTTCTAGCAGCCCCCAGCCCCTCGATCTGAATAAAATAAATAATGTTCTCCATATCCCTGGTAGTCTAGCACCCCCCACCATGGTTCGTCAGAACAAAGCCCCCTGAGTAAAACCCACCCTCATTTGTCTTCCTAGGACACCCCTGGGCTGAGAAAATAGATTTTTTAATCCAGCCATCTTGTCCCTCGCTGGTGATGCACGATCGTGATCAAAGAATCTCGCGATCAAAGAATTTGCAGGCTCACGATCAAAGAAAATTGCACGCTCTCAACCAAAGAATGAAAAATGGTGAAACGCAGTTTTTTTCAGCAATTTGAACCAAACCAATGGCATGCCTCGATGGAACGAAGCCCCCCTGATCAAAACCCACCCTCATTTGTGTCTCTAGCCCACCCCTGAGCCGAGATATTTGTGTATTTAGGTCATGATGCAAGATCGCGATCAAAGATCTTGCGATCAAAGAATTTGCAGGCTCGCGATCAAAGATAGTTAGCGAGCCACGATCAAAGATTTCAAAAGCTTATAACTCTATTTTTTGACTGATTTGGATGAAATCAAAGGCATGGCTCGATAGATCAGAGCTCCCTGAGTAAAACCCATCCATGTTTTACTTCAGAAGTGACCCCGAGCCAAGATATTTGTGTTTTTCCGATCGGAAATCTAAAAAGAAAATGGCAGACCTCGCGATCAAAGAATTTTGAAAATTCTCAGGGGCAAAGATTCTTGAACCATGAGGCTGCAAATTTTTTGATCGCTAGGTGGGACAGATGGCCAGAACCCCATTCTTTGTTTGCAAAACATACATATAAATTTTCCCATTGACTTATAATGGGAGCTTAAAAGTGGCATAACTTTTGAATGCCTTAATATTTTTTCAGCAAATGAAAAGCGGCATGTTCGGCCAGCAAAGCTCTTTCAAACGAGCCATCTAACAGAGCAGCACACCACACGACGGTCGCACAGGGCCACGTCCAAAATCCCAAAAGCTGCCTCCAAAAACAGATAATTTTGCATTTTTCAGCTGTTTCGTACGTAAAGACCATAAGTCCAACCAAAACGAAATTTGGCAAATGAAGAGATCTAACATGCCCCACCGCACATACCAAATTTCAGGCAGATCTGTTGAAGGGGTCCAAAGTTATTAATGTGCAAAATTTTGACTTTAACATAGAAGTGACATGTTAATCCTAACTATAATATGTATGTTTATATTCTTTGGTAACTAGATATGGCACCACTGGGCACAAGGCCCACTTACAGGGGGTGACCTGAGAGCACTGGGAGTTTACGTGACTTGTTCAGGCCAGGGTCACATAGTCTGCAAGTGGAGGTTGTGCGACTCAAACCCAGGTCTGCTAGATAAACCAAGCTCATTCATAGCTTGTTGTTTTAACCTCTAGGCCATACGGCCATTTTGCCAACATATATAATAATGTTAACTGAAATGTGTCTAAATATTGTTTTTTTTTTTTTTTTTTTAGTTTATCATCTTTTTGCCTTACCTTTTCGGCTGGAGGGTGGTGGTCCTATGGTTCCCCCTGCATCCAGTCTGACCCCAGCAGCCCCTGTACTGACTGCCGGCCCGAGCTCCCATCCCTTTGCCCTCTGACCCTCCTGGCCGCATTTGCACCCCTACAGCGCGGAAGACCACACGGGGAGTCGGGACGAGAGGGAGCTATGTAGAAGCGCTCGGTGCAGCACCGCGGGGTTAGACTTGCACTCACGCCAGAGTATTGGGGCTGATTTTTCCTCCCTTTGAGCCACAATTGGCACAGGCATGCATGACGTCAATGACGGTGCAATGCATGCTTCTGTGTATCACATGTTAGGCGTCTGCCTGCTCTGATCCCCCTACTAGCCTGAGTCATTGCACCAGCCCCTAGCCACTGCCAGTAGCCTGCACGAATACCGATAATCCCTCCCCACCCTCACTGGAGGAGGAGAGCTGTCCCTGGGATGCTCCATCGTTCCTCCCCCCCGGCCGACCCACCAACACCCAGGGTTGCTCCCGAACCCGGATTGTCGGATTGGTGCAAGGTGTGGCGTCCAGCGGCTCAACCCTCAGCGCCACTGGACCGGCTGAAATATTGGGCTTTTCAAAGTTCTCGCAAAAATGACAAATTGAGGTCTGACTCGTTACAAAATGTATTTATTCATTTATTTACTGGATTTTGGTAACCGGGTCAGCTCACGGAGACAGAATGTCCCTTTTTCAGGAGTGAACCGGAACTAATTACATAAAGTATACATTGAGAGAAACAGAACAGGTTAATCAATTAGTATACAAGGAATAAATACTTGGGAGGGGAGATACAAATTGGATACAACAAGAGTAAGTTCAGCACTGGTATAAGATACAATTGAAGTCTGATTTGGGACAATAGAGATCAAGGTATACAGAGACAAATTATATGGATCCAGGGTAAGATTCTTAATGAAAATAGGTGCATTTTTCTACTCACTAATAAAACAACAGTCACTTCCTGAAGAACAGGTAAGCTCATCTGCAGAGATCTGGGGCCAGATAGTAAAAACTTTGCCTGGGTGCTAAGGGGTGTTTGCCTATGCTAACTGGGGTTTCCGTCTGATATGTGGGTGGGGTCTGTATTCAGACACCCCCACAGCGCAGGCAAAACCCATTAGAGCCTGAGTGCTAAATTACCGCTGCACCCATGTACTTAAGGGGGGGTCCTCCCCTGCATATGGGTGCAGCAGAATATTGAGAGGTTTGCAAAGGCAGTAAATGCCACTCGAACAGATGCAAGTTACTGCCTTTGCAAACCCCAGCTTACCAGGGTACAATGCTGTGGTTGCAGGCAAAGGAACTGCAGCTGTCAGCCCGGCCCATGGAAGCAATGACTTCCCTGATGTCCAGTTGCACCCCCACCCTGTGATTAACTGCTGCTGTAATCAGAAATAATTCCCTGGTGTCTAGTGGCACTCCCCCGATCACTAGTAATGGTGTTGAGACAGCCGCCCCTGATATCTAAAGGCTTTCCCCACCCTCCAGTTGCCCGGCCTCATATTATGTTAGATAGTCCCTGGTGCCTAGTGGCATCCCCACCCTCTGATCATCTGTCAGTGTACGTGTTTACAATTCCCTGGTGCCCAGTGGTCCCCCCACTTGCTGAGCACTGGTCTCGGTGGTCCCCAGTACCCAGTGGCTCCCCTGCCCCACCACCTGCACCAAGCAAACCACCTGTCCATCCCCTCCACTTATAGGTAGAGCCAGGGTTCTTCTGAACCGAACCCAAACTGAACCAGAACTATTCAATTTTTGCCTGATACGAACTGAACTAGAGCCCTAAAAATAAAAAAACAGATGAACCCGAACCGAACCTGAACCCAGACCATGTGAGATGAGGAGAACCCACATGGAGGCAGTAGTCTATCCATGCAATTCCACACTTCTACAGCTGTGTGAAGTATTGCCTACAGATTGTGAAATGATTTCTTCATTGAAGTCAGTAATGACTGTCAATATCAAAGCAAAATCCAATGATGATGAGCTGCCAGCAAAAAGGGCAAAAACTGATGTCAAGGACATGCTATCCAGTCTAGGTGGTCCTTCTTCAACAGCAACCAGATCATTGTCATCCAGTGAACTAAAAACATATTTAGAACATAACAGTTATACTGACAACTGCCTTGAATTCTGGAATAGGACAGGAAGACACCTGCTTCCAAAACTAGCAAAGCTTGCACAGAAGTACCTATGCTTGCCAGCTAGCAGCAGTAGCAGTGAGAGAGTGTTCTCATTCTGCAAGCAAGTTCTAGATGTCCAAAGATCTCATCTATCAGTTAGCACACTTGCTTGTTCTGTATTTGTTAAATTCTTGAACATTTATACTTTACAATTGAACTTGTACTTGCCTGTTTGTTAGTTTCTTTTACTCAACGTAATGTTGATTTGAATAAAGTTAACAATGTGAAATCAGTTGTTTTGTCTCCATGTTTTATATATATATGTATATATATATATAATATATATATATATATATATATATATAATGTATGTTGTCAGATAAATAACAGTATAAAACATATGATATCTCAGGTGGCCAGTGAAGATAACATTGTTATATTCATCTTCCTACTCGTCATATGTTATCTCACTTCCTATCGTCATATTGAAACTTATCTGGTTGATCCTGTTACTTTGGCACTTTCACTTTCCTGCAATTGTTAAGCGTGACCGGGCGCTATCCACACTGACGATCGGTACGTTGCATGCTTTGTAGGAGTGCCCGGGTTCAGTAACTGAAAAAGCGCTGTGCTTTATGCTTATTTCTATGTATTTTGTTGAAAAAAAGCTTCGACTGCACATATAGTGCAGCGGTGACCGAGCTGGCGGCTTCTGGCAACAGATGCTGGCGCTGTTTACTGTTCAAAAGCGCGGCTCGGTCACTGCACTCTATACGCGATCAAGCACATCAAAAAAATAAACATCGCCTACAGCAGACAGGCACCTCCAGGCACGGCAATGTACCGATCGTCAATGTGGCTGATCAAGGGAAAAAAGTGCAAATATTGAATCAACTGCACCAGAATAATAGCAGGTTCAACCAGATAGTTTAGTAACATAAATTGACAGGATCAACCAGATATTTGAAACCCTATGTAATCTGTTATGTGGGGCATGCTGTAGAGCTCTGTTGGGGGGATGGCAGGATAAACCAGATAAGACTTTTTAAAACTAACCATAAATAGCAGGATCCACCAGATATTTTTTAAACAATAAATGACATCTGCTGTTTTGCCAGCTTTTCTGTAAGTGGGGTTGTATTGCTAGGGCCATCACCTTAATATCACCCATTGCATTGAGAGGGGCATGTGGTGAGTTGTATTGGGGGGGCAAAGTATACATTGTATAAACAGAATATGACATGGCCTGACTGAAGATATCATATTTATCTTCACCGAGGCCAGTCATATCATGATATCTCACTGTGGCTTTGCCACTCGTGAGATATCATGATATCACTGGCCTCTCGTGAAGATAAATATGATATCTTCAGTCAGGCCATGTCATATCCCCTATATATACATTATTTGGCAATATAAAGTGGATATAGTAACACTTAACTTGATCCAGAACTAGAAAATAAACCAAAAGCCTGGAACCGAACTGAGCTGAACCCAAACATGTAATTTTTAAGCAGAACCGAACCGAAGCAGAACCCCACACTGTAGAACCAAAACTGAACTAGAACCCCAAAAATCTGGAGAACCCTGGCTCTACCTATGGGGAGCACGCGCATGTTGTCTCACATGCCCTCAGGCAGAGGTGGTCTGTGGTACCCCCTTACAGTACTGAGGTTGATGGTCCATTTCTGCCTGTTACTTGCACGGCGTTCCTAAAGCAGAGAAATGTAGTCACTATACTGTTCTCTGTGTAGCCCAGGAGAGTTGTTTCCTGGTGGACTAATCATTTCCCAGTTTGAACTCTGGGTGCTCCTCACAATAGGTTGTAGTTGTTACGGCAGGAAAGGCTGTTTTGTAACAGAGCAGTCTGTAGAGAGATAGAGGAATGACATACAGAGAATGAAGAGTAATGTGTGCTGTATAAGGAGTGTGTGTGTGTGTGTGTGTGTGTATACTGTCTACAGTAGACAGTTTGTGCATTTCCTATACAGTGCAGTGTAAGTGCGCTTCTGTTCTCAGTCCTTTGGCAGTACCCTCCATCCAGCAGGCGTTTCCATATGGGCATGCATATGGCCCTTACATCATATATGCTTTCGATGGCCTCAATTCAATGGAACTGCCTGAATATTGCGTTGGGAGCTACTGGTGCTATCTGGTCTGGGGCTGCAGTTGTTCCCACTGCACATTCCTGTGGGCTGCATACAGGACAGGTCGATGTCCGGGTAGTGCTACTCATCTTTGTACTGCCTGCTGTGGCCCTATATTCAGTTGAATAACACCAGTGCGCCGTCTGACTGAATATAGCTTCCTTAAAGTCAGGCGTATGGGCATGCGCAGTGCAAACCTTTGCGCTCCGCTTTTGCTCGTACTCCCATGTTGGGCCCCTGACAGCTAAATAATAAAAAAGCCATTTTCCAAAATCTTAGTAAGCAGGGCTCAGGAACCAGAATGTGACACATTTCCTCCTCTGACCCTCACCCACCACTGATGTGCGGTTCACGCAAGCAAACTAGCATGCTGTTTGTACTGGGATACTATCTAGAAGTGTTTTCTGATTGCTTAGTGAAAAAAATGATTTTGCCACTCCATTCACAGAACCAAGATAAATCTGTCCTTGTATTCCAAACAGAAGCCGCGCTTCTGAAAATCTGAGCTCAGCGATTTTACAGTCAACATGTTTGCGGCCATGTTTGATTTGGTTATATGATGGAAGGATGTGATGTGGAAAATAAATCCTGTCTTGCTGCTGCGAAAAACACTCCCCTGAAATCATCTTGTTAAAGAGCAGCTAGCTACTGAGATACTATTTATTTATTTATGTGTTTGTTGACTGGGGGGGGGGCGGGGTCTGTGATCCAAAGGACCATTTCCAGGCAGTACAAAGGAACTGGTACGCATAGGTACAGAAAATTCATGTAGTTACAGCACACAGGTGAACACATCAATCAATCAAGCAAGTCTTTATTTATCCCAGGTGAACACCATTGAGCAGGCTCATTTACAAGGTGGACCTGCATTACACAAGGTCAAGAATAACACTTTTATGTACAGATAATAAATAGACATAATTATACAGAAATAGAAAAAAAAATACACAGAGCAATAACAAGTATTTCAGGTATAGGGTTAACAAGTATGAGAAGGGGAATTAAAACATTCTGAAACAGTCAGCATATTAAAACATTTTCAAACAGCACGGCATTAGGTAATACTAAACTATGAAGCAGTTTTGTGCAGGATTGAATAAGGTGAGCGCAGTCCAAACACGTCAGATTGAGTAGTTAGAATCCATATTATTCTGTTTACTTTATTTCTTTTGTTTATCTTTGGGCTTCTTTTCACTGTTTTGTACTTGGAAATCCTTGGCATACAGGGGACCTCATTTATTTCCTCTCATGTGCCGAGGGCATCCCCTGATGTCCTAACTGCTGGCCTTATATGACCTCTTGACTATGTACATATACACCAGGACACTGGAGCTGAGTGAACCATTTAAAAATATAGGTCTGCAAACAGATGGTTTCATTAATGGACTGTTTGGTTCCCTGGGACCTCTCCTGTAAATGATTATATCTGTGTACATAGTTTTACGTTGTGGAGTTGAGAGGCCAGAAGGATGTGGGTTATTCAACTGTAATGAAGGGAATGCATAGTAGACCTTTTCCACTGTCTGTCATGAATCCGTTGTATGCACTTTTTGAACCTTTCTGTACTCATCCAAAACTGAACAAGCTCATTACTGTGCCACTGTGGAAGATAACAGTTGTAAAAGACGTGGCATCCATTCCTTGATGCTCTGTGTTTGTGATATCCTGTCTGCTTTTTTCTTACTTTCTTCTTATTTCCCTCTTTACTAGTTCTCCCATCAGTTTAGCTTTTTTTTATACTTGTTTTGCTCCAGTTGTCAGTGTTCAAAAAAAAAAAGTGCTTTATGCTATTTCCTCGTTTTTTTAAAACCCGAACAGAAAAAAAAAATATTACATAAGCAGTAACCCATAACAGAACATGCATTTCTAGTGTTTCATGCTATTCGCTCTATGTCTTTTTAAAACCTGAATACAAAAATTGTTAAGAAAGTTATTAAGTAAGCAATAAGTCTTCTTGGATGGCACCAAGATCTGCAACAGGGTGGACACTCTGAAGGGGGTGCAAAGGATGGAAAGAGAGTTGAAACTACTGGAGGAGAGGTCAAATGTTTGGCAGCTAAGGTTTAATGCAAAAAAAGTGCAAAATAATGTATTTGGGTCACAGAAACCCAGGGGTGGAGTACAAAATGGGAGGAGAGATACTAGCAGTGACCAAACAGGAAAGAGGCCAGGGAGTAATAATATCAGCTGACCTGAAAGTGTCCAGACAATGTGACAAAGTGATTGGGAGAGCTAGTGGTATGCTGGGATATATAAGTACGGGTATTACTAGCAGGAAGAGGGAAGAGGTGTTGCCACTATATAGGTCTTTAATAAGACCCCACCTGGGGTACTGTGCCCAGTTTTGGAGGCCACATCTCAGGAGGGACATAGACAGGATGGAGGCTATGCAAAGAAGGGCTACCAAAATGGTACAGGGTCTACATCAAATGTCCTATTAAGAAACACTAAAGGAATTAAACACGTGCACCCTGGATCAGAGGAGGGAGAGGGTGGATATGATCGAAACCGTTAAAATACTTCAGGAGACGACCTCAGGTCATTGGGGTGAAGGCATGGGGAGGGGCAGGATTGAGCAGTTGTTCTCTCCTGGGAGGGTGGGTCACCTGTCCGCAGTCCCACCATCATTGGATGGAGGTCTGATGGTGGTGCAGGCGACTATGGGTAGGTTGAGGCGTCCCTCAATGTGTGACGTGCGCATGCCTCCACACATGCACGCTCCGTCAAGGACATGCGGGTGGGAAGAGCCGGAGAAAACGAGAGAAAAAAACGCAATAAATAAAATAAAAAAATACTTACTGGGGGTGAATAAGGTACAAGTGGGAGGTATTAATGGGGTGATGAATAAATAAGGATTAATAATGTACGAGTGGGTAGGTATTTTCAGAGAAAGGGTGCTCAGAACAAAGGCCACAGCATGAAGCTGGAAGGGGTAGGTTTAGGAGAGATGTGAGGAAATACTTCTTCACAGAAAGGGTGGTGGATGCAGTCTTCCAGCTGAAGTTTTGGGGGTGAAAACAGTGGTGGGATTCAAAAAAGCCTGGGATAATCACAAGGGAATCATGCAGAATAGGTAAGGGGGTGGTAGAGAAAGTGCCGTAGACCTAGAGGGGTCTACAGTGTAAGCAATGCAACAGAAAAGGGCAGACTGGATGGGCCATGCGGCCATTATCTGCCGTCAGCTTCTATGTTTCTATGTAACCCACAATAAGGCATGCATTTGTAGAGGATTAATGCATGCCCCAGGTGAACTGGAAGGATGAAGCCACCTGGAAAGTGCAGTAATTCTCAAGAAATCCATGCACTGGAGTGGGTTATTGCACTTATAGAATGAAAAACGTTAGAAAAAAGTTTTATTTTCCTGAAGTTAGGCTGCTTCTAGGTAGGAGTTTGATTAGAAAGGCTAAGTGCTTTTGAACGAACCCGAAAGGTGCCTTTATTCTGAAGCAGCCTGTGTTCTGCTATGGTGTTTTTTGTTTAAAAAGTAAAAAGAGCTTTTATTTCAATGGAAAAGGGTTTTATTTTCATTTAGTTAGGCTGTTGCTAAGTATATTTGGGCAGGTTAGTTATACATTGTGCAAATGCAGAGATTAATGAATGGTCAGATGATGTTTTTTAGAACAATGAAATTGCTAGGCTTCTGAAGCCCATTTCATGAAAAAGATAAATATTAGTTACAACAATGAAGTGTAACTTCAGCATTTTTCTAGGTTTTTACTTTCTCTTAAATATTTTACTTTTTTTTTTCAGCTAGAAGAGGAGGGCTAGGCAATTCTGCCTCTTTCCAGCCTCCTCTCGCGGTGGGGTGGAGAAGATACAGATGGAAACCAGGTGAAATTGAATCAGATTATGCTGTTGGTGGTATTTTTAATAAATGGGGGAAATCTGGCCAGGACACCATGGAAATTCCCCTACTCTATGTGAAAAGTGCCCTGGGATCTCTACGTCCACCTTAGAACCACCAGAACAGACCGTTGGGACCTCCATTTAATGTCTCGTCCAAAAGACAGACATAATGTAGTACTTATTTCATTGTGCCTTTGTGAATGTATGTGACTGCCCCAATGAACCTCGCAAGTGCCTCTGCACTTAAAGTATTGTTCTCACCTCTAACATCTGCTTGTAAATAAAACAATGGTGTTTTTACCCCTAACATCTGCCTGTTGGAGACATGTACTAAATTTTCAGTATTTTGTTATATTACCCTCTGTATTATTTACTGTACAATCCTGCTCATCCTGATTAATTTACACCTGAACTGCTGTATGTAATTTATGTATGCACTGATGTCTTGTCACTGGACGCTTGTGAAAATGGGTAGTATTGCTCACATGCCTTCCCAGTATAAAAAAATGAAAATTACATGAAAGAATATCTGTGCTTTTAACATCACAGTCTGTTGTCATTGTCAGCACTATGATACCAGGAACAAAGGCATTTGGGAATGTAATTTAGCTTAGAGTGTAGAACACAGAGCCGTGAACCTGGAGACCCAGGTTTACATTGAATCTCACATCTACTACTTATTCACTCTGTAATCCTCAGCAAGTTCATTAACCCCATATCTGCCTTTCTGTAATTAATCTCTGTCTCTCTCATCTAGCTCGGTGCTCTCTTAATCTCCTTTTATGCTGAAAACGGCACCAACATTCCCTCACATCCCTCTCCTAGATTGTAAATTACTTTGGTATACAGTTTGTATGAAGGCACTATATAAAATTAAATTCCATTCCTTAACATCCTTTTTTATGTGGTCAGTTGAGGATAGTGAAATGCTTTTTATATAGCCTTTTTGAAAAGCTAACTATGATGTTTTGCACACCATGGAAAAGGAAACTGGGGAAAAAAGGCATGTTTTCTCGTAGGTGTAGCCAGGAAGAGGGAGTTTATGCGTGACCCAACCCCCCCCCCATCTTGCTTCCATTATAGTGTCATTTTTGTGTACTGGGACTAAATAGCGGGACTTAGTTGGTGGAAACCCCCTGTTCTCAAATCCTGGCTACATCCCTGTCTCTAGTATTGCAGTAGCTGAAACATTTAGTTTATGAAAGTGTGCATGCACAGCTGCTTTTTTTTTTTTTTAAACCTTTTGTATTTATCCGCCTAACCTGCCTCTTCCCTCCACTCATTCGGACATCCTCAGTGGACCCCCCAACCCTCTCTGTGGTCTGCCCCTAGAGTGCCTCGATCCCACACACACTTCCTTGAAGACCCCAGGTATACCCCCCCCCGGGTGGGAGTGGAGAGAGGATGCCCCATGCTTACCTCTCCAAACCAGCACTGTATATGTGTGTATGTGGATCTGACACAGCGGAGTCTGCCTTGACGAGTGGTCAGAGAAGTCCTAGGGAGGTGTCGTCACCTAGGAGGGATGAGGTGTTTTTCCGGTTTCTTCCCCCTTACGTTGGCATGCAGTGAGGGGCTGTGAGCTGACAGGCATGCTGAGACGTACCTCCTTCTCCGCACCTCTGCCGACAGTCACCCAATCCCCTTGCTGCTGCTCCACTGACCATGCTGTCCACCCGGGCTCCCCTAGGTGGTAGCATTGCAGCGGGAGCCTACACTCACCCCCCCCCCGGAGAAGGAGAGCTGCCATCAGGCGCTCTATCCTTCTCCACCCTGGCCGACCCCTGGCGACCCGTGCTCGTTCCCGAACCCAGGTTGCCGTCGTGGTGGGAGGTGTGGCGTCCAGCGCCTCAACCCTCAGTGCCACTGGGCCGGCACGCAGCTGCTTTTTAAGATCTGCAAAGAGCTACATTACAGGTGGGTCCACTGAGACCGCAGACTGTTAATTTCATCAATATGCAGGTCAGACGCTCAGCAACAAGGAAAGAAAAAGGTTAAAATTGAACTGGATTTGGTTTGACGTTGCTCCTTTCATACGCCCTGTATCTGAACGGGGTCACAAAGCAGTGAGGTAGATAGTGGTGCTGCAGGGATGTATGCACTCAAGTGTAGGAGCAGTCAGTATGTCCCTCCCCCCTCCAGCAACATTCAACACACGGTCATGGACAAAGGCAGTAGGACCTGTTTTATGGAGAGGGGTACGTTGGTAAAAGTGCCATAGGATCTTTCATTTCCCGCTGGAGTACCATCAGAGATGGACAGAAGGTACGGAACTTTAACATTTTATTGGGAGGATGAACAGTTTAGTGTGTGGTCTTTGTCAGGAAATACTTATTGCAGTGGTAAGACAGCCTAATCTTGGCACTAACCTGTCAGCCAGGTAGCGAAGCGGCAAAGCAGCCACTCACTCCTCCTCCTCCTCCTACCTGGGTTCAGGAATGGGCTCAGGTTGCAGGGGGCTGGCCATAGGAAGGAGCGATGACCATCTCAGTGGACAGCATGCTTCCATTAGGGAGGGGGGACTCTGTCCTCCACTGCTTGACTGCTGCCCAGTGGAGGATAGTCAGTAGTACACACTGAGGCTGCTCACGGGTTGGGGACAGCTGCAGACATGAAACCTGCTCTGCACAACTGCACATGTTTATGCGCATACTATGTCATTGCACGCTTGTAGTCCCCACGCGAGAAAAAATGGGTACAAAACCACTGCAGTGGCAGTATAACAAATTGATGACTGGCTCCTTGCAGGTTCTCACTGTTGAAAGGGCAACATCCTCCATCCTGCTCCTGCTAGGAAAAATGCAGTTTCTGGAGGGCCTTGCTGTGGGCATCAAGCGAGGGAGAACTTGGAGGTCAAGGTAAGCACCCGGGGATGGCAGGAGACAGGGCTGGGGGAGCAGTCAGATGTGATGTGGGTCACCCAACAGATCAGGAGCAGAAATAATAGACTGAAAAAACAAATTGCACCAACCTATCTTGGCTTTGTCTACAAACAGTTTCCTGGCGGAGACTCCTGGGGTGCACTGTGGATGTTAATTTCTTTTTATCCTTTTTTTCTGTATGTTATTACATTTTTTTTGTCTGATGTTTTCCACACTGATGTAAAACTCTTTGTTTGAAATAATAGACATGTTGACAATCCATTGTACATCTAAGTCTATCAGTTTTGTATTTCTGTTCGATTTAGAAAACAAGAGCTGCTGGGTAGCTATTTACTGTGAAGTCTGTACTGCAAGTATGTATCACTGTGCAGTCACATCTGGAAAATACAGAAGCTCTCTCGCTGGACAATTGCAGAATGCAGAACTATTTGCTTTCAAGTGTCTGTTCAATTGTTAACAATGTTATCATAAAATGGGCTTTAATGGCATCAGGAGTGATAATGTGCAATGGCAAAAAATTGTTTTTCTATGACAGACAGGATTAGGGAAAAAAAGTTTTAACAAACTACCGCATTATTAAGTCTTGTGAATACAAGTATTTGTCAATGCCAAATATTTGCTTGCTGGCATTGGCATTGGTAGTGTAGAAGTTACAGAGCTGCGTAATAGGAATGGCAGCGAAGTATTGAACTGAAGCCAACCCCACCACGACCCTGCAGAGAGTGACAGGCATTGGGGTGTGCCTTTGAGTCGTCAGGCATAACAGCCACACCATTTCACCACACCCTACCCTGCAGACACTGACAAGTGTCACGATGTGCCTTGGGGTCTTTGGCCCTTATGTGCACCCCATTCCATCAGGAAATACGGTGAGATGGGTGCGGTATAGGAGAATGGGGTGAAGTTTGGGCCCAAAGAGTCGAAGCACACTCTGATGCCTCTCACTGGCTGCAGGGTGTGGGTGGGGTGGAATGCATGAGCATGACAGGCAAGAATCCCAAGTCACACCCCTGATGCCTGTCATTCTCTACAGGGTGGAGCTATGGTGGAAACCCTAACGCCTCAGGCATTCGTTAGTATTTTCCTCCAAATTTTCAACATTTTTTTGTGACCCCCACCTCATGAACAGTGGCAATATCAGTCTGTTGAGCGAAAACTGCTTTTGCACAGTGACTATGGCATTTGGCACCACAGGTGCAAAAATACATTCCGAACAGGATGTGAAAAATGACAGTGGTACTGTTCATGGGAGGTGTAAAAAATGGCAATGTTGAAAATGTGCTGTGAAAATCTTAAAAAAACTGGTGAAGTCACGAGCGTCCGTAGAAACTGTACAATGCACACCCGTAATGTAACTAGTTTGGGGATTTTTTTTACAGCAGATTTGTTAACACAGGCATTTTGGGACCTCCGATCATGAACAGTGTCAGTGTGTTTTTCTTTATCTGTCCCGAACAATGATTTCCCACAGCGACCACGCATTTCTGTGCTGATAGTGTGAAAACACATTTCGGCCATGTTGTGGAAAATGACAGCTGTACTGTTCATAAGGAGGTGTGGAAAAATGCCATTGGTGAAAATCTGGTGTGCAAAGATTACAAATTCGCAAACTTGCCAGCGTGCGTAGGAACTGCGCAACTTGCGCTCCTAAAACAGTCCTTTTTAGGAATTTTTTCACCAAATTTTCAACATAGCCATTTTAAGACCTCTGCTCATGAACTGTGTCACTGTGATTTTCTTAACATGTCCCATACATTGGTTTCGCACACCGACTGCGCCATTGTGCACTACATGGGCAGAAACACATTGTAGGCGAGATGTGAAAAATGACAACTATACTGCTCATAAGGAGGTGTGGTAAAATGGCAATGTTGAAAATCTGGAGTGAAAATATTGAATATTTGCGAACTTACGAGCGTGCGTAGGAACTCTGCAATGCACATTCGTAAAACAGTCCTTTTTAGGAATGTTTTCACCAAATTTTCAACATAGCCATTTTAAGACCTCTGTTCATGAACAGTGTCACTGTGATTTTCTTAATGTGTCCCGTACATTGATTTCACACACCGACTGAGCCATTGTGCACTACATGGGTGGAAACACGTTTTGGGTGAGATGTGAAAAATGGCAGCTGTACTGCTCATAAGGAGGTGTGGTAAAATGGCAATGTTGAAAATCTGGAGTAAAATATTGAAATTTCTAAACTTTATGAGTCGCGTGGAACTGCATAGCATACGCTCGTAAAACAATCATTTTGAATTTTCACCAAATTTTCAACATAGCCATTTTAAGACCTCTGCTCATGAACCGTGTCACTGTGATTTTCTTAATGTGTCCCGTACATTGATTTCAGCACACCGACTGCGCCATTGTGCGCTACATGGGCTGAAACACATTTTGGGTGAGATGTGAAAAATGACAGGTGTACTACTCATAAGAAGGTGTGGTAAAATGGCAATGTTGAAAATCTGGAGTGAAAATATTGAAAATTCGTGAACTTACGAGCATGCGTAGGAACTGCCAACGCACACTCGTAAAACAGTCATTTTTATGAATTGTTCCACCACATTTTCAAAATAGACTTTTTGAGAGCCCACCTTATGAACACTGGCAGTGTTGTTTCATTAATCATTCCGGAAAGGTGATTTCGCGCTGTGGCTGCGAAATCACCCTTCACGAGTAACGTCATGACAGTGACAGCATTCATGAGAAGGGGTCCCAAAAACCCCATGTTGAAAATTTGGTGCAAAAATTCCCAAAAATGCCTGAGAGATGCAATAAAGTTGAAAAAACCCTATCTATCCCATTATACAGCTTACCGGCATTTTCTCAGTTCGCAGTCGGCTTTGAAGAGTGCAGACGTGTTCCGGTCCACCAAAGATCCACGCGAGCTCGGAGGTAAGTATGGGGTAAGGGGGTGTGGGAGGCAGGTGCACAGTGGTGGGGCAGGTGGGGGCAGATACAGCAAGGGACCGCTTTCATTTTCAGTTTTTATTATTACGACGGCGCTGGATGTTTGCCATGCTGGGGTGGCTGCCAGTGTGGCTGAAGGACAGCTGGGGGTGTGGAGCTGATGGGGATTGGGCACCCCGGCCGGCTATGGCATCTGTTGCCACGCTGGGGTGGGCTCCCAGCGTGGCACCCTGTACTGGGGGACACACAGTGGAGCCAACGGGGATTGGGCACCCCGTCCAGCTATCGACTTGTAGCCAGCACCCAGCGTGGCATATGAAACTGTGTTCCGGGGGCGCAAGACAGCTAACGGGGACTGGGTACCCCGCTGGCTATAGAGTGTGTGCGTTGGGGCGGCACGCAGCATTGTGTGTGTGTGTGTGTGTGTGTGTGTGTGTGTAGGGGGAGCGCGGCATGAGCAGGCGATATCTGATCGCTGCTCACTGAATCGTAGCTCCCCCTTTCAGCTGTACACCACTGCATTTTGGAGATGTCATAGATAGCTCCAGCAGGCATTGGAGAACAGTGGCCGCGCCTGCAAACACACTGACTGAATTGGAAGAGGGCTGACACACCTCCGAAAACTCCGATGATGGCACTATGTTTCTTGCACATGCGTGCAAGCAAACATAATGAACATTTATATTTTTGGGGTGGTATGAGGAAAGTAATTAAACAAGAATAAAGCAAGTAAACATTAATACAACATTGTTTACTGATCTGTGTTCTATTTACATGAACTCAATAAATATATTACATATCTGGATTATTACACTGTTGCAGTGGATCCCCATTCTCTCCTTCAGTGAGCAATGATGGTTGCAATATTAGTAATTCCAGAAGATCTATCTTCTGTAGTGCCCTACCACTGAAATATTATTAGACCTTTTCAGTTCAAACCATAAACCTTAAAACCGGGGTCCTCATGGGTACCAAGTAAGGAGTAAGTATCGGAGGGATAACACACAGTGGGATAGGTGGTCATGAGTGAATATATGCACACGCAGATGGGTGCATCTCATGCCTTTAGCCACTAGATAAGTGCATTCCCTATGGCTGCACACCCTGAAGTGTCATCCCACTTATAAAATGGACAGAAAATTAAAAATGAGTGAAAGTTACGTAGGTTGGCTTAGGCGTGCAGTCATAAGACAATAGTGCATGATCATTTGATGTCCCTTGACCAATCAGATTACATGTTTTTAAAGCTCATTTCATAAAGCTCATTAGACCGGCTTCTACTCAGCTTGCCCTATCACTGCCTGCATTGTACAGTTTATTTTCTAAAACTGGTATTTCAGGGACTGAGAAGCGGCACTGGTTAAAATTATGGTGATCCTTGTGAGGTCATCAACTACAGCCCATTTCATTTTTGTTTTTTCATTTTATTCATATTCAGAAGACCTTTGAGCTCAGAGTCCTTTTTCAAAGGTGTCCATCTCATAGAACATAATAGACAATGCAGTATAGTACACTACAGTAAAAAGCAGTGGTTCAACAGCTGACAGCGTGTACGTAATGAATAGTAGTGTACAAGAATTTTACATGTGATAATGAGACAAGCTCAGGTTAAACACACCTACATAACATTTTGTCACAAAAGTAAGACCTCACATGTTTTTTAAAGGAAAATAGGGAAGGAATGTCACAAAAGTCAGTAGGTAGTGAGTTCTGTACTTCAGTGGCTCTGTACAGGAAAGACCACTACCCAAGGACAGCCTTCCTCAACAATGTTTGGAGTCTGCCACGGCACATTGGATATAGTGTAGCCATTGATCAGAAAGGTAAAGAATTTGTGAATGACGATTGGCATGAGTCCTAGTACAGCCTTTTGCACAACACTGCCAACTGGAAAGGCACTCGGTGGTAGAAGGGCAACCAGTTTAATGTACACTGTGACCATCATGCTTGAGGGCTGTTGCAAATTTATAAGCCTGATTAAAAGCCAGGGGGACTTTCACAAGGTCGACTTTGTTAGCAACAGACTACACCACCACACCATAGTCGATAATTGGTACTATTAGACTTTGGACCGCCACCAGTTTAACTTCTTTTGTGAAGTTGTTCTTGTTCTGATAAAGTAAACAAAGCCATTGGTGAATTTTCCAGCCACAGCATCAACATGTACAGAAAATGATAACAGTGGATCAAGTATAACCCCAGATATTTAAACACCTGTACTTGTTCAATAGAGTCCCTAGAGAGTATGATGATGCACAGGCTGGGACTATCCTTGAGTATGTGCCTACTTCTGGGCAGCATTGTCTTAGCTTTCTTTGCTTTGATTATCAATTTATTAACAGAAAATCAATTGCATACTTTATTAAATTCATGTTGCAGACATTGTTCAAGGGTAGACAAATCCTGGTTTCTAAAGAAAATAACTGTATCATCTGCATACAGTAAGGTCCTGCAGTAGTCACAAACTGTATTAATATCATTAATGAACAAGCTAAATAACAGGAGACCAAGGATAGAGCCCTGGGGAACCCCAGCATTAAGGGATAGTTTCTCAGAGAAGGCATCACCACACCTTACTCATTGTGATCTATTGCCCAGATAATCTGAGAACCATGCGGCAGTTTTATCTGACAGGCCCATCTCCAGAAGTTTTGTTAGCATCTGGTCATGGCCAACCAAATCAAAGGCCTTAGAAAGGTCCAAAATAGATGTACTGCCCTCTGCCTTGGGCCACATGAAGATCCTCAGTCAATCCGATCAAGGCAGTATCAGTACTATATTTATGAAAGTCATGTTCCTTGGCCAGGCTAGCATTACTTATTTATTGGTTTAATCAATTCATTAATTAATTTTTGATACCAGGTCAGATACACTAGGAATATATATGCCTATTCTCGGCACAGTCTGGGAGAGTTACAGACTAAACAGCAAGAGAAAATATACAGTAACAGTATGCATAAATTTGAGTTCATTCCTGGAAATGTAATCCAGCAGTTGATCATTGATGATTTTTTTCAAGAGTCTTGGATGGGGTGACAATTGGAAGATGGGCCTGTAGTTGGAAACAGCTGCATGGTCACCTGACTTCATGCACAGGCACAAAAGTGTCCTGCTTCCAAATATCAAGTAAAAGGTTATACTGTAATGAAAAGGATCGAGACTACATGGTCATCAGTAGCCAGCCTGAGAACTGTCATGTCTGATTGCTCAGGACCCACTCTTGTCCTGGTTGGGGATTTCATCAAATATTTCCTAACATTGTTGGTTGATAAATGCCTAAAGTAACAAACTCTGGCCAGAGCTGGTACAGCTGCAGATGCGCTTGAGAGACAACACAGCACTGTCTGCCATGTTCAAGATGTTGGCGGAGTTCTGTGCACATGTCTGAACTGCACATGCACACTGAACTCCGGTGGCATGGCACTCAGTCCACCGTGTCCAAGATGGCCACTGGAGCCCAGTACAGATGTACGAGTTGCCATGCATGTGCAGAGAACTCTGGTGGCCATCTTGGAAACAGTGGACTGTGCTGCCGGAGTTCAGTGCACATGCACGAGTCATCGCGCATGCGCACCGAACTCCACCGCCATCTTAGACACAGCAGACAGTGCCATATTATGCTGTTACTGACAGACAAAATAGTGCAGTGAACATGCAGTGATTGCCGTTCATCTCCACTATTTAACAAGTCTGGTCGGTATCTGGAAAGCTCCCTTTTCTCTACTGTGCTCACAAGACGTCTGCAGGGCTGTCCCACTGCAGCTGTAAAAATTAGGTGCACCACAACAAGACTTATGGTGGGGGTCATGGTTGGAAGAATCAGCATTCGCTGAAAAAATATTTATTTATTGGCATTTTGGAGAATACCTTTGAAAGCAAGTACTCTTTTACAAAGGTTCAGTTGCCAAAAGATGGCTTCAGGGAACAATACGCCAGTGCCTCAACGAAAAGTAAGCGGAGAAAACTAGAGGAAATGGGGCCACTCAACACCAAGAAAAATTACCTCTGAGCTAGGCCAGTTAAAATTCACTTTAATAAAATAACAACAAGCAGCACCCCTACAACCATCGATATTTTACATCACTCTGATGCTTTTTCAAGGTGAGGCTAAACCCTGTAATGCATGGCACTATTTTAGGATAGATCTTAGAGGTACAGAGTCCTTTTTAATACAAATCATCTAAGATGCCATATGCATATAACTGGGAAGCCTGTAGTACACCAAAATGTGCAAAAAATGTATGGATCATAGTACAAAACAACATGTTCAAAAAGCACATTAAAAACCTTATAAACAATATATACAACCTACAACATATCAAACAGTCATATTCTTCTAATAAATCACATACATTTTTGCATATTTTTGCACATTGTGGTGTACTACAGGCTTCCCAGTTATATGCATATGGCATTGTAGATGATTTGTACTAAAAGGACTCTGTGCCTTTAAGATCTATCCTTAAATAGTGCTATGCATTACAGGGTTATACGCTTGAAAAAGAGACAGAGTGATGTGAAACATGGCGGTTGTAGTGGGGTGCTGCTCGTTGTTATGTTGTGTATTACATTTGATTAAAATGAATTTTAACTGGACCTAGCTCAGAGGTCGCTTTTCTTGGTGCTGCGTGGCCCCACTTTTACAAAGGTTCTTACATCAGTGACAGAGATTACAGGGTAGCATAACGAATACAAAAAGCAAACTTCAGTGGAATGCAGTTAGACAAGTGCAAAATGATCAAACAAGTACATAATAAACAGGCTAGATCAATTACAGACAATCTTATAATAAGACAGGTAAACAGAAACCGTGCATGACATACATAGTAACGATACATGGCCTCAGCGCTGGAGACTCTCGCAGTTCAAAGTGTACACCGGGAGGGATGTAGTTAGGATGATTAGAGTGCTTAAACTGATTTTGCAGGGTTTCAGGCAGCTCATTTAACCAACCAGTGGCCCTAACAGTGCATGAATGCTTGCCTAGCCGAGTACAACGGAACAGCAGTTCAAGGGCATTCTGAGTCATGCACCTGGTGTTGTAAAGGTTGGTGACAGGGCAGAAGCAGTGAGTTAGGGCCATGGGGTTAGGCCCAGTAGCACTTTCCTGACTAGCAGAGATGTTTGGAACTTAATTATACTAGGTAGGGGTAGTCAGTTAGTTTGGGTGTAGAGGGTGAGCTAAGGGTGTGCTTGTCTGCCCCAAGCACAAAGTGACAAGCCTTATTACAGATCAGATTTATTCTGCTGAGAGTTGAATCACAGGCAGTTGCGTAGATAGGGAGGCCACAGTCAATTAGTGACAGTATTGAGCTTACCACTGTGAGGTATCTAGCAATATGCAGTGAGGTTGATCCGGTATGGAACAAGGCACCCAGTCTTTTGTTTACTGTGGACACAAGGTGGTCTGTTTGGGGAGCAAAGATAAGGTATTTAAAGGTTTTCACCTGTTCAAGTTTTGTCCCAGATCATTCATTGCACATGATTGGGGATTACATGTTCCTTCATTTCCTGTCGTATGAAGAGCATGGTCTTAGCTTTTGTAATTTAGAACAAGTTTGTTATGGGACAGCCATCTTTCAAGACTTCAAAATTACCCTAAAGGATGGAGGCGAGGCTGCCAAGGTCAGGATTCCTGGAATAGATGACAGTATTGTCTGCATAGAGAAGTAAATTTGCAGACTGACAGGCATCAGGCAGGCAGTTTATGAATAAGCCAAATACTAGGGGGCATGGAATGGAGCCCTGAGGAACGCCAATGGATCCATTCCTAATGTCTGACAAGGAGCCCTCTATCTTCACATGCTGGGTATGATTAGTGAGATAACTCTGGAACCAGGTGATTGTGTCTAGTGAAAGGTCTAGGCCACAGAGTTTGAATAGAAAGACCAAGTCAAAGGCTTTTGTTAAGTTTATATAGGGTCTCAAGGACAAAGTTGGAGTACTTGGTTAGTGCTATACTGGTGCTATATTTTGTCTGAGAAATCCATGCTGTTGGGACACTGTATTTCGTATTTTTCAAGGTATAAGACAAGCTGATCTGACACTGTTCTCTCAAGGTTTTTGGACAGGGGGAAGAGTATGGAAATTGCCGACAGTCCAAAAGGAGTCATGCACTTGGGTGAGTGTGCTGAAGAGTTGGAAATTACCACGCTGCGATCAAGAAATCCTTTTCATTTGCCATGCCGGTGACCCGGGTTTGGGAACGGACTCGCGCCGCCGGGGTCTGGCAGGAAAGGAAGGATTGAACTCCTGACTGCTCTCCTACCTCTGGGAGAGGGTAGGGGCAATGATTGTGCTGCAGCGCAACCGACGGAGGCCAGCTGCACTATAGTTGTATGCGTAGCAAGGGGAGAGCGTGGCAGGCATCAGCACAGACATGCTCTGACGCCATTGCACGTCTGGCTCCCCAAGGGAAAAGTAATGTGGAAAATAGCAGAGCGATCTCAGCAGTTGATGACCACGCCCTGTGCCCCCACAGTCACAAGAGGCGCCTTCATCGGGGTGCAGAGCAATGAAAGGCCGGCCCTGTGTGTATGGGGTGTATAAATCCACACGCCAGACCTGGTCCGGGGGTGCAGTTGCCAGCAGCCAGAGATCACTAGGGGTCCGCTCCACAGGGGGTGAAATAAATAGAAGTACGATTAAAAAAAAAAGAAATCCTTTTCATTGCTTTTATTAAGGCTTCAAATTCAGTGTCATATATCATGTGAAGTGGTGGGCTAGTGATAGCCACTAAACACCCCAGGACTTTGACCATAGTCTTTGCCCGGCTTCTTTTGGACTGTGTGTACTTGATTACAGAGTTAGTAGCTCCAGCACTGCACCGGACTTCTTCAAACCACCAGAGCACATTTCTTTTTCTTGGAAAGTATGGAAATTGGCCTGTAATTAGTAAGGTTAGAACGGACTCCACTTTTAAAGACTGGTGTAACCAGCGTGGATTTCTGCTTTTGGGAACTGGGAGTAAGCGCAGACGTAAGTTAAAAACTTTGGAAATGGGGTAGGAGAGTTTCTCAACAACCAGGGCAGATAGCCTCATATCAATCAAATCACCCTGATTCTGGTTTTACTTTCACCTTTCTTATGTAATTAGATCGTCCCTTACTGAGAAGGTTTAAAATAAAATTTAGGATATACTGGTTTGGGGTCCAGCAGTTGGGTGTCAACAGGACCAGGACCTTTGTTGGAGAGCAGGGTTGGCTCAGCAGGGAAGACGGAGATAAGGTCAGTGAAAGCAACACTGAATTTGCACTTTTGGTAGGATCAAGTACCTCACGCCCATCAAACATGAGCATTTTTGATGAGGTTTTGTCACCTTTACCAAAGAGGTCTGAGACATTCTACCAGAATCTTTTATCAGTGCTCCAGTTCTGGGTTTGCTAATGCTTTTGCCATGTTAGTGGAAAAAATTATTACAATTGTTAACAATAGCCATTGGGTCAGTCAAACTGTTGTTTATTGGCCTTTAGGACAGTAGGGGTTGACAACAATTTCTGTCTAGCATATGATTTAAATTATACAATGGCAAGAAAGAATCTTGGACTGTGATTGGTCAGTTTGGGGCTGGACCCATGGCGTTATCTCAGCATGACGCCACAGCTCTACTGCCATCATTATGGAGCAGCCCTTTTTGCATCTCCTTTTAAGAAACAGAAATATCTTTCCACTCTTATAAAAACATTCTTTAAAATAATTTTTTATTTTATATGTAACAACAAGCCATTGTATAATAGAATAATGCACTCCAGGGTATGTGTTGTTTGGGATAACCCACGCCTGGGGCATTGGAGCCTTTCGACCTGTGGCCTCGTGCCCAACCCCTCCAGACGTGGTGTTATACCAGCACAACACACACCCTGTTGTGCATTATTCCTTTATTGTTCCAGAGTTTCCAAAGGCCATTACTGGCATCCAGCTGCCTGGACATTCAGTAGTCATTGTGTGCCTTCTGGGTTAATTTTTTACAGCGGTTTCTTAGCTCCTTTATTTTATGAGGTGGAGTTGTAAGCCAGAGCTTCTGCAGAGTTCCCAATACTAATCCCTTTCCTTCAACTCAGCAAGCAGCTCAGGAGTCAGCCAATTATTCTTGTCACTATTTTTTTTAAAACTCAGCTTTCACATGATCTTATCTGTGTCAATCTTCACCATTCATCACCTTTGGGTATATGACCGGCGGTCATGACCCCGCGGGAGCTCTTTTTTTTTTTTTTTGGTAGGCGGAGCTGACCCACCATCGCCGCCGCCCTTGAGGCTGACGCATTGCGTGGTGCTCGTGGGTTGGTCGTTAGGCGCTGTAGACTCCGCCTGCCTGCCAGTTCTTCGTCTCCCGCCATCGAGGTCTCCTCGTGGGAAGCTCTAGAGAACTTCAGGCCTACCGCCTACGCAGTTGCAGTTGCAATTTTTTGACTATTCTTTCATGCCGCAGTCCGTTGGTTTCTTCCTGTCGGTTCTAGTTGCCGTATTCGACGTCGCTTGGTAAGACCTTTCCAATTATTTGTATTTCTGGCGACGTCGAGTCTGTTTTTGGTGATTTTTTTCTCGTAGGTCATGTCTGGGTTGGAAGGCGAAGACTTGAGAGCGGGATGGCCCCATCACGACAGTGCCCTTGTGGCCGTGAATTTTTCGTCACCTGCCAGCATGACCCGTTGTCTTACGTGTCTTGGCCGCTTCGACATGGATTCATGCGATGCCTGTTTCTCCATGGACCGCCAGGTCATCAAGCAACATGCGTGGAAAGTGGGGCGAGCTCCGCCGACTTTTGGGGGTCGGGCGTCCACTTGTCAGGCCAAGCCGCTTACTCTCGGCCTTTCCTCCGGGTCCCCTTCCAGTTCTATATGGACCGAGGAGGAGGGAGCCTCGCTTCTAGAAGCCTGGCCCGCTGGGGCTCCTTCTGCAGTGCAGGAGGCCTGCCCCGCTCCTTTTGGAGGGCGTTCAGGAGGCACCTCTAAGGCAGTCGCCCCTTCGGGGGTGAAGGCTCCCCCGGTTTTGGACCTGCGGTTCACAAGGCCTGGGTCGGCGCCATCCTTGACATCATCGGTCGGTGCCGTTTCGGGCCTTGGCACCATTCATGGCGCCATGGGCCCTGATGGAGCTGTCGTCGGCACTGGTTTGTCGCTCGGTGCCGTGGCTGCTGTCAGCACCGTTCGTGGCACTGATAGTGCTGTTGGTGCCGTGGGAGTCTCTATGGTGCCGTCTTTGTCCTCTTCTCACCTCAGTGCCGTTTGTGGCGCAGAGGTTGAGCACGGCGTCATGTCCGGCTCAGGACACGGTGCCGTGGGGGCTTCAGAATCCGCTGTCGGCGGTGCCCCCCTGCCCTTGGCACCATCCGTAGCACCGATTGCACTGTCGGAGACGTCATCTGTGCTGTCCCCACCCTCGGTGCCGCTCGTGGTGCTGTGGGGCTGGACAGCACCATGACTGGTCCTGACTCTGGGACTGCTGTTCGGGCCGGGGCTGTGTCCTCTGTGGATGCCGCTGGCCTGGTTCTGTGGGGGGCACTGACACTGGCTCGGGCGTGGTCTTAGCTTCTGGCACCCCATTTGGCAAGGATGGCGGGCTCCCTCCGGCCTGGCACAGGCCTCGGCCTCTACCTCTTGAGGTGGAGTTGGATTCTGAGTCAGACGAGCAGTCTGACTCCTTGGGGATTCACTGTTGGGGTGGGTAGCCTGTAGTGTCTTCAACAAGCCCCTTCTGAGGTGCGGCTGGTGGCTGCCGAGACTGGGGTCAGGGGTGCTGACCAGCGGGCAGTGGTGCAGGCCACCATTGCTCTGCAACCTGGTCTTGGTGGTTCACTGACCCCTCAGCTGTGGTACCCCACCTGTGGTGTGTCTGGATCACCCAACTTTGGGGCTCGATCAGAGCACCTACGGGAGGAGGGTACTGTGCCTGGATAGCTCGCCGGTGCTGGCCAGGGCTGTCAGCTTTCTAGGCTGGCCCCTCTCGAGCAGGAGGGCTCTCTTGGATTCCAAGGGGTCGAGGGGCATGGGGTCTGCATGGCGACCTTTTTCTGGGGCCCACCCAGGCTCTGGGAGAAGCCGTAGTGCGGATCTCTGCTCTTCCTCCTCGATCTCTTTGAGAGAGCCCCATTCTTTTGAGGTAGGGGACCATCCTTCTGGACCTATACGGCCCAGGTCACCTCACAGGGGGGTGATTCTTCCAGGCGTAGCCAAGGCAGTACCGAAATGGTTGTTCAGCTGTCAGCTGTGGAGTCTTCTGGAGCACCTTCTTCTTCAGGTGCTCTTGGTCTGCTCCTAGCCCAGGCGGAGGTCAGCCGACTTCTCTTCTCGGCTCTGTGCCTATCCCTCTGCCACATTCTCCTGTACTCCCAGGCATCCTTGGTCCTAGCAGGCCTCTCTCCTGGAGCAGTTCAGGGCTGTGGCTGCTGGGTTCAGCTACGTCAGGGCAGTGGACACACAGGTTTTAACATCCTCCGAGCAGCCGCCCTCAGGCAGTCAGTGCCTACAGCTCTTCATCCCTCTCTTCTGGGGAAGAGCCTTCTGTCCACATCTCTGCAGCTGCTGGTCTCACTGAGTATCAGCGTTTCCTCGTGAGGATGTTGGAGGACTTGCACCTTACCCATGCCACTTTAAGCAATCTAGAGCACTCGGCGCACACCTTTCTAGGCGATTGCAGCGAGGACACCCTTGTGGTGCCCCCCTGGCCTGCTCCCTTTTGAGAGGTGTTGTTGCATTCCTGGCAGAGGCCCTTCTCCGGAGTTCCTGCCCCTAGGGACCTCTATGGCGGTATTCGCTTCCGCAGATTTCCAGGTTCCATACCTCATCCACAGTCCAGATTGGATGAACTGAACACTCCCGTTGGGCCGCACCCATCACGTGACCGGCCCCCAGATCAAGACTCCTTGGATTTTGACTCTGGGTAGGAGGCTTTCTACTCAGCATGGTTGTTGCTTTCCATTTCTGCACATCAGGCCCACTATGCAGCCTATGACAGGTTCTTGTGGTCCAGGCTGGGTCAGCTCTAGCCTCGTTGCCTGACCACGGAGCAAACCAGACAAGCCATTGCACTCTCTATGTGTGGTCTGGAGCTAGCAAGACACTAGGCGAGGGCATCTTATGATGCCAATGAGGGTAGCTACCAGGGTTGTAGGGACAGCGATCTACACTAGATGGATGGCATGGCTGCATCTTTCCGGTTGTCACCTTGGCGGTAGGTGATTAGCTCCACTCCGCAGAGAACCTATCTTTTCTCCCATAGAGTGAGATGGCGTTTGTCAGGGCAATTTCCTTCCCCCTCCAGGGGGTCCTCGTCTCACTGTCCCCACTCTCCCCACTCTCGGGCCTCTCCAGGCCCTGAAGGTTCTCCCTCTTAATGTATCACCCACTGAGAGGTAAAGGACTCTGTCGCCTAGGGTTAAAAGAAAACCCCCTTCAGGGGGGCTCGGCACTCACCCAAAGGTGATGAATGGTGAAGATTGATACAGATAAGATATGAAAATTTATGTACCTACCATAATTATGAGCTTCCTGTGTATCTTCACCATTCATTACAATCCCGCCCACCATCCCCCTGGGGCCTCAGTCTCTGGGTCCCCCTCCCTCTCTACTACTACTAAGGATCATACTACTAAGGAAAATACAAGAGCGAGAAGGCCGAAGCCCATGAAGCTCCTATTCTAATCCAATATATAGTAAGAAAGAGCATACCCATTGCAAATAAGGTTATCTCTGTGCCCAACTTCGCCCCCCTCCTTTCTCTGTCAGGAGTGGGGTAAACAGGGGCACATAGGGGATGATGTTTTGGGAGAGTGGTCAGCATGGGGGGCACTCCTTCTCCAGTGCATTAGCTCCACCCCTGTGGGGTGGGAGTTGGCAGTTGCCCTCCATTCTCTCCTCCTCCTTGTTCCCATCCATCTTATTGTCCTTGTCCTTTGGACTATCCTTTATTATCAAAAAAAAAACTCTTTTTCCTTTTTCACCAAAATCTTTCCTTGAGAGGGTGTTAATTCTCTGTGCCCTGTCCTTCTTCCAGAACAGCCGATTCTGCTCAAATGGAGTTTTGCCAGTCATTCTGTGCCTTGAATTCTGGCAAGAAGCCTTTAGCTGTTCCTTGCAGTTCCTATACAGTCTGGAGAAGGACTAAGGTCCGAGATGTGGTTTAACCTTCTCCCTCTCATCCTACTTCCTAAGATCTTTATCCCACCCTACCTCCTCTTCTATTTCCAGAGATTGGGGCCCTCCCAATCCCTTAGTTCCGACTTCTTCTTCTCCTTCTTCTTCTGTCCTCTCAGATGTTATTTCTCCTTTTATTTTATATATCTTTTCCTTTTCTGTCCCTTGGACTTCCTTGTCCCACCCTTCACTCCCTTCCTCTTACCTCTCCGGTGACTCAGAACTGGCAGGCAGGCGGGTCGACAGCCTATTAGCCAACCGTGGCGCCACGCAGTAAATCAAGCCTCGGTAAATGGTGAGTTGGCTCCGCCTAACAAAAAAAAAAAAAAAGCTCCTGGGGTCATGACCTCGGTCATATACCCAAAGGTGATGAATGGTGAAGATACACAGAAGATCATAATTACGGTAGGTACGTAATTTTCATTTTTAGTCCATACAACAAAGTGGTACACTTAAAAAAATTATACAGCTCAATCCAATATCGTAAACAAGTAGCAGTATACTTTTTTGTTTGAACCATTGCACTCGATACAGTGCATGAAATCTTGAGCCTCTATTTTTAATGCAATGCATGTACTCTTCAAGCTTCTGGTCACCTTTTATTATTTCTTTGGAGGGGCAAATAGATTGCAAGGCTCAGAAAAGATGTTACAGAACTAGCCAAAGGCAAGATTTATATCTGTAATGCAGTCGAAGACTTGTCAGTCCACGCAACCTAGGTATCACTTTTTTCAGTTTGGTAGTAAGTAAATATGAGAGAGACTGGATTCAGCTTCTAATACTACCAGTAATAATAAAACCCTTCATATATCCAGTTCAAATAACCCATTGAGATTAACAGCTCTTTTACAAGTGAAACAGTGCCGCCGTGGATGTTTATGATTACTACTTCTATTTTGTAGGCTCAAACAAGGTTGAGGGTCTGGGTTCTGATTTTCCTGATTGGGGGTTCGTATCCAGGTACTCTAAGTTTTGCTCAGTGCCCCCGATCCAGAGTAAAGGTTAAATTGATTTGGTGTTAGAGTGTTACAGCCTACTGGGATGCATTTCCTACCTACTTTCCCACAGTGTCCACCACACATGAAAAATCACAATGCAACCTTAAAATCAACAAATGTGCAATTAATGACTTACTATTAATAATATGCTCATGAGATGAGATAAAAATGTAAAATAAAAAAATTATTGGGGGAATATTCACAAGGGATGAGGGAATACAAATCAAAACTCTGGCTGTACTTGTGAACTTGACAGTACTGAGGCCAAAGGTAGGTGGAAGATCACAGAATGCCTCCTTAGGAAGCTTGAGTAGCAACTGGTACCAGAGTAAATAGAACATCTCTTGAAGTAATGTTTATATGTATTGGGTAGATCAGGGCAGAGGTGCCTTGCAAGAGTCAGGATCAGCTTAAAGTCCCACGGAAGGAAACCTGGTACAGAAAAAACATCACGAGGCCTAGTAAGCATGATGCAGGAAGGCATACATAGGCTGAACCAACTGGGACGAAGATCAGGAAACCATAAGATGGTTCCAGAATTTACTTCCGTACCAACCACCAACCTGTAGCTATGTGCAGGCATATGTAGCCCCCCGGTTCACCCATGGCGGTGCAACAGGAATCCGGTTACTGTAAATTAGAGCTCCAGAAACATGTCGCCCACAATGACTGCAGCCCCACATTCTGCCACAACACATGTAAGCCGCCAGTGGACAGTAGTGGAGAAGAGTTAGTTTTTGCATGGGGCTTTGCTCCCCGCACCTCCCAACACTAAATATAATCACCTCCGGCCTGGGCATGAGTGGAAGGGAGAACAGTGTGGATGGCGAAAATCTCGTGAGTGCAGGGCACTGTGAAATCCAGAACACCGTTGTCACAACCTTTTTCCGGTGCCTTAATTGTGGTGCCCACCTAATGGTATACCAGGCATGTCTCACTCTACCTGGGGAGAGTGCCACAGTGAACCCATCTTGTGGGAAGTAGCACCCATGGGACCCCATAAAGGAAGTTAGGCCTAAATTAATTGTGACTATTGTGATGCAGCAGTGTCCATCCTAAGTGGAGGATAGGAAACCAGGAGAGCCTCCCTAATGAATTTAAGGGGAGTAGGCTGGAGAAGGGAATAAGCCTTGAGAAAGATGTGTATCGTTGAGCCGGCCCGGTGGTGCTGAGGGTTGAGGCGTTGGAGACGCCACACCTCATGCCATGCTGGCGACCTGGGTTCAGGAATGGACTCGGGTCGTCGGGGGTCAGCAAGGGAGGAGCAGGATCAAGCATCCAGAGGACTACTCTCCTCTCTTGGGGAGGGTGGGGCTGCATCTCCCGGCACTTAACGACTCCCTGCGGAGACTGGGGGCAGCAAGTTGGGAATGTCACAATGTGGGGTAGGGACACGGGGGATGTCCGATGACATCATTGCACGTCCGCATCCTCAGGGCAAGCAAGGTAAAAACCCTCTGCCCATGAGCATGACGCCTCCGAAGGAGTACTGTCCAACTACCTCCAAATAAAGCCCAACTTGAGGGGCAGGGGCTTAAGGGTGATGCGGTCTCCCTCCTGTTCCCCCTCTGGGAGGGCCCCTCAAATGGGGTTAAGCCACGGTCCTCCCTGCTTCAGCCAGGTCGTGACAGAGGCTGGTAGGTGGACAGGAGCATTAAGACCCTTCGTAGAGGCCGATGGAAGAGGTCCCAAAATGTGGATGCAGAGAGCGTAAAATTTAAGGTACAAAATAAAAGATGTGCATCATCTTTGGAGAAAGAAACAATCACTTGATCCCAGTTCCTGGCATGGATATTCCATTTTGTGTGGTCTTGGTTACTGGTGTCTGTGTGGTTATCGATGTTCCTGGCCCCATTTCCCAGGCCCATGGTTGTTAATCAAGGTGCAGGTTTCTGGTATAAGCAGTCTATCCCTGGATGGGAAGTACCATCATAAATCCCTAGACCCAAAGAAGGTGGCTGGCCTTACGTGTAATCAAGTGATGGGACCAGAGAACATTAGAAATGCAAAGCAAACAACTTCTTCCAGCTCCTAGGTTCAACCAACTAGTGCACTTCCTCTCAATGGGAAACCACGCAGTACAACACAGGCCCACCTCCTCCACTACTCCTGCAGCGGCCCCAGCACCAAGTTAGTTGTGGACTGTTCTGATAGGCTTACTTAGAAATGATGTGTCACAGCATCTAGAACCACAAAAACAACTGACACAGAAAATGGTGATATTTCTCATTCGTTTAATATATATAAAATTCAACTAGATAGACAATACATCTTTAATAGTTAATTTTGAAAAAGATTTGTGCTTTTTGGAAAAATCCATCAACGCTTTAATTTCGTAGTTTTTGTCAAAAATGCACTTAGATATTGTAATGTCTGTGTTCACAGTGTCACTTCATGTAATACTTTTCTTTACTGAGAATAAAGAGCCAGGTGTTGTGCATAACAATTTCATGACAGTTCAGACTCAGTTCCGATTCGCAGTAATGTGTTGACACTTGGTTAACCAGTATTCAGATAGCTAAAAGGCTTCCAGGACTATATTTTCTTTATGTTCTTGTACCTTTGTCACTGTGATCTGGAGTTTATACGCTTAAATGTCAGAAAAAATACAATATGCTATGCATAATGAATGTTGGGTTCTTTAGCAGCATAAGCTTAGTTCAGATTTGTAATACACTGAGTTCACTCTTAATGGGGTCTATTCACTACTGATGCGTGAAATGTGCATAAAGTCCCTGTGCCACTCCACACCATGCCGGCATGCACGATTGTTGGCTGCTGGACTGTGTCCCCACCCCACCCCGGTGCGCGGCAGTGCAGGTGAGGAGCATGGCCGCACAGGCAGGCATCCAATCAGATACCCATCCCGGGTCCTGGAGTGGATTCCTTGCTGCACCCCTGTAGATTCCCTGCTGCACCCCTTCAGGGTCTTGGGTCAGTGCATAGCCTGCCAGCTTGTAATCACTGAATGTTTGCCCAAGCGGCCACCCATGCCCTCCCAGGTAGCCCTGTGGGCTGTAGCAGCCATGTGTTGGGGGGGGTCCTGTTGCTGCCCCACCCTGCCGTCAACCTTTGCGAGGGCACGTAGCGACTTACTGCAGGGTCCCCCTTGTGCAGAATATCCACGCCAGTGCAGCATGCAAGTGTCTTCCTACATATGTGTGGCTTGGGCACACCCCCCTGGCATACCCCCGTCCTGCCCCTGGCGCAGCATCACACAGCCAGGCGGGAGATCCAGCATGCTGGGCAGTAGCGCACCTGTGGTGAATGCTGTGGGGGGGTGCATGGAACACCCCTGCATGGCACTCAGTTGTAGCAATGCGTACGCGCAGCCCTTACGTGGCTGTTAGGCATCGTGAATGAACCCCCAAAGTGCAAACTGCTGTGCAAAACAGCTGCTCTGTGACCAGAAGTTTGGTGTCAGCACTGAACTGAAAGAAAGTGCTGTTGAGATTGGAATAAAGTGCTTCTTGTAGTGCAGTACAGAAGACTTTCAGCTGTTAGGGGCTTGTAAAAATCCGCTTCAAAACATACCGTGCAAATAGATCAGGAGCGGTGGTAATAAGGCACAAAAGAGATTTTAAGTGAATTATAGCAACTTTCAGACTGAAAAAAATCCTGTTGCTCAAGTGTTCCTCATTATACAGCATGTACCAACTACGAGGAACGAGAGCAAAAATGTTCTTGTATAAAACTATATCGCAGTGTTCTGCCAAAAAAATCACTCAGAATATACCAAAATTTTGACAGAGCCATAAACAAACTCCCAGTTTAAACTCCAATTCTCTGAAGTTCCAAAAAGATTTAATGGAAAAAAAAGGTCTGAAACACTGGGAGATATCCTATTTCCCTGTGATTCACTGCTGACATGGAAGTCGGATCTCTCCCGGTGTTTACAGATTTTTTCCAGACTACATTTCTAGACTGCTTTTTTTTGGTCACTGGAACTAGTATTTTTGGCATATACCAAGGAATGCGTTAAGAAAAACATTTTGAACTTTGCAAGCTACTAACTGTGAGCTGCAGTTCTTTTCCATTAAATCATTTTGGAGCTTCTGAGACTTGGGGCTTGATTTTTAAACCCCGAAATTGATGTAAGGTGTCTGCATCAAACAGAATTGACACAAGGGGCACCTTACGCCAAAACTTGCAGCATTCCTGATATTCAAATGCAGGCTGCATCGAAATTGGGTGCCCCTGCACTGAAGTGGACCTGCGCCTGAAATGGGGGTGCAGCTTGGCAGAAGGGGGCTTGCACCAGAACCCAGCTGCTGCTGCATCCCCTATGTTGGGACTTCAGAATTCCCGCAGCTGTGGCTTGGAGTGCCAGTGCTTATACCAGCAAAAGTTAGTCTAATAGCCCTTGTGCCACACCCAAAGCCCACGGTGGGCACACACCTGGTCACTGGGATGGCTTGGGGACCACGCATGGCATGCCACTGTGAATGGGCACGGGCAGCTGTGGTACCCAATGCTTTCCCTGTCCATGAGCAGCCTGACAGCTGTGGTGCCACACAGCAGCGGCACCTCCCCAACAGCCCCTACCACACCCCACCAGCAGCCAGTGCACTGTTGCCTGCAATTGCACCCCAGACAAGCAGCATGCCTTGGACCACCGCAGCACCCTGGCATGCACTGACTGCACACTGAGCCACCACTGGCTGCCCCAGAGACATCAGCAGCAGCCTGATCCAGACGGGTGCCTAGTGCGTGCAGGTGCCAGGACTGTGTGGCTGCCCCATTGCTGTCACTAGAAGAGGGTCTGTATGTCATCACCACTGTGGTGCTGCATTGCTGGTCAGCGGGCCAGTACTGGGTGCTTCTGGGGCACTGGCATCCAACTACGGGACACTGATGGCACACTATCGTGCATGTGCCTGTTGCTGCTGCTCAGGATGGGGGCCGATGGAGCCATGCCCACCCCAGCCATGCCCCTCTGGCATCCCTCCCACACCGGCTGGTGCTCTTGGCAAGATTGGGGGCAGTCCCTGGTGTCCATTGGGTGGGGGGTCAGTGCATGCCTTAGGCACTGTCCCCTGGCTGGTTTGCTGACTGTTGGGCCAGGGACTGCTGCAAGTCTCCATCATTCCCCTGCCATGCGCCATTTGTGTGGCACAGGGGAGCGGTTGTGGCTGCATGAGGGACATTGGCGCTGTGACCCCACCTGTACAAAAATCAGGTGCAGGATCCCTGGCACAACTGGTTCCAACACAAGCTGGTGTTTGTCGCAGCTTGCATCAGTCTGAGGGCCCATTAGAAAACTGAACCCTTGGAGTTTAAATTAGGAGTTTGTCATTACAGTACTTAACAAAAAACAGAAATAAACTGCTTAAAATGTTGACATATTTTTATTTTTGGTATCAGGGTAAAGCCCACTAGGCACAGGTGCCTGTTTTCAGGGCGAACCAGGAGCACTGGGAGGTTAAGTGACTTGCTCAGAGTTCACAGTATGCATGTGGAGGTTGTGGGAATCAAACCCAGGTCTGTCTGCTGGATGTATCAAGCTCATTACTCTAACCTCTAGGCCATACTGCCAGCCCCATATATTTATGCATTGTTCATGGCTCCATCAAGTTAAGCTTCTAGCCGGTCAGTTACATTACGACATAGGGTGGTATATCCTTACCTCTGTCTCTCCAGTTTATGCAGAAGCATTTAACAACTGGCCCTATTAAATACATTTTGGTATGTTTTGAGTGACTTGTTTGGTAGAACACTGCCATATAACTCAACACAGGCAGATGTTTGCTCATTCCTGATAGTTGGTACATGCTGTACAACAAGGGCATTTGACCAATAGGATTTTGCAGTCCAAAAGTAGTTATACTTAACTTAAAATCTCTTTTGCAGTGTATTACCACTGATCCTGGTCTATTTGCACCTTGTTTTGAAGCAGGATCTTTACAAGCCCTTAACAGCTGAAAGTTTCTTGTTTTACACTGTAATAAGCACTTTATTCAACTGTCAACAGCACTTTCATCCAGTACTGACACCAAGCTTTTGGTCATGGTATCTGTTTTCACAGCACTTTGCACTTTGGGCCCTATTCATGAAAACCTCGTGCTGTATGTATGTGGTATAAGGCGTACCTGTGACTGAATGCCATGCAGCTGGATCCAGCGCACCCCAGGTGGCATTCACTACAGGCGTCCTAGTGCCTTGCACACCAGATCCCTTGGTCGCCCACGCAGCTACACAGCACTGGCGGTCTGGCGGTGTGCCGGGGGCATGCCCACCCTCCCTGCAATTCACTGAGGCATGGAGTGCCAGGCTGGGGGGTGCAAGTTATGTGATGGGGAACCATGCCATAACTTTTATCCCCCCCCAGCGGACACCTGCCAGTGGTGTTGGGAATGGGATTCCTGCCACACTGCTGCCCCATCCTACCAGACTGCTGGGGAGGGCTGGGGGCAGCCATTCTGGCAGTCACTCATTTGGACCCACAATCCTGAGGTCTGCACCTTCCCAGGATCCCCTGCACATGCGCAGCAGGGGATCCACTTCAGGACACAGGATGGGCATCCAATTGGATGCCTGCCAGCGTCCCGCGCTCCGCCCCCGTGCAGACATGATCCATCACTGTGTAGCTGCATGCCAGGAGGCAGGGACAGGGGTGTGGACAAGTTGCCAGCAATGGTGAATACCAGTCAATGTACGCCTGTCCCGGTGTGCGGAGCTGCACAGGCTCTGTATGCATGAATCGTGCTTACATCCTGCACTTCTGTGAATTGGGCCCTTTAAGTGTGAACTCAGTGTATCACAAATCTGAATTGAACTTATTCTGCTAAAGAACTTGACATCCATTATGCATAGCATAGTGCAAGCTTCTGACAGTTAAGTGTATAAACTGTATCACAGTGATGAAGGTACAAGAACATAATGAAAATGCAGTCTTGGAAGCCTGTCATCTATCTGAATACTCATTAACCAAGTGTTAACACATTAGTGCGAATCAGAACTGAGTCTGAACTGTTATGAAATTGTTATGCACAACATCTGGCACTTTATTCTCAGTAAAGAAAAGTGTTACATGTAGTGACATTGTCAACACGGACATTACAATATCTAAGTGCATTTTGACAAAACAACTTAAGAAATTGAGGTGTTGACAGACTTTTCAAAATGCACAAATCTTTTTCAAAATGGAACTATTGCAGATTTATTGTTTGACTATCTACTATATATATATATATATATATATATATATATATATAAACACACACACACACACGGAGAGAAAGAATATCACCGCTTTCTGTGTCGGCATGTGTTTGTGTTTTTGGATGCTATAACATACCACTTTTAAGTAAGCGTATCAGAACAGTCCACAACTAACTTGGTGCTGGCACCACTGCAGGACTAGTGGAGGAGGTGGGCCTGTGTTGCATAACGTTAGAAATATATCGGAACCATGTGCTGCTAACTCTAAACATTTGACTGGTACCCTGCTCAGTCTGCATGGGACCAGTTACTGACATTTTTTTTCTTAAATTCTTTCACAACTGGTAAGGCCCACTAGGCACAATTGCCTGTTTTTGTATTTTTTTACTTTCATTTTATTAAAATATATTTGCAAAGTACATCCAACACACTGAATCTAGTCACAGTGTTTCAGAACAGTATATGTACCTTACAAAGTTTTCAGATAGTTTTGATAATCTTCAGCATGCTAAACATCTCTTAGTTAAGGTCGTATCAATAATCCTAAATATGTTAACATTTGGGCTACAGGAAAAGAAAAGAAACTGGTAATATCTTGAGCTATTATCACAAAGAACATTATCCTGTTTTCATTATTATGGTATGTGAATGTAACCCCCTACAAATGGGGGTTCCCAAAAGTCTTCCTTGGCTTGCCTAAATGCCCACTGCCAGGCTGGCGTTCTGTGTCCTGCCATATAAAAAGAGTCTGCATGTGAGTACCCTGTTAGCTTCCGTGCCTGTCTGTTTAAGAGCTGCCTATTTCATGGTGTATAATTGATCTGGGTAGGGGCTGAGTAGTTTCAGGCTCGAGTCCCACCTGGGCTGCAGTGTTATCGCTCCATTCTGCCATCACTAATTGCTCAGAGGAAGCCCTACAGGGATCTGTGACTGTTAGCTGTTAATCTGCTTTATTAATAATATTGTAGTTTCTCTAACCTGCCTTCCTTTGCAGCAAGGACATTTCTGTTAATCACCACCATCTTGGTTCTGGACTGCTAGTTTGGACCAATCAGTACCTTTGGGGACCCTAAAATGGAGTCTATCCCCAGGGGTCTTGTTGGTGAATTTCTGTAGGAATTGTAGTTTTACACTTTTGGCGCCTACATGGACCTGGAGGGAGCTCTAGCTGTGACAGACAGATGAATCAACGAATCGAACCTTTTGGATCTCTAGGAAAGTCCCAAGCTACCTGCAGCAGTGAGTCAGTCTGAATTTGGAGTTTGAAGCGAACAGCTCGAGACATTCGAGCAGCTGGTCCTGCATAGTAGCACAGGAAACTGGTGGGAAGGCTGTGTTTGGCCTGCCTGCCCCATCTTCCCTGTGAGGGAGTTTTTCAACATAACAGAGACACCGGACTCTATCCGAATTTGCTGTGATTGTGACCAGAATTCTGAATTGTGACAAAGTGAAATTTGCCTGGTGTGGACCGAAGATTTGCCTCGGTGTGATCGGCCTGTCAGGATGGACTTGAGACCACTTCAGAGTGTACGGTTTGCACAGAGACACTGTGAATTGCAACCAGACTGTCATCCGAACAGTGGTATTTACCTTGCTTTTACTATAAGTGTGCTGAATGCTGATAGTGGGTCACAATTTGGTTCCCCACTGCATGACTGTGTTATGCTTGCTGGAAGCTGCATTCACAACTACTGAACTTTTCTCCGAACTACTCACCTGGTCTGGGCCTTGCCACCTCAGCCCAGACGGGAATTCGGCTACCTGCTCAACATCAATGAACAGAATCGGCACCACGGTGCTTTGTGTGGGCCCTGCTTCTCCTGGCAATCTAGCACTTCATCCTAAGGACTCCATTTCATCCATCCTGCATCCTGCACTGGGTAGCTTGAGTAAACACCAGGGTAGCTCCCTGAAACAAAGCTCAAATCAAAGTGTGTCATCTGATTTAATTGCTGTTGCTAAACATTTGGGACTGAGCCATCTAGCTCCGGATTACAAATTGTGAGTTAAGTGCATGCATGTTTTCTTTCCATCACAGGGTCCCAACCAGCTGCAACACTGGCCTACCGCGGGCAACACTTCAGGCTAGCCGTAGTTCCAACTGGGTACCCAGAGTGTGTGTGTCTGTGTTACAGGGACCTTTGAGTGCATGCTTATAGCCTGAATTATTCAGATCTCGAATCAGCCACCAGATTCTGCCCCCTTCTTTGTTACTGCCCCTTGAATAAATCAGATCTAAATCTTTTTGCATTTAAACTGGTTGTGGTGTACCTCTGTATAAACAGCATTGAAGTACTGTTGGTTGTTTTGCTAAATCTTATTTTACAGGGGGTCTCCAGGGCCAAGCCAGCTGAACCAGCCCTGGTGGTAAGTGTAAGTGTGGGGTTAAAACTGGTGTTTGGTGCTAATCACAATTGTATATTCTGTGAACCAGTTAGATAACTAGAGGGGAAAAGAGGGGGCTAACAGTGTCTCGGAGGGCTGTACCCAGGTCAGCTACATTACCACAAACCCTGTCCTCTCGGTGGAGGCACCTGTTTCTAGTACCCAGGCCCCTCAACCTGCAACTGGTCACACAGGCAGGGGTAGTATCCCTTGGGATAGCACCACCTAGGGGTTACATGAAGAAGAAATATCTGAGGGGAGATTGGCTGTCATGTTTTAACGTGTCCCTTTCTGGCGAGCCCAGTGGCGCTGAGGGTTGAGGCACTGGACGCCACACCTCGCCACGCCGGCAACCTGGGTTCGGGAACGAGCCCAGGCCGCCAGGGGTCAGCAGTGGCGAGAGAGGATGGAGCATCCAACGGATTGCTTTCCTGTCTCTGGTAGGGATCCAGGGGTAGCCCGGTGCAGCAGCAGCCCCCGGTGGAGACCGGTGGCACTGCTGTGCACTCGGGCTCATACAGTATGGGGTGACGTCAGGAAGCTGCCCTCCTGACGTGGGTGGGAGCACCTACGTTGAGGGCTGGGCGGCATTGCACATCCCGCATCAAGGGATGTAACCAGAACAAGAAAAAACCCTGCCGCCAAGGATCAGGGGATGGCACCTGTCCCCCATACCCTCCGCTGGGCTTCCCTCACTGGCCTTTGATCTCTCTGTGGATCCACTCCTCGACCGATGCCGGAGTCTGACTTGTAAGAGTGTCCCAGGTAGGAGAGGGGTGACCCACCCTGGATAGGGTTAGCCAGGGGTACTGGCATCGGTGGGGGGGGGGAGGCACAGTATAGGGTTCCTCAGGCGGCAGAACAAGGATGGGATGCCTGGGGCCGTGAAGGGAGCGAAAAAAGTTGAAAAACAAACAAAAAAATGTCCCTTTCCATATGGCTCGGACCCCCCTTCCTATCCCCACACACACATGATTCCTCAGAGTCAGAGTGCAACAGCTGTGCCTGGCTGGAATGCCCGTGCTGCCATATCTCAAGAAATTTTGGAATTCGAGCTGCAGGAGGCTGTAATCCTTTCCGTGGTTTCTAATTCAGATGCTTTGCTTTTCCACAGCTCCAATTAAATTCTCTCAGGTAGGAGATGCTGAGACAGCCCAGCCCATGCATAGCCTTCGGTCCCAGTTGTCAGGTGGAATCTCTACACTGCTCTCCAGTTCCCAGCTCATTCTTACTTTGCCTAGTGGTGAGTGGGATGGTTTAATTAAGAGCTTATATTGGTCAGACATCAATTTAGGTTTGTCTTTCAATTCAATTTCAATTCAGTTTTTATTTTACCAGGAGAACACCGTTGAGACAACTAATTTACAAGGAGGTCCTGGAGGGACAAATACAGAAAGATGCAGTACAGATAATACAGTAGATGAAAGTCACTACAGTTACACAAACTGCAGGAGCAGTAGGTCAACAACCAAAAAGAGTACTAAATGGAGGTATTTACAATAGGTGACATGGTTAACATACACAGTGGGATTATGTATCAACTAGCTCTTACTTCGAGAGGGCTCTTGCAGTAGGTATTCACATATAGGACTAGGCTGCCGGGCACCAGGACCCCATGAAAATTTCTAGCTAGCAGTCTCTGAGGACTACCCCCATGTCAGGTGACCGACATCATCAGCGTCAGTATAAAGGGGCGGTTCCCCATGCCCACATACCAGTTCTTTCCGCTCGCCGGCTTGTGAAAGTTCCTTGCTGTAGAACAGCACTCATCAGTCATTCATTAGTCTTAAAGTTTTTCAACTTTTCGACCTTTTCTCTATTTTTCTACATTTCTAAAACATGTGCTGTGTATGTCTCCTGGCGCCCTCCGAATTGCATAAAACAAATGCAACTCGTGTGGTTCCCAGCTTCCACACAAGGACAGCCACTCCTCGTGCCTCTTCTGTCTAGGCCTAGACCACCCTGTGGAGAAGTGCCAGCACTATCAGAAGTTCAACTCAGCTACCCGCAAGAGAAGGCAGCAGTCCCTGGAAGCCCATCTCCTTAAGAAGAAAATGGCCTCCATGGAAAAAGAGTTAAAAAAGCTAAGGCAGGCATCCACTTCCCCTGAAGGCCACAAAAAGAAGCATGACAAGGAGAAGCACCGGGAGCAGGAGTCACCTTCCACAGCAGCCGCGACATCAACTGGAGTTGTGGCCCTTAAGGTAACATCCCCTCCGGGGGACCGCTCTTCGACGGCCGTCTTGGTGGCTATCAAGAAGGCGTCACCCCTCCCATTGGGCTTGCGCTCAGGCCCTTTGGGAACCTCCAGGGCAAAGGAGGTCTCTGCTCCCATTAAGGCCACTCCTCCTTCATGGCCTTCTGGTCAGAGTGGGTCCAGTAAGTCAAACGTCGGCCCCACGGACGCCCGCCTGGACAAGGCTGCTAAGCCACTCACCTCCTCGGGTTAGTACCCAGTCAAACCCCCTTCCGACAAGGCCATCACTCCTTCGCGGCCTTCCTCGGACAGGGAGTCTGATAAGTCAGACACCGGCTCCTCCGATGTCTGCCCGGACACTGCCGATAAGTCGGCTGCTGGCTCTTCTGACGACCGCCTGGTGAAGAAGCCTGCCCCAGACCCCATTGTCCCATCTGATGCCCCAGGCTGTCCGCAGTATCTCATCACATTGCCCACTGAGGTCCCTGCTTCCCCTCGGTTGACACCTGGGGATTTTAATCCTCCTTCCCCAGTTGAAACTGAAGACCTTGAGATGCTGCCATCAGGGATCCCCCCATCTGCACCAGATCCCCTGATGCCGGATCCTCAGACACTGGTCCCGACGCCGGCTGACCTGACGCCGCCCCTTTGCCCAACGGAAGACCTGTTCCTCCGTCAGGACTGTCAGACCCACACAACGGTATACCTACGTCGGGCGCGACGCCCACGGGGCCAACGCTTCCTCCATCTGGCCCGCCAGCAGGGCCTCTGCCAGGTCCTTCTGCTCTGTCAGAGCCCCTGGCACCAGGGTACCCAACACCACAATACCTGGTGCCAAAATACCCGGCCCCTCAGTATCTGATGCCACAGTACCCGATGCCGCAGTATCCGGGCGCTGCAGTACCAACGCCTCAGTACCCGATGCCGGGCTACCTGCCGTCCAGGCTATGGATACTCATATTATGGATACCCTCATTACCCATATCCCCACCTCCACCTCCCATTCCACAGCTGGCGGTGGATCTGAAGGAGACCTTGGCCTCCTGGTGGGCTGAGGCCAGGGCTCAGATCACCAAGGAGGTCAAGAGTCGTCTCCTGACGTTGGTCCCTACACCGAACCCCCTACATCAGAGATGAGAGACCCCCTTCCCCTTGCCTGACACCAGAGTGGAACCCTCTGGCACCCAAGGTGGGGAGGACACGTGCCCCCGGGAACTCCCCAGAGGGGTCGTCCCTCCTCTTCCCAGGGAGGAGTCTTCTTCCTCTTCTTCAGAGACATCTGACTTGGACTTGGAGTCCGGACACTCTGACCATGAAGACGAGCCTCACACTCCAGAACGCCCAAGGCCGAGGGATCCTCTGAAGTCCCCTCTGGAGGACCCTTCCTTTCTGGAGCTATTAAGGAAGATCCAGGAGACACGTCAGTGGCAATCAGTGGTGCCAGACCCACAGCGTAAGAAACTCGCTGCTCATCTGGATCTGCCCGAGACGCTCCTACAGTGATTCCGCCCTGGATACAGCCTCACGCGGATCTTGTTTCCACCATCTGGAAACAACCTTCTGTGCTAGCCCCCCTTCCGAGGCAGGTGGATAGGCTATACCAGGCTCCTGAGGGTGTAGACTTTCTCAGCCTTCACCCCAAGGCGGATTCGGTTGTCATCAGCACCGCCCACAGCCGCTCTGCCAACCCTAGACATCTAAGCTCGTCCCCACCTGACAAGGAATCCCGGATTCTGGACCAGTGCAGGAAGAAGATCTTTTTCTCTTCTACCCTAGGCATCAGGGCCCTCAACTATGTTGCCCATATGGGGGATTTCCAGAAGTCCGTCCTTAGCCAGGTGTAATCCAAGTTGGACTCCCTTACTGAGTCACAGACTAAGCAGGAATGGGAGACCTAGTCTGTTCCGCTCGCTTGGCCTGTAGGCACATGCTTCGTGCCATTTACAATGTGGTAGACACAGCTGGAAGGTAGACCTATGGCGTCATGCCTGGCTCTGAGTGTCAGGATTGGTCCCTGAGGTACAGTTTTCTATACAGGATGCTCCCTTCAGGGGTTCGGTGCTGTTCGGGGGTGATGTCAAGGACATCAGAACCGAACTGCAAGAAAAGGGTACTGCAGTCAAGTCTGTCCAGACTATGTACAGACCCCCTCAAGGGCAGCGGCATCCTTTTCGTCGTCAAACCCAACAACGACAAAAGCCTCAAGGAAAATGCGGCAACAAATGTTGGGACCCTCCAGCAACCAAGACTCCCCCCAGCAAAAAACCTGTGGGAGCCTCGGCTGCTGTGCTGCCACACACCTCCTGACTCCCTGCCTCTCCCTCTGCCTCTGGCTATTCAAGAGGAACCGGTAGGGGGGGAGATTCTCCTCCCATCTACCAGGTTGGGAGAGGATAACATCGGATGCTTGGGTGCTCAGCTGATATCGGCAGGACACTCAATAGAGTTTCTGCAGAAACTGCCCCGAAACCCACCCCCTCATTTGTCTTAGTCCCTGCAACATTTTCCTCTGGTTCTAGAGGAAATCATCTCCCTTCTCTCGAAGGCAGCGATAGAGCCAGTCCCCACTCATCTTTGGGGGACAGGTTACTATTCCCATTTCTTCCTAGTTCCAAAGAAGATGGGAGATCTGAGGCCAGTTCTAGACCTCAGCTCCCTGAACATGTTCGTGGAGTACAAATGTTTCAGAATGCTCTCCTTGCAGAGCCTTCTACCACTAATGTGGCGGGACAGTGGCTGTGCGCTCTGGATATGCAGGATGCTTACCTGCATATCCCCATATCCCTTCCACACAAATACCTCCATTTTTGTTTTCAGGGGACCACTACCAATTCAAGGCTCTCCCATTTGGTCTTTTCTCAGCCCCCAGTGTTTACCAAATGCCTGTCAGTGGTAATGGCCACCTGCATACCCAGGCGTGCAGGTATTCCCGCACCTGGATGATTGGCTCATGGCGGCCCCATCCAGGGAGGAACTCCTGCACTCCCTTTCCCTTACCCTGCAGGTTTTTACCAACCTGGGTATCACCATCAACCAGGCCAAGTCCACCTGGTCCAGTGCCAATGCCTCCAATGTATATGGGCGATTTTGGACACGACCACAGGCAAAGCCTTTATGCCTCTGGACAGGGTCGATACCCTTTAGAATCAGGCTCATCTTCTGTCCGGTCACAGGAGGGTCAGAGCCACCTCCTCTGGCTAATGGTGGCTGCCATTCCGATGGTCCCATTTGCTCAGCTCCATATGATGATCTCTCAATGGATGCTTCGGTTGCAATGGGACCAGACCAGGGACAGTGTAGACCAAGAGGTGCTAGTATCGGATCCCATGATCAGGGACTTACACTGGTGGATGGTTCAGGAGAACCTGTGCCTGGGAGTTCACTTCTGCATCACTCCTCCTTCCCAGATGTTGATGACAGATGCATCAGGAAAAGGCTGGGGTGCCCACCTACGGTCTCACAGGAGTCAGGGCAGCTGGTCCAGGTTCGAGCAAAATCTGCACATAAATGTGCTTGAACCAGGGCAGTTCTTTATGCCCTCAGGCTCTTCTTCCCTTCATTCTCCTGGTCATCTCCTCATCCAATTAGACAAATGCATAGTCTGGTACCTCAACAAACAGGGAGGAATACATTCCTACCACCTATGCCGGGAGGCGATGAGAGTCTGGTATTGGACAACCCAGCATCACCTTCACTTGACTGCAGTTCACATTCCGGGAGTGGAAACTCACTGGCAGACTAACTCAGTTGGTCCTCAGCCAGGTCCACAGAATGGGAGTTAGATCAACAGGTCAATGACATCTTTCAGCAATGGGGACACCTCAGATAGACCTCTTAGCCTCTTCCCAAAATGAAAACTTCCGCCTTTTGCTCGCTCACTCCAGGGCGAGGCGGCTTTCGGTGGGACGCTCTGTCTCTCTCCAGTTTGAGGGACAGAATTCATTGTCTCCTTCCCTCCCATTCCTTTAATTTTGAGGGGTCTGATCAAACTCAGATCAGAAGGGTTCAACTGATTCTCATCACCCCTTCTGGCCCAGGCAAGTTGGTTCTCTCTTCTGCAACAGTTTTCAGAGGAACCACCTCTTCCTCTTCCTCTGTCGCAACAATTGTTGACCCAAGATCAGGGGACCCTTGTTCATCCAGGTCTCAAATCCCTTCATCTCCATGCGTGGCTCCTGCAGATGTAGCCAAAGCCCACTTCGGAGTCTGTCCTTTAGTAGCGGACATTTTGGTGGCGGCGAGGAAGCCTTCCACCAGGTCCACCTACGTTATGAAGTGGAAACGGTTTTCCATCTGGGCCAACTTGAAAGACTTTGAGCCTTTCTCGTGCCCAGTCAACAAAGTCCTGGATTACATGCACCACCTCTTCGATCTAGGTCTCAGCCATTCCTCGTTAAAGGTCCATATGGCAGCTATTTCAGCCTACCATATTCCCTTTAGAGAAAGGACTTTTGCTTATTTCGAAGTCTCTAAGACTTTTCTCAGAGGGGTTCTTCATTTGAGGCCCCCACATTCGCGTTCCTGCCCCTCCATGGGACTTGAATTTCATCCTGGAGAAGCTTACTCTGCCTCCCTTCGAGCCAGCAGCAGCAGCTGATTTAAAGTTCCTCTCTTGGAAGACACTCTTCCTAGTGGCCATCACTTCTGCTTGGCACATTTCCGAGCTTCAGGCCTTGATGTGTAAAATTCTGTGCTTGATTTTTCGCAAGGAACATGTGGCTCTTCGCACCAACCCTATGTTTCTCCCTAAGATAGTGGCTGAGTCTACGCTCAATCAATCTATTGAGCTACCTACATTCTTTACACAACACTCCAATCAAGGGGAGTACCTGGTGCATACTTTGGATGTTCACAGAATCCTGAGATACTACACCAATCGGACTTAGGATCTCAGGAAGACTGAATAGCTTTTTGTCTCTTTTGCTCACAAAAGAGAAGGCAATGCTGTCTCTAAGCAATGCCTATCAAAATGGTTGGCTAATTGTATCACTTTCTATTTATTGCATACAAGACCCTTCCGGGTCAAGTCAGAGGCCACTCCACCAGAGCAGTTGCTGCCTTTGTGGCTTGTTTCAAGAATGTGTAAGTGACAGACATCTTTTTTTTTTTTTTTTAACCAGGGAGATACACTAAGCTGAAAGCTTGTTTACAGGTGCTACCTGGGAGCACAAGGAAGTTAAGTGACTTGCTCAGGGTCACAAAGTGTGCAAGTGGGGCTGTGGATTCAAACCCATGTCTCCAGGTTTGCAGCTCAGAGCCTTAAACCACTGCGCTATACTGCCTCCATCTGCACATCTGTGCAGCCAACAGACTTCTGTATACCTTCATGAAACACTACAGTTTGGACATCACCTACATAGATACATAGACAGTGTCGGCAGAGGAGGGGCCTATGGCCCACCCAGTCTGCCCATTTGAGCTTTTGTAAGTTCAGTTTATGTTTTCCTAGAAGTCTGTTGCCCTACCCTGACCTCCAGAATTCCTTTATGTCTATCCCATGCATTCTAAATCCCGTGATTGTTTCAGCCCCACCACTTCCTCTGGCAGGGTGTTCCACTTGTCCACCACCCGTTCTGTGAAGAAATTCTTCCTCATGTTTCCTTTGAATCGTCCTCCTCCAACTTCATCCCATGCCCTCTAGTCCTGGAACATCTTTTTTGCTAAAAATAGTGTATTCCTACACCCTGTTCCTCCCTGTGAGATACTTGTATGTCTCTATCATATCCCCTCTCTCCCTCCTCTCCTCCAGGGAGTACATGTTCAGTTCCTTCAACCTGTCTTCATAGGACTTGTGATGCAATCCATGCACAATCTTTGTTGCCCTCCTCTGAACCTTCTCTACCCTGTCTATGTCCTTACGTAGGTATGGTCTCCAGAACTGTACACTGTACTCCAGGTGGGGCCTCACTAGTGTCTTGTATAGCGGAATTATGACCTCCCTTTTCCTGCTGGTGATGCCCGTGCCTATACATCCCAGCATCCTATTTGCTTTACCCACTGCCTTGTCACACTGTTTCCCTACCATGAGGTCATCAGAGATGATAACCCCAAGATCCCGTTCCTGCTCGGTGCATGCTATATCCTCACCCCCCAACTTGATATATTGCGCCAGGGTTTTTGTGCCCCATATGCATTATCTTGCACTTCTTTGCATTGAATTTCAACTGCCAAACCCTGACCACTCTTCAAGTTTCTGCAGGTCCCTTCTCATTCTGTCTACACCCTCTGGTGTGTCTACTCTGTTACAGAGCTTTGTGTCATCAGCGAACAGTGAAATTCTGCCTTCTAGGTCCTGTGCAATGTCACTGATGAAGATGTTGAATAGGACCGGTCCCAGCACTGATCCTGTGGTACCCACTGGTCACTCTTCCCTCTGTGGGTGACAGCCATTTACCACCATCCTCTGTGTCCTGCGCCAGCCAGTTACCTACCCACCACACTACTGTCCTGCCCACACCCATATTCCCCAGTTTGTGTAATAGTCTTCTATGTGGCACAGTGTCAAAGGCCTTGCTGAAGTCCAGATAGGCCATGTCCACTGCCCTCCCCTGATCCACCTCTCTAGTCACCCAGTCAAAAAATTCTATGAGGTTGGTCTGACATGACCTCCCCTGGTGAAACCATGCTGCCTTGGGTCCTGTAGTCCATTGACAACCAGATGTTCCACCAATCTCTCCTTCAGTAGTGCTTCCATGATCTTCCCCACTACCGAGGTGAGGCTGACTGGTCTGTAGTTCCCTGCTTCCTCTTTGTTCCTGCTTTTGTATAAGGGGACTACACCTGCTGTCCTCCAGTCTTTGGGTACCTCCCCTGTTTCCAGTGATCGGCTAAACAGGATAACCAGAGGTTCAGCTACCACCTCTCTTAGTTCTTTAAGGACTCTGGGTACCCCATCTGGCCCCATTGCTTTATCAACTCTTACTTCCAGTTCCTTCAGGACTTTTTCTCGTAAAGGGACTTGTGTCCATTTCTGCACCATTCTCACCCCTTGTACTCCCTTCAGACCCATTACCCTCCTCTTCCTCAGTAAAGACTGAGCAGAAATACCTGTTCAATATGTCAGCTTTACTGTTGCCATCCTCCACGCGGCCCCCATCCTCCCCCTTCAGTCTCACTATCCCTTCCTTTGTCTTTCTTTTTTCACTTATGTACCTGTAAAAGGTTTTGTCCCCTCTACCCACTGATTTTGCAATGTGTTCTTCTGTCTGAGCTTTGGCTTCCCTTACCGACCTCCCTGCCTCCCTTTGCTTCTCCTGGTACTTCTCCCTATCCCCTTCTGCCTGTGTCTTTTTGTATTGCCTGAATGCAGTCTCCATAGAGCAGACTTCGGGTTGGCTGTTCTACAAGGTCTCCTTTCATGAGACCCGTTCGCCTGTGAGGTTCTATGTTATGGATGACAATCCTCCTCCTGAATGTTTTCCTTGTTCCAGACTGCTTGGGACTCAGTCCTATATGTGAATACCTACTGCAAGAGCCCTCTAGAGTAAGATGGTACAGTTACATAGAACTTACCGTAACAGTAGATCTTCAAGAGAGGCTCTTGCAATGAGTATCCACTCCTCCGTCCCCAAAAGTTTCTTTTGCTTCCATTTCCATGGGGGAAAATATCCTCTCTCTCTCGTCTTGCCTCTTTTGGCCTTTGGCGGAAAGAACTGGAAGGCGGGCGTGGGGATCTGCCCCTTTATACCGACATCGCATGATGCTGGTCACCTGACGTGGGGGCAGTCCCCACTAGAGACTGCTAGCTAGAAATTTTTCCATGGGGTCCTGACACCTGGAGGCTTAGTCCTATATGTAAATACCTACTGCAAGAGCCTTTCTCGAAGATCTACTGTTAAGGTACGTTCTTACGTAACTGTACTTTTCAGTACATAGTTTCAATATTGCTAACCAATAATTAAATTGTTCCAGGTCAGACTGAGGCTTAGTAATAAATGCCATATTGTGTTGGTCTAAGATAAAGTGTCTGGCCTTCAAAAATTTGAAATGATCCTCAGCATGTAAATGAAACTTGCCCTTGAGCTCCTGAAAAGACAGGCACCTATTCTGAAATATACAGTGCTCAAAGCAGGTAAGGCCCTTCACTCCCAGAATACATATCCAAGATCTCATTGGGGGAGGGGAGACACTATGATATCTATTTAAAGTGAGAGTCCTAAGGAGTTTGGGGAGTTCAGTTGTTTCTTAATTTTAACTAATATCCTAAAGGTATGTTTTACCCAAGGATTATGAATCTTGCGGGCCAAGGTGAGATGTATCTATCTGGTTGGAAGGGTCCATAATAGTATCCCTTGTGTATCCACTTCTTCTGTTGTAGACCTCCCCAGGTCATGGCTCTGTTTCACCCAAGTTTCCTGGTAAGCCTCCTGTGCAGCTAGTTAATACCTTTTTTTTTCACTTTTTTATTGCAGTTGTCATACATAACCCATAGTAGGAGCAGAGGAGAGTACATTTACATTCTGTTTACATGTAATACAATACACAATTTTCCTATCTGCTCTAACAGGCATTAAGTATAGCCTTTGTTTCCAAAATATGACCTCAGTCTGTGTAACTTCCTATTTGAGCCAAGCTAACATCTTGCCCACTTTTTGTCAAGTATAAACAAAATGAAAATAAAATATATGTAGACCCCCTCCCAATTTGGGGGCTTACCTTAAGTGTCTTACTGGGCTCCATCTATGCCCACTGCCAGGCAGACGTCCCGCATAGATAGTAAATCCATGGTTATTTGTTGTTATCCTGCTGATCTGTGTGAGAGTGTCATGATGTGCCTCCGCACCTGTCCCTTTAAGACATTATCCAGTGTGTATACAGTAAATTGTCTGGGCTGGGTCCGAGTGCTTCAAAGCTTGTGACCGGCCGGGCACCACTTTAATTTACTCCACTCTGCTGTTGACAGTAAAGCAGAGGGAGCTTTAGTTAGTACTGTAAATATTTACTTCTAGTTTGCTGTTATATTTAAATTAAGCGTGTTTGTTTTAACCTGCTTTTGTTTCAGCTTGTTCATCCAAATGGAGCCACCATGTTTGGTCCAGGATTTCCAGGATTTGGACAGTTGGGACACAGGAACTTGAGGGTCCTTCGTTTGAGGCACCAACCTGTAAAAGTACAAAACTACAGTTTTCCCACAAGGCGCTTGAACTGACAAATGGGAGCACTAGAACTGTGGTGACAGCTCCTAGCCAACTGGATTGCTAGAAAACTGGACTAGTTCATGAACTGAAAGGAGACTGGGGCAGTTGGAGTTAGAGCTGAGAGAGTGAGCAGCTTGAGTCATGGGGGGCTCCTGGAAAGGTGGTGGAGAATTGGCAGGAAAGACCTGACTTACTTTCTGCTACCGTCTTCCAGCATTGGACTGCTTTATAGCAGTGATTGGACTAATCTGAAAACAACTTTAAACTGCAGCAGAAAGCTCCAAGATTCTGAGGAGTACAGCTTGAGATATTGGACTGAAAGGAGCTCCTGTGAAGTGCTCGGCCGAGGAACTGTGGTTGGAGGCTGTTTCTATAGACTAAGATTTGCTCAGTAAATCGATTGCAATTGCAGACCAGCCTAAAACCATTCTGAAAGGTAGAGAAGTGAATGTTGTTTTCTTTAAATGTGCTGAATGTTTATCGTGAGTCGAGGCCTGACTTTGCCAGTGACCGAACTGTTTGCCAGCTGGAGGTTTTCACCAGCAACCAAACTGAACTGTGCCAAAAGTGTTTATCCAGCCTTGGGCCTATGCCAAACCTGGCACAAGCTGATTGTTCTTGCACCACTGACCGCTTTCTCGGCAAGAGACCAGCTTGGGGATCCAGCCCCTGCGCAGCAAAGAATCACAGGTTGCGGCCACCTGGAGGGAAAGGCCATGAAGTGGAAGTGAATCATGCAGGTCCAGCTTCCCCATGCTATACAGTCTTCAGCAGCAAGTCTTCATATCACCCAGTAAATTCCTGCTAACTGGTGTTGTGAGTAAACTCAGGGTAGTTCCTTGCAACTTTTCTTTAAATCATTCTGCAGTACCATCTGATTACTGCAGTGTTTTACAAGGATAAAGGACTCAGGCCAACTGGCCATGGATACAAATAACCAAAGTCTTGTTTGTACATGTTAACTGCCTTTTCTTTCCATCAAGGGCCCCAACAACAGCTGCAACGCCAGCCACCCCCGGGCACCGATTCTGGCCAGCCAGCATAATATTCTGGGTACCCAGTGTTGTCAGACTGTTTACTGAGGGACTAAAGTGCATGCATGCATAGTAACCTGAATCAGATCAGTAAAGTAATCATTCTTCTAGATTCACACCCCACCCTTGTTCAAATTCCCCTTAATAAATCGATTGAGTTGTTTCACTGTTACATTGCCTCATGAATATCTCATTGTCTGGGTGAAGGTTAATGTGTTTGGGGGAAATGTGTATTGAATATTGTTTTACAGGGGGATCCAGGAGATTTGCTGAAGGCCAGACCCTGGTGGTAAGTGCAAAGGGTGTGTACATATTATTAATGTTTATTGCTGACTGTGTGTTAAGTGTTGCAAAGGGTTATTCCCCCTTACAAGGTACAAGGTCACTAGTGGGTTTGTGGGTGGTTATAGCTTCCCAGAGGAGCTATACGAGGTAGGTAGATACCCCCACTTATATTACTCTGCATGGAGCACCTAAATATTGAACCTAGACCCCTCAACCTGTTGTCAGAAATACAGGCAGGGGTAGTAACCCTAGAGACAGTGCCGCCTTAGGGTTACATATAACATAAGTGAGGTTATCTCAGTAAATATAACTCTCTATATTCATTAGTAAATTAAGGTTTTGTTCGTTATGTTTTCTCTACCATCCCAGTATAGTGATCCCATTGCCTATCAGAACCCCTCTGCCTGCTGGGACAGAATGATCTCCCCTCTAGTTCCTCTGTGAGATCCATAAACAGTAGCCATACCCCATCATTTTATCTGTTTGTAAAATGAGTTTTTCCATATGGTATATGTTTAATTATGGAAATCCAATCATTTAAGGTCAGTGGGTTAGGGGTAAGCCATCTTTTTTTTTGCTGTAATTTCTTTTTATCTTCTCCCCCCCCATCCCTTCCAGCTCCGCATCTTCAGGAGCGCCAATTGAGTCCACCCCTGCTACCCGCCTTACCTGCACTGGCCCGTTCCCCCATCCTGCCATGGTTTAACCCCCTGTGCGGGGATGAGGTGGGGCAAGAACACTCCGAACAATTCACTTGTCTCATCAGGCTCAGGGCAGCCAGGCAGGTGGGAGCACATTGGGGCCCTACTCGGCGCTCTGTCTTCCCAGAGCTGGAGGGTGTTTTTCCTTTTTTATGGACGTCACTTTGCCCTGATGTCAAGTCACCTAGCGCCGACATCATGATATCCTCCCCTCTGTGTCAGACTTTTGTCTGGGGCCAATCAAGCACCGAGTTGCTACCCTCCCTCCCTCCCTGGAGAAGACGAGTTGTCCTTGGGATGCTCAAGCCTTCTCCCCAGGCCAGCCCTCAGCTCCCAGCTTCACTCCTGAACTTGGGTTGCTGGAGTTGCAAGTGGAAATCCAACTGCTGCGCCAATGGGACGGCCATGGTAAGCCATCTTTTTGTGATTGAGGTAATACTCTTTAAAACATAGGAGGCCAAGGCCTCTGTTCTTTTGGTAATTTTAAGACGTCTTGGGCAATTCGAGGTTTTTGCCCAGCCTAAGGAATCTAGGGATTTATTTCAAAAATATATTCCAAAATGGAGTAGGAATTGAGTGGCAGAGTCTGAAACAGAAATAAAATCCGTGGCAAGGAATTCATTTTAGTTACCTATATATGACCAAAAAGAGTTAGAGACAGTATTTTCCATCTTCTGTAGCTATATCTTGCTGGAATATTTCAAATAATCTCTGATACTTATCTCTAGATACTGTAACTTGGTAGTCTCTGCAGAAACCCAAATGCCGCGATATTGTACTGTGTCATGTCTGGCCCAAGCAAATGGGTAAGTCTGTTTGAACTGTTGGGGGGGAGGCCCACTCAGTATTATAGTTTCTCATTTGGAGTAATTAATTTTATGCCTGACCAAGGTAACGAACCTAGTTAACATGCTTAAAAGATGGGGAATGGAGTGGCTCAGATCCCCAAGGAAAACATAGAGTCATCCACATGAAGAACCATGTTTTGTTGTCTCCTGGCATCACTCCCCTGATGTCCAGATTTATCCAGATGTCTATTGCTAGGGGCTCTAAACTCAGGGCACACACCAAAGATGAGAGGGGACATCCCTCATTGGGTTACCCCTGCCCAATGAAAATCTCAGGGAGAGATGTTCATTAACTTTCACTCGCCACTTTTGGGCTTTGGTAAAGTGAAGAGATAAGTGTAATAAATGGATGCCCTAAGTTAAATTTGTGTAGGATCTGCTGTAAAAAAAGCCCAGTCGACCCTGTTGAAGGTCTTCTTGGCATCCATACCAATGGCCAGCTGGAAGGCCCTCTTTTGTCTCTGTGATGTAATTATGTTTAATAGGTATCATACATTGTCTTGCAGAAATCGAACCCACACAAGTCTAGTTACAGTGCACTATTTTAGAAATATGGTTTTGTAGTCGATCTGCTAGAATGCTTGTAAATATTTTCAGATGAAAATTCAGGAGGGAAATCAGGCGATGAGATCTGCATTCCTCAGGGTCTTTGTTTGGTTTTAATAATACTGAAATTTAGGCTTGAGACCAGGAAAGAGGAATTGGAGAGCTGTCTATAAGAATGGCGTTTGCTGTGGCTAAGAGATGGGGAATTACTGTCTCTGCAAATGCTTTATAGAACTCGGCCGGATACCCATCTGGGTCTGGGAATTTACCATTTTTAAGATTTTTAATTTTGTTCTGTATTTCTTCAGCTTTGATTCAGGCATTGAGTTCTACCTTCGTCTGTTCTCCCAGAGTTGGAAGAGGGAGCTTGTCCCGGTAGCTCTGCGCCTCTATTTGGTGAATTTTTACTTTGTGTAGTGGTGAATGGGATGGTTTAATTAAGAGCTTATATAGATCAGAAATCAATTTAAGTTTGACTTGCAGTATCACTGATCATTAAAGAAATTGTTCCTGGTCAGACTGAGGTGTGGTAAAAAGTGCCATATGATTTTGATCTAAAATGAAGTGCCTGACCTGTAAAAATTTGAAATGATCCTCAGAACATAAATAAAACTTGTCCTTGAGCTCCTGAAAAGAGAGGCACTTATTCCGAAGATATATGTTGTTCAAAGTGGGTAAGGCCCTTGCACTCTCAGAATACATATCCAAGATCTAATTAAGGGGGGAGAAAAGCATCATGATCTCTAATGAAAGTCAGCAGTCCTTAGGAGGACTTTGGGGAGTTCAAATGTTTCCTAATTTTAACTAATATCCTAAAGGTATGTTTTACCTAGGAATTATGAATGTTGCGGGCCATGGTGAGAGATGTATCTCTCTGGTTGGAAGGGTCCATAATGAGATGCCTGGCATATCTGCTTCTTCCGTAGACCACATTTGGTGATCAGGACTATGCTCTGCTGCTTACAGCGCAGAATAAAATTTGGCAAATGCCTACTCTATGTCTACCGGGTTGGTTGTGGTACCATCCAAATCTTGTTTCATAAGTCTAAGAAATGCTTTCAGTGCTGCCTGATGTTGAAGCTGCCCCACAAGCAGTTTATCTGCTCTGTTCCCATGTTCATAAAATCATTGGAGTACCTAAGTGCTCCTTCTATCCTAGTTTCCAACAATTTAGTCATCTCCTTTCTTTTATTGTCTAACTGTTGTTTCACCTCAGGGTATACGGCTATTTTGTGTCTTAAGTTCCAGATCTTCTATCTGCCTCTCCCTTTTAATTTGAGATGCATAGGATATAATTTTGCCTCTGAAGGTAACTTTCAAAGCATCCCAGTATAGTTGCACTTCCATGTCAGTTTGTAGGATTATTGTGTAGAAAATTATCTATTTCCCTAAGTATTAAGTTGTGGAATTCCTTTTTTTAACTTGAATTTTATTAAACAAACATCTAATAATAAGGAACAGGAACAGTACAATGAGCACATTTTAAGTATATCATAGCATTGGTACATAAGTAAAGGAAACTAAGCCAGTCTCTTGGGCATACAGTTTCTGCTAATATGCTATGGATAATATTAATGCTGTTGTAGGTCAGTCTTGAAGGCATTGCAGAGAACTGGTACACAGCACTGAACAGCAATATAGGAAAATGCAAACAGTTTACCAACCAACAGGGATGCAGAGTCCAAATGAAGAGAAGAAACCGCTTTTTCAAGTCCATTACATGAAGTAATAGAATCCATGTACGCCAATAGAATGACACGGTTCCATCCACTTGACAGAATATGTAGAAAGAAAGACGGGCTAGTAGATAGCGATACAGGTTTTTTTGTGTGCAACAAGGAAAGGAGAGAGAAAATGAAAGACAAAATAAGAAAGCACAAGAAGGGGCGCCAGTGGCCCTGAAGCAAGAAGCTAGCAATGTAAGTTGCAGAATTCCTCCACATGCGGTAGACCAACATTCAGCCTCTAATTTGTTTGTCTAGGAGTGGGATTAAAGGGAAGTCTAAGGGTAACTTGTGTATGGTCTGAGGCAATAATGTGTCCTATGGAACAGCTCTCTATGGCGTGTATCCAGTGTGTACAGAGAAGAAAGTAATCGATCCTGAAATACTGGGCATATCGAGGGGAGTTGTATGCGTAATCTCACATCTTGGGATTCATGTAATGCCATACTTCCATAAGACCTAACTCTGAACTCAGTCACCCAACAGTTTAGCTGTCCTATCAGGCTGATGTGTCGACTGGCCAGATTTATCTAGTTTTGGGTTAAGGATACTGTTAAAATCACCCCCTGTATCTATTAAACTATTAAACAATGCACATCCGTAACAGTGACTCTTTTTTTTTAATCTTTCTTTCTTTCTCTCTCTCAACCCTCCTGAACTCTTTCAGGAGTAGTCACACGGGGTACTAGTCCTTGTTCCTGTTTGTCTGAAGCACCTCTTCGCCCCTTCCATCCACCCTGCTACCACCCGGACCCCCAGCTCTAAGTCCCCTGAGGCAGGACCACCAGATACTCCTCCTGGCACTCTATCTAACAATCTAGTCTGGTGGAGCGAGGCGGTGGAGAGCACACAGGGGCAAGAGGATGGCCCAACTCTGACATGGTGGACTTTCACCCCTGGACCCTCCATCACCTGTCAGGAGGTGGAGGGTTTTCTAGTTCTTTCCTCGTTGCACCTCACTCCCGCCCCCAGGCGGGCCCGATGTGCAGTGATGCCAGGGAATGTCTTGCCGATAGCTCCGCAGCCCTTTAGTTAAGCCCTGTAGCATTGCGGTACCTCCAGTCTCCACCAGAAGTCACCTCAGTGTCTGGCATAGTCCCTGATACCCCCAAGGAAGGAGAGCTGTCCTCCGGATGCTTGATCCTTCCCCTCCTCCCTGCCGATTCCCGTGCACCCAGGCTGCTATGAACCTGTCACTGGCATGGCACGAGGTGTGGCATCCAGCACCTCAACCCTCAGTGCCACCAGGCTGACTTCCTGTAACAGTGTCTCTTATTATTATTTTTTCTGAGTTCTGCCTAATCTGCTTTTTCTACCTATACCTCACATCCTCCCTGCCTCTGCTACTAACTCTTTAGCTCAGTCTCACCCACTCCCTATTGTTTTCACACCTCTGTTTTTACTACCTCATACTCTGTTTATCTAGGCCTTTGTTCTTTTGTTTCTCCTAATTTCTTGACTTCCTTGCACCTCTTATGCATCTCCTGTCTATTCTACCCTTACAGCCAGCCTCTAATCGCAGATGTTATCTGTGTGCCTTTGTCTTCTGTTTATTTATTTATTAGTTTTTGTTGACCGGGTGGGTGCATTAGGCAAGAACCTGCCTATTTTCAAGCATGACCCAGGAGGCTACAGGATACAGTTACAATCAACAAGCAAGACATTGGTGGACGACAATCAGCAGGTGAAGTTATACAGCAGATATCAATGTAGCAATAAACGCAGGCAATACAGTAAACATGTTAACGACAATTAAGATACAGATAGATAATGGGTGCTAGACAGCACCACTATCCTCATGGGGCAGAGGAGGAATAAACCAACATGGGATAAACATCCACATAGGGATGACAGTCAAGAACAAAGCAGAGTTCCAGGGGCTAGGTAGTAGTGGATAAGTATGTGATGATACAGAGGCCAGGGGCGGGTTAGGAGCAGTCACAAGAATCAAGTGCATAAAGGTAAGAGAAAAGTGCAGACTTGAAGGAGGAGTGAGATAGACAGCACTTGAGTGTGGAAGGTAAAGAGTTCCAGAATTTGGGGGCCAAGTGGGCAAAAGCTTGCTCCCCCATTTGAGTGGAACAGAGTGGGACAGAGCGGAGTAAGGAATTAGATGACCTGAGTGGGCATGAGGGAGGCACAGTGGTGAGCGTCGCCCCGAGGGTTCCTAGTCATAGAGTCAGTAAAGCGGCCCAGGGAGTAGGACTGCAGATTTTGAGGGATAGCCAGTGTAGGAAGGAGTACAGGAGGCAGTGGTGAGTAAGGCGAGGGGCTGATAGGGCAAATCTGCAGATATTATTGTACATGGTGTCCCATTTACAAAGAATAGAGGCGTTGGCCTGAGAAAAGATAGGGAGGGCATACCGCAGCCTTGGGAGCAGGACACCTTTGGCCACAGAGATCCTGGCAGCAGGGATGAGGGAGTGGCGCACTCGGTAGGCAGCACCTATCCTGATGTTAACTGACCTGCATACCTCGTTAATATGGGCAGAGAAGTCAAGTGTGGGGTCCAGTGTCACTCCAAGGTATTTGAAAGAGCTGGTAGTAGTGATTGCAGCCCCATCATTACATTTGATGCAAAGTTTAGGAGTCTCGGCATGAACTTTCCTGATGGACCCAAAGAGCATGGCCTGGGTCTTTGGTAGATTGAGGACTAGGGAGTTTGAGGAGAGCCAGGATTGGATCTGATGGAACGCAGATGACAGTTGGGTGTTCAGGTCAATGACTGAATGAGAGGAAGCATAGAGCACCAGGTCATCGGCATACATGATGGAGCGACAATGGGTAAAGGAAGAGGGACAGTCATTTACAAAAATAGAGAACAATAAGGATCCCAGGATGGATCCTTGCTGAGCACTGCAAGAGATAGGTGCCGAGGAGGAGAGAACCCTGTTGAAGGAGAAAGATTGGGATTGGCTGGAGAGATAGTTCCTGATCCAAGATATTGTGGCGCTGGAAGCACCAAGAGACTGCAGTTTAGGAACTATCAGAGGGTGGCTAACCAGGTCGAAGGCCTTGGTGAGGTCTATGAAGACGGCCCCCATGAGAAGACCTTTATCCATATTGGACTTAATCTCACTGGATAATAGGGTAAGGGCTGTGGTGGTGCTGTATCCTGCCCTGAAGCCACATTGAATCAGGAACTGCAGGTTCAAATTTTGTAGATGGGTGGAAATCTGTTGGTGGATAAGTTTCGCCAAAGTCTTGCTGAGAGTAGGTAGTAAAGCGATGGGGTGATAATTGGACAGAGTTCTAGGGTCCCCTTTGTTAAAGACCAGAATTATCGTGGCCAATTTCCAGGCCAACGCCACTGTGGAGGTACAGATGGACAAATTGAAAAGCCGAGCAATGGGGGTGGCAAGGAGCGGGGCACCAAGCCTCAGGATCCGAGGTTCAGTACCATCTGGCCCAGCAGTGCCACGTGTGGGACTTGACTGAAGTAGCTTAAGAATGTCTAAGCGCGAGATAGAGGAAAGAACCAAGGCTGGAGGAGCATTGGGTGGTGCTGGGGGGCAGGGTGATACAGGCTGCAGGAGGGGGGATATTGGGAACCTCAGTAAAGATTGAGTTGAAGGCATTAGCAATAGTCCTGGCATTGTTGCAAATAGAGTCATTTATTAGCATATCCTTAGGAGTTAGTGGCTTGGCATTACCCAGGATCTTGTTAATCTGGTGCCAATACCTCCTTGGGTCAGAGGCTGAGGAACATAGGAGTCTGCAGTAGTAGCAGCTTTTTGCTGCACAAATTTCCTTACACGTCAAAGTCAGACTGATAGGAAGAGAACTTCCATTTGAACCAGAGCTTATCTCGCTGCTTGAGTAGCTGCAGTAGGGGGCGCTTCAGCCACTTGGTCACTTTCCCTCTGATCCTACGTGTAGAGTATGTAATATGTTTGCATTGTAGCATGAGTAAAGTCATGTTGAAGTAATCAGTGGCCAGGTTGATATCATCTGTCATAAACAGTGGGGACCAGCTGACATGTTTTAGGTCATAAAGGAATGCAGACGGGGCAAGATTAATGAAGATGGCAAAGGATAACACTTTGGGAGGAAGGGGATGCATCTCGGACACAGTAGACTGGGCAGTGGTCGCTGATTGAGTCGGGTAGCACCCCCGCAGACGAGTAACAGTCCTTCCTGTTGGTGAGGATCCAGTCTAACAGAGTCCGGCTATGGCTGCTCTGAGAGATACGAGTAGAGGAAGTGATACGTTGAAAGAGGTTGGCCCTACTGATTGTGGAAGCAAGGGAGGATGAGTTGGGTCCAAGCCAGTCATGGTTAAAGTCACCGAGACAGATCACCTCGTTGTTTTTGGTTAAGGTAGGAATCAATGTAGTGAGCTCATCCAGACCCAGCCTGCTATTACACGGAAGTACGCACACCACAACTATGTGTAGTTTCTTAACCCCACCAAGGAGTAGGAGAGTGTGAATAATCTCACAATTGGTGGGGGGGGGGTAGGCAGGAGAGAGATATTCAGGTGGGCCTTAAAGAACAACGCCAGGCCACCACCTCTCTTAGGAGAAGGTCGGTCAGCCCAGTACATGTTATAGCCTGGTAGAGCACAATTAGAGTCAAAGGTGGTAGGTTTCAGCCAGGTTTCTGATAGAACAAGAATGTCAGGATTATTTGCCTGGACTCAGACCTCCAATTCCAGGAGACTGGCAGCAAGGCTCCGGATGTTAATGTGGGCAAAGGTCAATCCAGGGGACTGGGGTACAAGATATGAGGCGGCCGGGTGGGTCTGGTGTAGGTTTGCCGAGGGACCAGGGTTGGTTTCAATGTCACCAGCTAGGGTAAGAGATAACGCGGTAATCCAGAGACTTGCTAGTGTGAGGGCACAGGAGACTTGTGCAGGGGAGGTGAGTTTTTTGAGGACGAAGTGCCTAAGAAGCTTCCTTTCATCTCCTACTGACCTGTTCCTACTTAGCCCCCCTCCTCATTTCTTCTTATTTTTTTACTTTGCATGTTAGACTTTCATCTCTAGTCCCCTTTATCACCTTTCTACTTCACTCCCTGATTTTTAAGTGCTCCACAGTGGATATAAATACTGCTTATGTTTTGCTATTCACCTGAAGAAGGGACCTGGGAGGCCCCGAAAGTTTGTGTATAATTCCATCTTTGTACAAGACACTTGTTGGTCCAATAAAAGGTATCAAACCTTCCATCATCTCCTGTCATAACAGTGTCCAAGAGAATTGTTTTTTAAAATAGGCCCTGGTTTGTTCTTCATTAGGGGCATATAGATTTAGAAGAATGCAGCTTTGACCAATATAGTCCCCTTGAACTCTAATAAAGTGCTTTTCTGGGTCTTAGTTGATCTGAGCTACTTTGAAAGAGAGTTTTTTTCTTAACAGAATGGCCACGTCTCTTCTGTGGGGATGACTCTCATCTTGAGAGGCATGTACTTCCCCTAGCCATGCATGCTTTGATTTTGCATGGTCTGCTACAGTAAGATGAGTTTCCTACAGGAATGCTATTCCAGATCCTTGTTTTTGCAGTTCCTGCAGAATTTTTGCTCTCTTCACAGAATTATTTATGCCTTTGATATTATATGAAACTAGCTTGAGAGCTGCCGTAGCAATATCATGTATCTAGAAGGATTTCACTGTGTTAACCCGATTCGTAAGTGCCTATTAACCCATGTCAGAACACTTAGTACACAACTATGCAACAAGCATAACTGTACAATGAATACAACATGAAACCAAAAACTAAGGTACATAACGTCATAAAGTAACAAGCCACTAGGCCCGACAATGTTACTTCAAGGTGATCCACCCAAACACACTCTCACCTAACTAGTGGTAAAAGTAGGGGTGTTAGAACCTCCACTGAAAAGGATCTTTTCCTGGCTGGTACTGCAAGGCTAACAAATAGCCAGTTAATGGCACCTGCTGAGATTTAGGTATCAGAACTGGTGCTGTTCTGCATGATATGACTACAGCAACTGAATATATAATTAACCTGTGTGCTGCTGCAGGGGTGATTACACAGTCGTGGTTCCCTCTATTGGTATTAGGCATCGAGCAGAACATTTGTGTGGGCAACCCAGAGACAAAGAGGAGGAGGGGAAGCCCACCAGCAGCAGAGCACAGCCTAGGGAAAGGAAAACTCCTCCCATTAAGAATTAAGTATATATATCCAGTAAAGCATTTGCTCATTGGATTGGACAAGTAGAAGAGAGCCCCAAGCCTCCCGGCCGAACCATCAATAAAACTCTTGCTTTTTAACCAATAAAAAGGGAACATATAGATCAAGATATGCACCCCCCACAAGTGGGCCACTGCTTTGTCCTTGATCTTGTTAACGTGAGCCCCCCACCAAGTGTCAACCTGCTCTCTTGCTACCAAGCAAGAAACATTTTAAGACTTACGTAGTGCTAAGACCTGAGCCTTTTACCAATATAGGGGAGGGGATGATTCTTCTGACTGTTCACCTAGGCCCCAGACATTTAGGTAAATGGCATGCTTCCATTATAATTTGTTTAAGAGGTGCTGTGTCTGGTATGTCTCCCATCCATGAAGCATCCCCCCCCCCCCAAATGAGAAGAGGGTCTCACCACCTAAGGAGACACTAAACTTACTGCCCTGGGGCCTCTGTTCAGGAACATTGCTGCACACTAAATTAAGGAAGCTATGGGAGGGCTCTCACACATCCCATCCTGGCAGGCAGTGACCCCCTTCCCAAGGAATTCAGAATGACATCAATGGTCTGAGCTAGGAGTCCCCAAGGCCTTCCTGTGATATATTCCTTGATTTAACACAAATGACTATACTGCATCATTCACCGTCCCCACCCCCCCAGGAACCCACCTGTACTTCCCTGTTGAGTCACAGAAGGAATGTTTCAATATCAGTTTTGTGGAAAATGTTTAGAGAATCCATACACAAAAGGAATGGGCCATATTAGGTTGAGGATTACATGTCCTGAACCAGGTCAGAGCATGGTAAGGTGGTAAGGTCTGACTAAAAGTCTGTCTGTGGTGGGAAATTTCAGGTGTCTGAGGTCACCAGGTGCTGCATGTTCAAAGTCACAGTAGGGTCTGAAGCTTTTCAGGCTGCTCTAGTTGGAGTAGGCTTATGGAGATTCTTCGGGGAGTCCCGCATCATGGTAGATGCCTTAGACTGGGGTATTCACATGGATCTGCGCTGTTGCCAAGATCTCTGCTGCACTTCCTGTAGATGAAATTGCTGCTGGATTGCTTCCATATTAATGTCTTGGGAATGTAGAAAATCCTTGGCATCTCCAAGCCCTACAAAGTAACGTACACCTTCAGCTGTTTGAACTTTAAGTGTAGCAGTATATTCTATATATGTTGCTGCGCCTTTTTGCTTGAGAGCTTTTTGCACCATCAAAACCAGATACCAGTCCTAGACTGTAGCTGTAGCATGGACATGTTTAAAGAACAAATGTTTATCTCCAAAATAAACCTTCAGGTCCCATGCAGTTTTGAGTCTTTCCTCCTTTGTTCTACTATCCAGAAATGCCATAATTATTGATTTTGGGTGAGCGTTGGAGTCTTGTGGAGAGGGGTGCTTAGAGCCCGGTGTACTCTAATATGTCCAGCTGTTTATCAGGAGGGAGGCCCAGTGTTTCACGTAAGAGCTCTTCAATGACTTTAACCATATCTCCTGTTTCAGTTTTTTTCTGAGAGACCATTCAGCTTGATATTATTCTTCCAATGTTCATTCCCCAGATCCTCCACCTTTTGAGCCAGATCTTGTTCCCCCTTGGCATAACGCTAATAGGGATGTACTGTGGACATCCACCGTTTGTGTATAATCAGTAAGACACACTTTCGTGGCACTAGTGTGTTTCTCTACAATATGATGGTCACTTCTGTCATTTGCCACTACTGACTCCAAATGGCACAGAGTTTCACCTATGCTCTTCTGCTGTAAGCATAATCTTTTAGAGGTCACAATGAATTCTTCATCCTCCTCTATGTCACTGTTAGTAGCCAAGAAGATGACAGCATGAGAGACTGAACTGCTTCTGCCTTGTGACTGTTCAGAAAGCGCTGGTTTGTTTGGCTTAGGAGTAGTGATTGCCTAACATTCTTTCAGCCTCTGCCTGGTGGACATAATGTCTGTTAATGACCTCTTTAGGTAGATGGCTCAGATCACTGTTCAGGATTGACTTAGATTGAGGGAACCATGCTGGAGCACCAAGATTAGGCTGCCATTAATTTTGTGACGTCACTGGAAGTCACAAGTGCCTGTTTTTAAGGGGTGACCCAGGAGCACTGGGGAGGTTAAGTGACTTTCTCAGAGTCATGCAGTATGCAAGTGGAGGTAAGTACATGTTTAAAGGAAGTCTTATTTTTGGACCAAGGGATGTGCAGCTCCAGTGAGCCATGAGCTATGTGACCCTTGCTGGAATACGTTCTTCTGGAAAGTCCAGCAATACAAACACACAATTGGCACACATGACCTTCCCCATTAAAAGGGCCAGATGACAAGTGGGAGTGAGTACATTGAGATCACACAGCAACAGTTATAGACAGTGTCCCAGCAGTCACATGAGTGGAGAATGAGACAGCCAGAACTGGTATGTGTGCAAGGGATGGCTCCAGGTGAGTGACACCATTGCTATACCCCTAAATGGGGGGGAGTCACCCCTGGGCTATGGTCCAACCCCCCTCCTTCCAGAGTCCAAGTGGATGGATCACAAGATGGGAGTCGGTGGGTGGCTACCACAAGCATATTAATTTGATCGGCAGAAGCCCAAGCATGACTGACATGCACGTGCTTGACACCCTACATTGTGAGCATGAAAACTGCCAGCCAGTGAAACATTGAGGTAAAGTCTGTCAAAATGGATGTTATCCTGAGTGACAGCTGGTGACAGCAAATCACAAGCACAGTCAAACACAGGATAAAAGAGAATGACAGCCTGTATCAAAAGTTTTGGCAGTTGTGTGTGTGGTTGTCAAGTGAGGAGTTAGCAAAGCCTGGATCTAGACCAGCAACGACAGGCCCTTGAGTCGTGCGACCATGTGCTCCAGGACAAAACCTGTGAACTAGCCAAACAGTTCACCATTCCTAGCATTTGTGCACCAGTGAGTGATATAGTAATTGGGACAGCCACAGTTGACTGCCCTCATAATGGCGAGAGCAAAACAGACCATCGATCTGAGCAAAATGACAGAACGTCATGTTTTTTTCAGTTTATTGTGCGAAGCAAGTTGGTTGGTTCTCCACTGGTTTACTGTTGAATTCAGTTGCAATTTTATGTACTGATGAGGAACAGCCACTCTGCTGCCAGTTTTGTTTCCTGGACGAGGTCCATGCTGTTATGCAACAGAATGTCTGGTTGAGGGTTCCCTTTAGCATATTGAGAGGACTGATCTTAAAGCAGATAGTACGTCACCTTTAGGAGTATCAGTCAGGGCCTGTTACTGTTGTAAAGTGTTTTTGGCTACGAACCATGCGAGAATTCAGTGTACGCCACCAGCGTGAGTAGTGAATTGCTTTCTGCTCATTGCTCCATTGTTGTGTGCAGTCACAGGTCATCTGTGGTTGGCTGACGATCTGTCATGCCTCAACTACCAGCATTAGGTTGGTCCGAGTGCAAAGACCAGGACTGCCCTACCACCAGCAGATCCTCACCAAAGACCCAGCATCACCATTGCCTGAGGTGACTGCCCTGTCAGCCGTGAAGTCATGCTTCTCAGTCTGGATGGGGAAGTTGTGAGTACCCAGGCAGTACCTGTTGGAAGGAACTGTTACTTTTCATTGCAGTGTGAACAGCTATCTGGTCTACATAATTTGGAGTTACAGTTTGGGGGTGTTCTCAGTTTTCTCAGCTTGGACCTGTTTTGTTGTGTCTTTCAGGTGTATGCATTATTTTCATCTTGGTGTACTGACACAAGTTTCTAGGCGGCACAGACATCAGCCTACTATGCTGCTACCCTGGGTACCCAGACAGTGACGTATTGTAGGAGGGGAGGGGAAGGACTCTGACTAATAATCTGATGATACAGTGTGGGACTGTGGGTGTAGTGGGTGGCCTGGGAGTACACACAGGCCTTTACCACTGGGGCAGGTACCATACTGAGGGAAGGGCTGGTAGACTTTCTTGAAGAGTATGAATTACAGGACAACAGGCAGCATAGGGTTGCCAGAGGGAGATCATGACCAGCAAACCTTACTGAGTTCTTTGACTGGGTGACCAGGGTGACTGACAAAGGGCAGGCAGGTTGATATTCTGCACTTGGACTTCAGCAAGACCTTTGACTCAGTCCCCTCAAGAGACTAGTCAAAAAATGGAGAGACCTTGAGGTAAAAGAACAAATAGGTGCTTGTTTGGAGAGCTGGCTGAGGGAGAAGACACGGATGGTAGTGGTAAATGGCAAGTTATCAAATGTTAAAGAGGTCACAAGTGGGTGCCACAGGGATCAGTCCTTGGTTCTCTCCTCTTTAAAATATACATATGTGACATAGGGGTAGACATATAGGGCAAGATCTGCCTCTTTGCAGATAACACTAAGATCTACACATGTGTAGACATTAAGGAGGAGATTAGGGAACTAAAGGAGGACCTGGGTAGGCTAGTACAATGGTCTAAGGTTTGACAGCTGAGCTTTAATGCAAATAAAAAATAAAGTTATTTGCATCAGGAAAAAGAACCTGAAGGCACAGTACTCAATTGGGGGAGTGGGGGTGGGGGTTGGGTGGTCCTGGACAGCACAGTGGAGAAGAAACTCCTCAGGATTATTCTATCAGAAAACCTGAGGGATGAGGCGCTGGCAACCTCAGTTCAAGAATGAGCTTGGACAGGTTGTGTCAGCTGGGGTCGGACAGGACTGAACGTCTGGAGGACAGCTCTCCTCTTCCACGGAGGAGGCGCATTTGTGCCAGATTTAGACTGCTGCCATGTGGAGGTGTGGTGGCAGGAGAGTCAGCACAGCTGAGGAGGGGAGACGTCTGATGGCTGGCGTGTGGTACTTGCATGCCTTTGTACATGTGCACACCTGCATCATTGCACACTGTCAGATGGGGGGATACCAGAAAAACAAAACTGCCTGGAAGGTCGGCATATGAAGCTGGGCGCAATGCCAGCCCACACTATCATGCAGGACCACCCCCATCTGGATCGCACACTGGGAGGAGGAGGATGGACCTCTTCCTCCTGGCCCCACTGCAGGGGGCAGTCTGCGGGGGCACCGAGGTAAGTACTGGGGGAGACCGATACTGGTTGACTGGGATACGGGGCTGATGGCCACCAACACCAGGGCCGAGAAAAAGCTTGATAAGAAAAGAAAACCTGAAATCAGCAGCACACTGCAACAAGGCCGTGGAGAAATAAACAGGATGCTGGAGTGCATAGGGAGGGGAATTAGCAGCAGAAGTCATGAGGGAATCCTCCTATGGTACAGATCATTGGTGAAACCACACCTGGAACACTGCCCAAGGTTCTGGAGTCCACACCTGTGAATGAACTGTGAAAAGGTGGAGGCAGAACAGTGAAGGGTGGCTAAAATAATCCAGAGGAAAGCCGGCCAGTGGCGTGGAGGGTTGAGGCACTGGATGCCTTACCTTCCATCACTCTGGTGACCAGGTTTCGGAGTGGACTCATTTCACTGGGAGTTGGCAAGGTGAGAGAGAATTGAACGTCTGGATGACTGCTCTCCTCCCTTGGGGTGGCGGTAACCTGTGTTCAACTACGTGACTGCCACCTGTGGAGGCAAGGTGTCAATGCCAATGGGAGCAGCAGAACATTGGGGGATAGTGGTAGGCATACCACATCATTGTATGCCAATGTCCCAGGGGTGAAAACTATGGAGGAAAATGCCTCCAGTCTCTTGGCTTCCCCTGCAGATCACATGACCCCAGGTGACAGGCCACTCTCTGGAGTGGATAACATGTAAGGCCACCAGATGGGTTGGTGGTGGGGCTGGGGGGGGAGCTGCCATATTGGTGACATCAGGAGTTAGAAAGTATTGATGAAACAATTAATTATCTAGGGAATGGGGAGAATGACATGTGGAGAGATTGAGGGACCTCAACATGTAAACCCTTGAGACAAGGAGGGAGATGGGAGACATGATTGAAACTTTCAGGTACCTGTACGGATTAAATGAAGAGGATTACAAGGACATACTTTCCTCAAGCAAGAACACTGGTATGGGGGAAGTCAATGAAACTAGCCAGGAGAAGATTCAGTAGGATGTCCATAAACCCTTTTTCACTGAAGGAGTGGTGGAGATGGAGAGGTGAAACACACTACCTGAAAAAGTGGTAAAGGCCAGATCAGTGGGCAGTTTCATGACGGGGTGAGACAGGCGCATGGCCTTAGTAAGAGAGGGATGGAGCAGTGGCAAGGGGGAGGAATAACCACTAGAGCTTAAGTAGTTAGGCAGGTTGGACAGACTGGATGGGCCTGTAGGCTTTTATGTGCTTTCACATTCTATGTTACTAATTTGTCTCCATCCCAACATATTTGCTATTCCTTGTGCAGAACCCTCTACTTCCTCCTGCAGGTTTATACGTTTGTGGGTCTGTTTGGAGGGTATCTTATGGATATGAGTGTCGCCTCGTGTGTTCAGAGGACTACAAACCAAAAGTGAGCAGTTCTGTGGTCCTAAGGACGCAAGAGGTGACATTCTTATATCCATAAGAGGTCTTCCAAACGGACCTATAACATTATTACGGATCGCTAACTGTATTAAATAAAAAAAAAAAAAAAAGCTTAATTTAATACAGTTAACAGCATGAGCAGTCAGCGAGAAGCCCATTACCGTGGCTCAGCGCGGGAGGTACTCTTACGGTAATAAGGGTGCCACACTTGCAACTGAAGGGAGGTCTGTGATTGGTTGGGAATGCTCCCACAATCTATAATATAGAGGATAATGTATGGTCCTCTATCGTTAACCAGTTTGTTAACCGTCGAGAGGTTGCCAGGGCGACCATGTAAACCTTGAGAGCAAAGCATGCACAGATGGGCTCTGTTTGTAATCCCATCGCTATGACATGCCCAAGAGAGGTTTATAACCATTTATGTCATAGTGATAGGATTATCAAGAAATACTTTTGCTGCTTTTTAGCGGTAATAAGGGTGTACCATACATTATATTGTTTAATAAATGCTTATTTTCATTTCTGTACTTTCAGAGCCCATGGCCACATTAGCTGGGAAAATGAAACTGTATTGCATGGGGGGAGAGAACTACACGGTATTGTCACATAGCCATGGAAAGTACGGCAGGGGGGTGTCACTGCCTGACTAGCTGCCCATGGAGGTGTAGGCTGGTATCCTTGTAGTTAGAAGGCCATGCCAAAGTCACAATTGCAGGGAGCAGTCAGCTTAGTTTCTCAACATAATCTCCACACCAGAAACTACTCCTGAAATATAAATATCTGTTGAAAAACACTTAACAAAATAGTGTTATTTTTTTCCAAGTGATTCTGGCGACCCCTTTAGACACCAAGAATGAACTTTACCAAGTACACATACATGACTCAGAGTTTGCATAACCAAAGGCTCCTCCCTCTGCTATGCAGCTTTTGCAGTAATATTTTAGTCAATGTTTAGCAATGTGCTAGGTACAAAAGTCATGCTTATTTGTAGCTCCCAGCTCATTCTCTGTTCAAGCAAATGGGGCCATCAATGCACGAGAATAACAAAAGACTGATAAGCAGAAACCTTCAGCTTTGTTTAGTAAATGACTGAACATTCAGATACACAGACATCAACCTTAAGTTACCTTTAGCAAACCAAAACTTGTTTCAAGAAACGCAGGTTGTACATTTTAAAAGCAAGATCGCCACCTTCTGCTTAACTGTGGTAACTGCTGTACTTTTTGACTTGCTGTTTAGTCCACCTACATACTTGTATTTTACCAAAGGGATGCAGGAGACCTTCTAGGAATAAGAATCATAACTAATTGATGGGGCACTTCTGCAAAACTGGTGCCAACATCTGTGCAGGGGAATACCACAGCCAACTCTAAAAGAAAAGAGCAAGAACACATACCGTACTACGGGGAACAACAACACAAAAAAGGCCTCAACAAGGAGACTGATGACTTAAGTTGTAGGTTAATAGGACATATGGAATGGAAAGAAAAGACCATTGCAAGATGGAATAGGACCGAACCATTTCAGAATATTTGGAAGAGTTGGATTGTATATACTTTATATATCTATATATTATACTGGTGCAATAGGGAAAGGGAACATTGTTTAACCAGGAGTAGCACACTAAGCCAAAACTTGTTTCCAGGTGTGACATGGGAACACAAGAAAGTTAAGCAACTTGATCAGGATCACACAGTATGTACCTAGGCAGCTGTGGGATTCAAACCCAGCTCTCTAGATCTGCAGCTGAGAGCCTTAACCCACTGCGCTATACTGCCTCCAATATTGGCATTATAGTTGGGGTTAAGTAAGGTGTTCAATGTTAAATCCCAGTTTTTTCACCTTAATAACTTTGGCAGCATTCAACAAAATGTTCCTCAGATTTGGCCTGCTTTGTTTCGGACACAAGTTCTCAAGCCATGAGAAGTTTTGTGATGGCAGCTTGTGGGATTTCCGAGATATGAAATGTTGATTTTTAGTGAAGCACAGTGTTTTTCTATAAGTAGTACACATTTTTTTTGCTCCAACATACAGCCTAGATGGTATGGAATTTTTTTCTGACTTTTAGGGTGGAAGCCGCCTGTGCCAAGATAGTGCGTGTTGGAGATTTTGTGGAAAAATATTAATCTGTTCCATAATTATACAGATTATAAGTTTTTTTTCTGAGCATGCTCAGTACGGTTTTTGGATAACCCTCTAATATAACCCAAAAATTTTTGGGTCACGAGAGCATTTTGCGTTTGTACCACTTAGTTGTTACAACCCAAAAAAAATGTTTTTCAGGTTGCGACAACTGTCATCTTGTTTGTTTTCCAAATTAAAAAGCATGGAAAATACTTCAAAACGATGAAAAAACGAACACCTGACCCTAGCTAAACTGTACCCATATAGCAAGATTCTGGTCTTTGTTTTTCAGATTCTCCATAGAAATACATTTTCTGGGCACCCCAAAATGCTCAGCTTAGCGCGAGGAGCCATTTTCAGCTCACACACAAACCCACTGTTCAGCTAAACTCATGCATGGGCTGAGTTTATACATTTTTCAGCAATATGAGCTAAACATGTTTTTTTATAAACATCATCAAGCTGAACATGGTAATGCATTTATTGTTTAAAACCGAGCAGTGTAACCTGGTTAAATTAATATATTTTTTTAGTCATTATTTGTGCTCCTCTTGCTCCAATGGCCCTCTCATTCTGGGGGAGTCCCAGCCACATCACCCTGGCATCTACCATCCAGCACTTGTTCCCAGGGTTTACACCCCTGACGGGGCCCTCCCCTACTGAAACCGGATCAGTTTTGCGCCGTGCCTGGCCAGGTGCAAGGCCTGTGAGCTCCCCCGTCATCCGCCAGGAGCTATTTTCTGTTTTTTCTTGTGCCTGCAACAGGGTCACACATGCTCCCACACACATCCCCATCATGCGTCCGCTGCGCACTGCACCCATGCTGTAGTGGCTCCATGGCGCCAAGCCCCAGCCTCCGCCAGGAGTCAGGCATACACTGGCCACTGAACTCCCCACTCCCCGGAGATGGAGAGCAGTCCATAGGATGCTTGATCCATCTCCATCCTTGCCAACCCCCAGCAGCCCATGCCCATTCCCGAACACGGGTCACTGGCATAATGCGAGGTAAGGAGCCAGTGCCTCAGCCCTCAGTGCCACCGGGGTGGCCGGTTAAATTAATATTTGAAATAAAAAGCCACGACTGTGGGCTGGCCCAGTGGCATGGAGGGCTGAGGCATCAGTGCCTTACCTCCTGCCATGCCGGTGACTCGTGTTTATGGCGCGAGTGGGTGGCCAGGGGTCAGCCGGTGAAGGAGAGGATTGAAAATCCTGAGGACAGCTCTTCTCTCCTGGGGAGGGGTGGGTTCAGAGACTGGTGTGAGCCTGGCTTCTAGTGGTAACTGGGGGTTGGCACCATGGATCCCATAGACAGAGGGGGTGGAGGTGGAGCAGACACCCTGCATGCTGTGTGCGGAAGCTTATGCAGCTCGGCCACTGGTATCATTGCATTCTGCCACAGCTGCACTTGGGGGGGGGGAATCTGGAGGAGAAAAATGGCGGCCGATCAGCAGAGTGACACCAGACTTCCGCAGGCTCTGCACCTGGCCAGGTGGGCACTTCCTGCAAAAGGTAAGACCCAGTGGACACCGGGGTGATGGGGCTGGGAGGTCCGGAGGATGGGGGGCCAGCCAACCGAGGAGCATAAAGAGAGTAAAAAAAAAAAGCCATGACTGTGGGCATGTGCATCATCATTGACGCTGATGCGCACATCCAGAGTCATGGCTTTATATTTCAAACGTCAATTTAACTAGGTCACACTGCTCAGTTTTAAGCAGTAAATACATTACCATACTCGGCTTGATGTCTTTTAGCAACAAACATATTTTCCTCATATTGCTTAGAAATTGTTACATTTTGTAAGCAGACTGGGGTGCTCACCCTTGGTATCACTTCATTATTCCCCCTTCCCTCCTGATTGCGGAAGCACCAAGTGACCGCAACAGTGAAAATCCCGATGTCCCTGTCAGTGATGGCACAATACTGACACCGGTATTGTGCCCTCGCAACAGACTGTGTTTTTTGCAGGGGGCTGTGCCCCCCACACCCCCTGCATTTATCGATTATCAACTCCAGGTCATAGTTTATTTGGGGAGGGGCAGGACACCGAAAGAGAAGATAAAACAGACCATTACAGTGAGTGTCACTGTAAAGGTCTGTTTTTAAGTGTCAGGGTGTCGAGCTCAAGTGGGCCACCACTGATCACCAGCCCCCCTGCCCAATATATAGGTGGGGCAACTGGGGTGCCCACCCCTGGTGCCACCAAAGACTATACCCCCCTCTCCTCCAAATCCCCCTCATCAATATATATATGTGGTGTCACTGGGGTGCCCACTCCCGATGCTGCTGAAGACTATCCTGACAGAGGGGTGCCCAATCCCCAGTGCTGGCTACGGTCCCTCTGTAAAAAGTAAACCTTCTCTCGTTAATCTTCTGTTTTATCTTTTAACCTCAAAAGAAAAGGCAGTCCCTCATCGACCTCAGTCCCCACCCCCTACTTGGCACCCCACCTCCCACACATCCTCACTCACTTAAACATTGTCCCATGGTGTATACCCACTCTGATCAGGAAGACATCCTCTTGCTGGAACCGCAACTGTCCGGTTAATGCATTTTGAACTTTTACTCATAACTTCATTATTTTTAAATATTGTTACACCGAATTTTCAACATGTCCTTTTTGGGACCCTACCTCATGAACAAGGTAGGTCATATTTTTCAAACCTGTCCCAAAAGGAGATTTCACACTCACTCTGTGAAACAACCTTTCAGTCAGGATTTCAAAAATTTCACCTACTGGTTTTATGAGGTGGAGTCATAAGAAGACTATGCTGAAAATGTGGTGGAAAAAAGTGGTAAAATGACAAAGTTATGAGTGAACATTGAAATATTTTAATGATCACTCATAACTTCACTAAATTTCAATATTTTTCCACCGAGTGTGCAACATGGCCTTTTTGGGATCCCACCTCATGAACAAGGCAGGTGAAATTTTTCAAATCCGAGGCAGAAGGTTATTTCACAGTTGCTCTTTGAAATCACATTTTGGGCTGGATTTGAACATTTTCACCTATTGGGTTCATGACATTGGGTCATAAGAATACTGTTTTCAAATTGTGAGGTCAAAATATTGAAAAACAACAAACTTATGAATATACGTTGCCATTTTTCCATGCTCACTCATACCTTTGGTAATTTTCAGTATTTTATTTCAGACATTCAACATAGCCATTTTCACATCATCTCATAAAGGTGACAGGTGTTGTTTTTCAAATCCTGGATGAGATGTGTTGTCGCACTTGTAGTGCGAAATGACGTTTCAGCCACTATTCTATAAATGTCACACGTCATGTTTATAAGGTGCGGTCATAAAATGACTATCTTGAAAATTTGGGGTCAAAATAAAAAAAAAAAATGATTAAGAAACTTGAGTAGTGCCAGCATTTACCCCATCATGTAGTGTGCTTTGTGATCCTCTGTCCATGAGCTGTGTTTGGGGGAGAGCTCAGTGAGCCTGCTGGATGGGATGAGGCTGGGAGGATGCCAGTGTCATGCAGCACCTCCCCCCAGTCTGGGAAGGAAAGGTTCAGGGTTGCCTGCACGGCCCCAAAAACTGTATAGTGAAGAGAAATCTCTTGGCATAGGGTCCTGCATCTCTGCACCCATGGCTACCAGAGAGCCTTGTGGTTCAGCTGACAGATGAACTCGTTCTCCTGCCTGTCTTTGTCTGTAGCCATATGGAAACACAGGGCATGGAGGGTAGAAGTTGGCCAGGAGGGTGATCATGACAAAGTTGGGTGCTGAAAAATGGAGAATCTCAATGAATAAAAACCAATACTCCACTTTATTATTGATGTAGTCTTTTTCATCCCGAACCAGTTTAGTCTTTTTACGTTCAGTGAGTTCCTTCTCCCATTTTTTAGCCTTTTCTGTTAGTTTTAAATCCAATTATTGAATATAGGCAGTATCAGAGAAAGTTGACAATTCAACATGTAAAGCATCTATTTTTTCAGAAAAGAGCACATTGATATTCATCGTCATCAATTTGAATTTTAGTAAGTGCCTCAGAACTATTTTTTAGTGTTGTTTCCCACCTGTCTCGATAGTGTAAATTCTCGAGACCACAAGCAGGCATTTTAGTCATTCTTAATCCCCTTGGGAGCTGTGCTTTCTCAAGATATTTCTTAAGGGACCACATATTATAGTGTGGTGTAATTTCTTTCATTACTACCTTTTCTAACTTGTTGAATATAGTGTGAATGCTACCTGCTTCTGTGTCGTTTGATGTTGTTGCGATTAGCGGAGCTTCAGTGTTCAACTCAACAGCAGCTCTTGTAGCAGCCAGCCCAGTGCTGTTTAGTGAAAACGCCATCCCCTCATAGAATGTTATTTTGGTTGCAAATCCATTTTTTTGTGTGTCTTCACTCCTTGTTAGGTAGTGGACCTATTATTTCAGTGGTTACTCAATCGCAGCCCTTAACAACAGTCGCATGTTCAGATCTCATCTCCAAAGAAATCGCTAAATAGAAATTGGCCAGGAGGGCGATCACAACAAAGTTGGGTGCTGAAAAATTGGGAATATCAATGAATATAAACCAGCACTCCAGGCTTGCAAGAAAAAATTCCACTTAACTGGAAGATAATATGTACAGTTACATGTAAATTTCCAAAAATAGAATCAAGGTCCCCATACCTAAATGAACAACCCAGCGCTTCAAGGCCACAAAGACCTCTTCATCAGGGGTGTGGCTACCAGAGCATTTTATTAATTTATAGTGTGTTTTGACACGTTATTCATTAACTCATATAATGTTAATTAGTGGTTATTTAGTGATTTTTTTAAAGTGGGCTACATCACAAAGAGGACATTGGCACTCTGTTGGCTCACAACACCCAGAGCACACACTTAAAATAATTTAAGGGACATGACCCTATTAAGCATGCTGCTGAGTTGCCGACAGGGCCACAGTGCACCTCAGTGATCCCACATAAAGTGAAATAGTTCAAATAAATTCACCACAGCTGATGTCAAACACAAACTGAAAATATGTTTAAGCATGTCGGCAGGACACTGAAACTCCATTCAAACATAGTATTTCTATTGTATACATCTTTTTTGTATATATGCATATATATATATATATATATATATATATATATATATATATATATGCATATATGTGTAGATCATACAGCCCGGATATTCAGACTGCACCTGGCAGTGGCGCAAGCACAGGCGCAGTGCAACTGGGATGTGCTGGGGCCAGGACCAGGTGATATTCAACAGTGATGCGCCATGGCGCAGCACCATTGAATATGGCATGGACAGTGCACAGCGCAGTGGTACTGCACCGGCGCAAGCCACAGATAGGGAGCACGTGGATGCGTGGGTGCAAACGCAGTTGCACTGGGTGCATCCCCCATGATATTCGGCAGAGGGCATGCAAATGAGGCCATAATATATGCAAGACACAAATGGAGCCATTTGCGTGTCATTATGGCCCCATTTGCATGCCTTGAGCAGGGCAGCCCAGCGACTTGCACCTGGCGCCCTGCACAGCATGACGTGTGCACTGAGGGAGTCCTGGGACTTCCCCTGCTGGTAGCCACGATAGCGGGTATGCTTTTGCCACATGCTCCCTGGTGGTGTAGTGGTACCCTCCTCCCTCCCGTTTTCCTGATTGCCAGTAAAAGTCCTTATTATCATTCCCTCGTAGTCTAGTGGTAATCCCCCTCCATCCCATGTCCCCGATCACCAGTAAATTCCATAATATTATTCCCTGGTAGTCTAGTGATACCCCCTCCCTCCCGTTACCCTGATCGCCGGTGAAAGTATGTAAAAACATTCCCTGGTAGTCTAGTCTAGTGGTAACCCCCTCCCTCTCATTTCCCCAATTGCTGGTATAAGTCTGTAAAAACATTCCCTGGTGATCCAGTGGCACTCCCCACCCTCCCACCCACACAGGACCCCTTGCCCACCCCTCTCCCCTCTGTCACTGGTGGACAGCTGCAATCCGCCCGCATACCACCCGGCTGCCCGCCGAATGACAGCTTACAGTATGTGCTGTAAGCCCATTGGTCAACACTGTGGACCAATGGGCTTGCAGGGCATACTGTACGAGACAGTGACAAATATGAGAATGAAGTCACTGTGGACTAATGGATCCCATATGCTTTTCCCTTTTCTAAATGTTATTAATGGGCCATTTTCCTGAATTCTCTTTAGATCTCTGTCTGTGCCCAGAAGATACCAATACTTTTTAATAATGGCTCGAATGTCCATTGAAACAGGACCAAAAGTGGACACAAAACAGATTTGTTCTTTATTCTGGGGTTGTTCTTTATACTGCAAAAGGGACCTTCTGTCTATTGTGGCGCTTTCACCAATGCCTGACTTAAAACTGTTTCTGAATAGCCCCTATCACGAAGTCTGTCAAAGAGTTCATCTTTAGCTTGTAAGAAATCACTCTTGGTGGAGGTAATATGTTTCAGGCATATTAACTGACTAAATGGCAAGCTCTCTATAAGATGCTTAGGATGTGAACTGCGGGAATGTAAAAAACTGTTGTCAGCAGTGCGCTTCCTAAAACAAGTGGAGTAATGTCACCATCAGGATGACCTCTAAGGAAACATCCAAGAAATCAGTCCTGCTGCTACTGCATTTTGATGTAAAACGAGAAATATAATCTATAAAGCGTAAATATTTAACAATATTCTAAACAAAGGGTGGGATCACTGAGGTGCACTGTGGCCCTGTTGGCAACTCAGCAGCACGCTTAATAGGGTCATTTCCTAAATTATTTTAAGTGTATGCTCTGGGTGTTGTGAGCTGACAGAGCACCAATGTCCTCTTTGTGATGTAGCCCACTTTAAACAAAATCACTAATTAACTTTATATGAGTTAGTGAATAACACGTGTCACAACACACTATAAATTAATGAAATGCACTGGTAGCCACACCCCTGACAAAGTGGTCTTTGTGGCCTCGAAGCGCTGGGTTGTTCATTTAGGTATGTGGACCTTGATTCTATTTTTTGAAATTTACATGTAACTGTACATATTATCTTACAGTAAAGTAGAATTTTTTCTCTCAAGCCTGGAGTGCTGGTTTTTAGTCACTGAGAGGGCACGGAAGGCCCTGCACATCTGCAACCTACCAGACACCCCCGCAAATTCTTGACATCTGTTGCCACATGGAAGTGCATGTCCAGGAGGGCCCTACACATCCACAGGCAGATGGACTCTTCATGGTCCTGCACATCTGCATCTGTTCACACGAATGAGGACATGATTCCACTATCTTAAAAAGAAGGGAGATTCTTTGTAAAAACTGTGTTAATGCCCAGTTAGGGTTCAACTTAATACCAAGAAAGTAGGGAAATGTGGCATTAGGGTTTCCAACATTAACTCCCTCTCCCAAAGAAGCAAAAGCACAAGACCACACCAGGAACCACAGACAGCCATTATCAAGTAAGACAAGCAACATACAACTGTTTCCAGATGACATGAATGCAGTAGCACTGATGTGCTACCTTCATGGGTTTGTATCTGCAGCTGCAGAAGCCTTCCGCAGCGATGTGTGTGTGTGTGTGTGTATGTTGTACAGCCTGCTTGAGTACCTGTGGCTGTAGATGCACAGGCCCCATTCTCAAAACAGACCTCGAAGACTATCTGGAAGGTAATGGTCTCCAGGATAGTAGACAGCACGGCGTTGTGTCAGGAAGATCCTGTTAGACTAACCTAATAGTCTTCTTTGACTGGGTGACAAAGGAACTAGATAAAAGCCATGCTGTAGATCTGCTTTACTTTGACTTCCCTAAGGCTTTTGATGCTGTACCTCACAGACACCTGCCAAGAAAGTTGGAAGACCTAGGGTGGCTAGGGATATAGTTGGATGGGTAGAAGACTGACTAAAAGGGATGTAGTAGTGGGTTGTGGTAAACAGAGTTAAATCAGAGGAGAGAGAGGTCATGAGTTGGGTACCACAGGGGTCTGTCCTGGGTTCGGACCTTTTTAACATGTTCATCAGTGACATCGGAGAAAGAGTCCAGGGTAGGATAAGCCTCTTTGTAGATGACACTAAATTCTGCAGAAGTGTGGATAGCGCTGAGGGAATTAGAGAATTGCAGGGTGACCTGCAAAGGTAGAGAGGTGGCTGAATGTTTGGTAGCTGAAATTCAGTGCCAAAAACTTAAAGGTGATGCATCTAGGAAAAAAGAACCCAAGGGCAGAATACTGGATGGGACGGGTTAAACTTAGCACTACAGCTGAGGAACTGAAACTAGGAGTCATCATCAGCAGCAGCACCCTTAAACAGGCTAGCCAATGTAACAAGGCTTGTAACAAGGCAAACAAGATGCTGGGGTGTATCGGCTGGTTTATTGATAGCAGAAAGAAAGAAGTGATCCTCCCTCTCTGTAAATCCTTGGCGAGACCACACCTGGAGTACTGTGCCCAGTTCTGGAGCCCTCACCTTAGAAAGGACAAGGACAGGCTACAGGTGGTACAGCATAGTGTAACAAAGATGATACAGGGCCAGCAGGGGAAGTCCTATGAGGAGCACCTTAGGACATTGAATATGTACTCACTGGAGACCAGAAGGGAGAGGGAGGGTATGATAGAAACCTTCAGATTCCTGAAAGGAATAAACAAAGTGAACTACAAAGAATTATTTAGCAGGAGCATGAGTTCGACAACACGTGGGCACGATTGGAAGCTGACAGGAGGAAGGTTCAGACGAGATGTGAGAAAGTATTATTTTATTGAAAGGGTGGTGGGACCATGGAACAGCTTGCCAGCTGAGGTGGTGGGAAATCGTGGAGGGCTTCAAACAGGCTTGGGACAGAGCAAACGGAATAGTGCTGACTTGTAGAGACAAAACTGGGGAAAAGAATAGGAGGACTGATGGGGAGGGTTAGAACCCTGTATTGACACTAGGTCACGTTGGTTATATAGGGTCCAATGGGCAGATTTGATGGACTGCTGGTCTTTTTTTTTTTAATTCAAGTTTTTATAGTGGGATATTCAGAATGGTTGCGCCTGGAGCAACACAGTTGCACCATGCGCAACCCACTGATGTGCCCCGGTGCGATATTCAAAAGGGGAAAGTGCGTGGCACAAATACCGATGCACCGGGGCACATCAGTAATGTATGCAGTGCAAGTGGGGGAGGCGTGCCCATGCATACTCCGCACATCCCGATATTCAGCCCTGGATGTGCTGAGCAGATCCAGGCACAACCCCTACCTGCGCCACACACAGTTGAGCCAAGAAAAACAGGAGCAACAGCTGGCCACCCACAGGTGAGCCACCATATTGCAGGGCGCAACACTGCAGCTGCCAGCTGGGTGGCCACCCAAGCACCTGCGGCATGGTGCGTCATGGTGGCCCCACACCCAATCACGGGCATATGTTTTGAGATCAACGTCCAATATCCCTGGTGGTCAGGGATCGTTCCAGCCCGATCGCTGGCATAAGTATAAAATAAATCCAATATCCCTCGAGGTCCAGTGGACCTGCCCAGCCCGATCGTGGGAATGTGTAGTAAATACAACAAACCATCCCTGGTGGTCCAGCGTTCACCCCTCCCCACCCACCCACTGAGCCCCACCATTCCCGCCTCCCCGTCAGGTGGGTGGGCAGCTCCCCGCCGCAAGCTGCTCGGCCACCCGCCGACTGATTGTGTATAGTACTTGTTAGAGCAAGTCCATTGGAACATATTAGTGGTTAATGGTCATATCAGATTGATTATTACAGTCCAGATATGTGTAATCATTCACATATCTGACCGTGTAGTACGGGCACGGTCTGCATCGCTATTGGCCCACGCTGAGGAATCAATGGGCGGATAGCCATACTGTACGCAGTCAGTCAGCTGGCGGGTGGGAGCTGCCGCCACCGCTGACGGGTGGGGAAGCGGGATGGTGGGGCCTTGGTGGGTGGGGAGGGGGTACCGCTGGACCACCAGGGATGGTTTTTACGCTGTGTTTACTACACATGCCCAAGATCGGGCTGGAAGCAGTTCACTGGACCACCAGGATATTGGAAGTTTATTTTATACTTATGCCCACGATCGGCTGGGAGCGTCCACTGACCACCAGGATTTGGACAGTTTATTTGATCCATATGCCCGCGATCGGGCGTTGGAGTGTGTTGTCAGTGGGGCAGGGGTGTCGGTCCTCGATGGCTGCTTGCCCGGCAGGCGCCAGGCTAAAGTCGCCAGGGATATACACTTCAGCATGCAATGAATATACGACATGGCAATGGCGCCATTTGCACCTTGCATACATTATGGCCCCATTTGCATGTCTACTGCAGAATATCGTGGCTGCTGCGCCTAGCGCAATAGCACTTGTGCTAGCGCATTCCCCTGCTCCTCACTGGCACTTGTGCTGGCACAGTGCCACTGCACCATGCACAATGCGGGTGGCCACAGTGCCATATTCAACGGTGCAGAGCCATGGCACAGCACCGTTGAATATTGCCCTGGCGCATCCCAGTTGTGCTGCGCTGGCTTGCGCCTGCTCATGCAGTTCGATTATCCCACCTATAGAGTGAGGATAAATGTGATATCCACACTCTACGCCTGACCACCCTGTAAATATCACAGATATTGATTAAATTTATCCTCATGAGCATTGCATAAATATACATTATATAGTTAGGGTTGAATAGGCTGTTTAATGTTAAACCCCAACTTTTCACCTTAGTAGCTTTGCCCCATTTAATGGAAATAGATCAAATTTTGCATGCACGGTCTGAGGGGACAAAGGTCTCCTGATTTGCCAAGTTTGTTCTGGTCGGATGTGAAGATTCCGAGATCCAGATAGAGCATTTTTGAGAAAAATTGTGTTATTTTGCTGTTTATTTTTGTCATTGCCTACAACCCACATGGTTTGGAATGTTATTGAGATGTTCAGGTAGAAAGCGCTTGCCCCAAACGGTGCCTTTCATTTGTTTGGTGACAAAATATTAATCTGATCCAAAATTATAAGGATTTGAAATGTCAGTTCTGAGCACACTCAGTAGGATCCTTTGAATAGGTGTTTGATATGAGAAGAATTTGGCCATACAAAGAGGATATCTCAGCTGGCCCGTGGCATTGAGGGTTGAGGTGCTGAACACCACACCTTGCACCACGCCGCGACTTCGGTTTGGGAACAAGTCGGAGTCTGCCGGGTCGGCGGGAAGAGATTGAGCATCCAGAGGACTGCCTCTTCCCGGGTGGAGGGGGATTGCTCACACAGAGCAACCTCTGGCAGTAGCTGGGGTTGCCAACTGAGCAGCACGGTATGTGCCGGGGGGAGGGCAGAGCTACGGCATTACGTTGCCATGCTGAGCTGAGCTCTGCGGGGGTGGGGAAAAAGCAAGAGGAATAAAGCATCTTACTCGCCAGTGAGATGACGGTGGCCCACATCCCAAATACCGGCCCAGATGCGCCCAAGAACCCCCTCTGGAGGACCCGACGAACTCACAGTAAGACTCTTCACACTTAGGAGCAGCCACTGAGGGGAGGGTGGAATCAGCCCCGGAGATGGTACCGTGGGTCGGGTCTACCAGTGGTTGTTCAGGGAGGGGCGTTAGGGAGATGCAAGAGGGTTCAGGTTGGGAGTAGGGTGGAGATCCGTGTGGGCACTCCTGAAGGATGCCTGGGGTGTGATAAAAAAAGAGGATATCTCTTTGTGAGAGGGTAATCATCTTTGTGAGAGAAAATTCTTCTTCATATGGTGGCCATCTTGTTTCCTTGTTTTAAAAAAAAAAATGTTTTTGAACACCATGAAGATGATGTCCTGCAAAGACACCAACATATGAATCTAGCTAAACGGGACCCATTTAGCTGGATTCTGGATTTAGTTGGGGTTTTTTCCATATGTATTTTAGGATTTTTTTACCCCCATTTCTCCCCAACATGGGACCCCGGCAGACACATACATGCTCGTGCGTGGAGGTGCACGCACATGCTGGGCACCAGCTCAGCCCCTTCTGCCCCACCCCTGGCTATTGCTGCCATCCCCTCCTGCCTACGCTTCACAGCGGACCTCCACCCCGTGGGAGCGGAACTACGAGGGTGTGGGCAAACACCCTGGGAGGGGAGAGCTGCCTTGTGGCTGCTCAATACCGCTCTGTCCCTCCCCCACACTGGCTCCCCGATGACCTGAGGTCATTCCAGACCCCGGGTTGCCAGCATAGTGTGAGGTTAGGCATCCAGCGTCTCAGCACCACTGGGCTGGCGTATGGATTTAGTTTTTAAAAAAAGGATCCCAAAATGTGTTTTTGGAATATTTTAAAAATCCTGTTTTGAGAGACAATTTTCTTCTTTTGTATGGCTCATGAAAGAGGAATAGGGCCATATGAAAGAAGAATTCAGCCTCATGAAATAGGATGTTAGTCTTAGTTTTGTTTTTTTAATCTTCTTTCATGAGAAAGTATATTTTGTGAGCTCACAAAAATCTCACAAAAGAAGATCCATTCTCATGAAAGAATTTGTTTTTTTTTTTTTACATTCTTCTTTCGTGAGAACCAGTCCTTTTTTGTGAGTTCATGAAAATCTCATGGAAGTAGGTGATTTCTCATGACAGAAGAATTTGGAAAGTTTTTTTTTTCATATTCTTCTTTTGTGAGAACCAAAACTGTTTCACAAGCTCACAAAAACCTCAGGAAAGATTATTTCTCACAAAAGAAGATTTTGAACTTAATCCCCCCCTCCCCCACACACACACTGGAACTTTAAAAAGCTATAACTCAGTCATTCTTTGGAGTTAAGAGACAATCTATATATCAAAATAAAGGTCTTAATGAGTACTAAAGGAGTAACAGATAATACAACCACAAATTAATGGGGTATGCAAAGCACCCAAAATTAATTATCTCCCAACTTCACTGTGGTGCCAAATCTACAAGTGACATCTGATAATAATCAAAAATGCATCACTCATGTATCTCTTGGATTACAAGCATACCAAGTTTCAGTCCAAAACAACAAAAATGTACTGAGTTATGCATACAAAACCCCAAAACACCTTTTGCTTATATACAATCAAGAGTCAGAAGTTTAGAGGAACATTTAATACATTATTTCTTTGAATCGAGCATGACAAAAGAAAATTAGAACAATGCAGATAAATTGCTGTCCATATTGATTGAATTCTCAGAAAAACATAAAATTTCAAAATGAAAATTCTATAGGATAAGATTGCAAATTTAACGAGCTGTAAATCTGTCAATCTTTGGAATTAAGGACAATCTATATATCAAAATCTTTGGAATTAAGGGACAATCTATATATATGTGAAAAAAAAGGTTTCAGTGAGTACTGCAGCACTGACAGACAATGAATGCCTGCATTTATGGAGCCATGGAAGCTGGGCCCTGCGCTTCTGCAGCCAAACGGATGTGTTCATGCAGGTCCCTTCCGTATGTGTGTGAATGAGGATACAGTTCTACTATCTCAAAAAGAAAGGAAATTCATTGCAAAAAAACTGTGGTAATGCACCAGTTAGAGTTCAGATTAAAGTGACAAAAGTAGGGAAATGTGCTGTTAGGTTTTCTTCAGACAGGGCCACAGTTCTTGGCATAATGTGGGAGACGTATTTCTGTACGTTTGAAGACTGTATCAGTATGAGGCACTGTCTTGGAGGTGTACATTGTGCATCAGACAGGAAGTTGTGGGCTGGAGGGCACAGGTGAGCATTAGAGTTGAGAACCCCAAGGAAGACCTCACTTGAATCCCAGGAAAGAACTCACCACTGATTCGCCAAGCCTCAGGACAGCCCAAACCATATGTTGGGGCATGGAGGGACCACTGGACCACCAGGGCTTAGTTATTTTTATGAATGAAGGATCGGGCATGGGAAGGACCACTATACCACCAGGGAATAATTTTTATACAGAAGAATGGATCGGGCATGGGAGGATCGAGGACCACCAGGGCTTACTTGTGTTTTACAGATGAGGGATCAGGGCATGGGAGGACCGCTGAACCACCAGAGAATACTTTTTATATACAGAAGAGGGATTGATGCATGGGAGGGACCGCTAGACCACCAGGGATGTCTGTTGTTTTACCTAGGGAGGGGATTGGGGCTTGGGTAGAATTCCAGCCCAGTGCATTCGGGCTGGTGTGAGGCATGCTGATGAGCCCATAATGGGCACGCAGATGACCCATTAGTGCCGTGCATGCCCAATGGGCTCATCTACATATTTGATTCTAATGTCACCCATAGGGGTCACGGCACTAACCAGTGTGTGCTCGCTTTACCCCATGGGCGGTTTTTGGCCTGGTGCCCTGGTAGCGGGCACAAAGCATGGTGACTGCTGGCTGTGCACCATGCTCATTATGGCCCTAATTCAATAGATAGCGTCAGTTTGGATTGTGCTATCCATTTGAATATGGCACCAGATCCGATCGTCTTATTTTTTGTGCGGCACCCTGCGTGTGCGCATAGCTGGCCATCTCTGAATATGGGGCCCTACGTACCTTAACTCTTCAATGCAGACTGTCCTAATCCTGAATGCCATATTAAACTGTTATTCTTTTAACTGTAACTGAAAATTCTGTGTACCTATGTCTGCATTGCATAATGTCTGTTCCTGTATGCCATATTTAAATTGTTAATCTAGTAACATTTGCACTCCTCCATTCCCTTCATCCCAGGTTGCACCTGGAAATAAGCCTTAGCTCAGTGTGCCTCTCCTGGTTACCAACTTTTAAGTAAATAAATAAATATAGCCAACAGGGAATAGCATTGCCTGAAATGAGATAGCGCCAAGACCCCTGGGGGCTATATTCAGCTCCAAACATGTAAGTGGGCCCATCGGGCTTGCAAGGCACTAATGAGACATTTGCATGCCCATTATGGCCTCATTTGCATGGGGTGCAGCAGCCCCATAGTGCCACTGGCAGTTCTGCATTGAGAGCTTGTTCGTCCAGTGTGCCCCCCCAACATCCCCCACCCAACCCACCCCACCTGCTGACATCCCACCTCCCTGAACCTCTCATCCCGGTGTTGATTGCAGCTTATTAGTAGTACGTGCAGCTGGCACTACCTTCCTCGCTCATAGCTGGTCACAGAGGAGCTGTCAGTGAGCACACGCACTGTAGAAACATACAGTACATGTGCTCACTGACAGCTCATACGGTGGCCAGCCACAGAGGTGAGAGGAGGGCTGTGCCAGCTGCCGTATCTAGCTGGTACCAGGGTAAGGGGGGGTGCAGGGAGGTGGGATGTCATAGGCAAGTTGGTGGTGTGCTCTGGGGGGGGCACTGGACCACCAGCTGTGCTTTACTAATGTATAGGAGAGGAACTGGAATCCAGTAAAATGTTTTTCCATACAGTTTACTGGTTACATTTCAAGTATCCATTTCAATGTAAAATGACATGCAACAGGGTAATTATACTGTAGTTACATATTTGTTGCATGCAATTACATTGCAATTGCTATCAATCAATCAATCAATCACTTTATTTTACCAGGCATAAACACCATTGAGCAAGCTCATTTTCAAAGTGGTCCTGGACATTTAACAATACAATACATGCAATACAATAAGTACATGGGCACAGATGAATGCAATATTTTACAGGATATGCACAAATGGCCAACATCAGCTGACCTGCCAGGATTACAAGCAAATGCAGTTCGAAATAATAATATTATAGGATGGTGTGAGTCATCAGTCCTAAACAACCTCCTACTGTTGGTAGGGATCGAAAAGGGAAGGCAAAGGAGCGGCAGTGTAAAGGAGAGAAGGGGAGAGGATGTGAAGAGCTAGGGTAGATGAAAGTATGCAAAGGGTGCTGGAAGTCACCTATGAGAAAGGGCCTTGATAAAGGTTCTAATTGCGGAACTAGTGAAAAAGGTAAAGAAGAACATCTTTGTCTGAAGCAATTGCAAGTTTCCCTCAAGAATGCGGCAAGCATCTTTTTGAATGTGGATAGGCCTGGGAGTGAGGACAGTTTTAATGCACTTTGCATGGAGTTCTATAGAAATTGAAGTGAGAAGTTGATTGAGGCCGAGCTATAGGTTGTATTTACTCTAGGAATCTGAAAGCAGAGTATTGAGAAACGTCTCAGTCCATAAAAACCCTTGGCACGTACGAATAAGCTAGAAATGTATGTTGGGAGTTTATTTGAGAGTGCTCTGTGGAGCCAGAGAAGAACATTTCTTTTCCTCCTAGTTGATAGTGAAGGCCAACCCGATTCCTGGTATAGTAGGCAATGGTGGGTACGTAAGGGTAGGTTGAGAATGAATCTTAGGGCCCGGTGGTATAGAGTGTCAAGTTTGCTGAGCAACGTTAGGGGACAATGAGAGTACATAAAGTTAGCATAATCCAGTATGGGTAAGAATGTAGATTGTACTAGCCCCTTTCTAGCATCTAAGGTTAGCAGATGTTTAATATGATAGAATAGCTTCAACCGCTGCCTTAATTTCTTCGAGATCTCATTCAGATGGCATAGGAAGTTCAGCTTATTGTCCAACCAGAATCCTAGATATTTAAAGGTTTCGACTATTTCAAGAGGTTCATCAAGAAGAGTTAAAATCAGGGGAGTGTGTGTTGGTCCGAGGCCAGCTTTTGGTGAGAGGACCATGACTTTTGTCTTTTGGCATTGAGGAGGAGTTTGTATTTAATGAGATTATGTTGGAGCTTAATGAAGTCTTGATGTAAATTCTCCTGTGCCACATCTAAGAGGAATTTATGGTATATAGTACAGTATCATCTGAATAAATGAACATTAGCTGTTTGTAGATGAGTGTCCAGGTTATTGATGTAAATTGCAAGTAGGATTGGGCCTAATATGGAGCCTTGGAGAACACCTCGTACAAGGGTTTTTTGTGATGACAGGTCACCTGCAGCTTTGACTTGTTGCAGCCTGTTGGTTAGCTAGTTGGAAAACCATTTGATTGCAGGGCTGTTCAAGTCCGAGGCTGCCAGAGCTGTGAGCAATATATTGTGATCCACAGTATCGAAGGCTTTGCTCAGATCCAGGAAAAGGGCGAACATATGTTTCTTAGTATCCAGTATAGTTTGCCAATCTGTGGTTACTTTCACAAGTGCTGATATCGTGCTGTGTTTGGCTCTGAAGTAAAATTGTGCAGGGTTTAGTAAGTCATGCGTATCCAAATGTTCTCTTATTTGGGCATTAACAATTTTTTCGAGTAGTTTTGACAATGCAGGGAGTATAGATAAAGGCCAGTAATTATTCAGATCGCATGGGTCTCCCAACTTAAATAAAGGTAGGATATGGGCAGTTTTCCATGGCTGGGGAAGTTCTCCTTGCGTTAACAATAAGTTGAATAAGTGTGTAATGGGGGCGGTCAAGTAGGGATAGCTAAGCTTGAGGAAGTATAGTTCGATGTTGTCTGCACCTGCACTCTTTTTGGTATCCAGGGAAAGTAGTAAGTCCTTGACTTGCTTAAAAGTGACTGTATGGAAGCTAAATACAGGAGGATGAGGTAAGCTAAGATTAGGAGTGTTCATAAGGTCGGCAGCGCAGGGTCACCCAGAAGGTTAATTTTACTAATAGGTGAGGTGTCAAAAGCTAGCCCTGCAGTGGCAAAGTGATCATTTAGCTGTCTAAGAATATCGGCTCTTTCTGTATAGGTATACCCACTGGACAAGATTTTGGCTGGTAGAGATGATTCCGCAAGATATCCTTCAACTTCTCTGAGGATGTTCCAGAATTTGGCTGAGTTGTTTTTGTTGGCTTCTAGTTCCACTTGGAAATACCTAATTTTTTCAGACCTAATTAGCTTAGTGCAGGCATTTCTAGAGGTGCGGAATGCTAAACAGTCTGCCTCCAAATGCGATTTCCTCGCTCTTTTCCACAAGTAGTCCCTGTCCCTAAGCACTTTCTTCAAAAGGGGAGAGAACCACCCAGGGGGTCTTTTCTTAGATCTGATCAGCCTTAGCAGGGCATGCTTATCGATTAGGTCCATTAAAAGACTATGAAAGATATTGAATGCCTCGCTAAGAGAGGAGGCTAGATAGAAGTTCTGCCATCTGATATTGCTTAGGTCTTTCAGAAATTCGTTCTGGGAGAACTTTTTCATGCATCTTCTCAATATAAATTTAGCAGCCTGGTTTAATTGCAGGGGGTTTCTAATACAGGCAGTAGCACAAAGGTCGCTTATATCATTGAAGAACACACCTGCATGTGAAATGTTGTGAGGCTTGCTTACTATCATAAGGTCCAGTAAAGAACTACAATCTGGGAATTTTCTATTTGGCCTGATGTTTGCAGGTGTCATTTGTAGCAAGCCAACAGCATCACAAAGGTCCTTCAGCTTCTTAGAGCTGTCATCATTCCATTTCAAACTGAGGTCCCCTAGGATGATACACTCTGTATTAGCAGAGGCAGTAATGTTTTGGAGATGAAAATAATTAATGTAATGTTATCTGTTTCTCTTTGTCATCACTGATAATGACTGTACCTGGCTGTATACTGTTCAAATGTTTGTTCTCACCTCATGCTGCGTCATGAAATACTCTTTAATGTTGACTCTGGTCAACCCTGTCTGTACTCTCCCGGGTCGTGCCTGAATATAGGCAACATTGTTGTCTAGTGTACTTACCCGGTAAACAAAAACCAAATAAATAAATAAATGTGGAAGGAGAGCCATACCACCAGATGGGGGTTGGTAGCAGGCTGCAATTAGAAGTGATTTCTCCTTGGTAAGGGATAATTTAAGAGCCAGGCATTTGAATTCTTTGGGCTTCGAAGTAACGTCAATGAACGAATTGCAAATTTGTTCTTAGTATATATTACCACCTCCTCCTCTGTGGTCTATCACAATGGTATGTATTGTATCCCGAATGTTAATGGATTTGTTCATGCTGATGGCTTAAGCCAGGATTCAGATATCATGAAGAAGTCAGGGCTGCATGTATAGCCCAGGTCTATATATGGTCCAGCTTTTTCAGCAAACTATATGCATTAACATGTAGAAAGCTAAGACCTTTATATTGGGGGAGGTTTGCAGGGGTTTCCAGGAGAGCAAGTGAGCCTGGGTTTAGCTAAACATTTCCCGGGCAGAGTAGAAGTAGTTGTAATTTTTTAAGGTACTGTCTTAATCTGTTAAGAAGTCTTTTTTTTTGTTTCATCTTGTATTTGTGCCTTGTACTTCAGTAGTGGCTTTTGTTTGGGTATTGTCATAGTTAAGTGAGGATAGTGCATAGGTAATTGCTAGAGCCGATAAGGACACAGGCATTCATACAAGGTCTCTGGGCACTGTTTGGTGTGAGTGGGGAATTTGACCAAAAAAGAGACATCCCTGTTCTAGATTGCTTTAAAGTATTGGGAAGAAGTAGGTCCAGATATTTATCAGAAGTAATTTTTAGCTTTGGAACAGTTTAGGAACTGGCATTATGAATAGTGCAAGAATTAGTACTGTAAGGCAGCTACATTGGGCAGTATTGGTATATAGCATTTTTTGTTAGGGTAATGTAACCAAAAGCTAGGATTATGCACCAGGGTGACAAGCCTCTTAAGCACTCTTCTTTAAGACGGCCAAGTTCTCTAGAGATTGTAGACAGGACAATAGGCGTGGCTGATCATAGGTTGTCCAATCAGCCGATAAGGGGTTGGCCTACCTCATTAACAAAAGATCATATAATAGAGGCTGGAGTCAGGGTGGGTGGTGTGGGAAGAAAATTTAGAGCAGGTAGTAGCAGTGGCAGGTTGAGGCACCCAGGGCAAAGAAGCAAGCTGAATAGAAAAAGCCGCCGAAGCGGAGAGTCTGTGGAGTCAATGGCAGGCAGAGCCGCAGGGGCAGCAGCCAATCAATGGTGATTCCAGGAATTGCTATCCAATCAGGGCTCCCAATACATTCCCAAGCTAAGAGATCAGGCTTACCCAGGTTGGAAGGCTCCCTTGCGGGCAGGCAAGGTGCGCGCAGCCAGCTGGCTTCTCCAGCTGCGGCCACTTCTGGACAGTCGGTAGCCTGATCAGGGGCTCTGGAGCTAGATGAAAAGCAGATTAGGTAGCTTTTGAAATAGGGAGTTTAGGACAAAAGGAGTAAAAACGAAACATAAGTTAAATTGGGGGCGGGGTGTGATTACAGCGATAGGGATGTAACACAGGCCAGGAAGGAGAGTAGGAGGGTTATGAATAATGGCAGATGGCGCTGTAATTTAGCTTGGCACCATGATGCCCCATTTTAAGCAAGTGGTAAAATTAGAAAGAGAAAGGAGAATGAGGTGGGCAAAGTTTAAAGGCAAAAGATACAGTACAGTAGCACAAAGTCAAATTCAGAATATCACAGTAAACTCAGGTTATTATCAATTTATACAGTGTGTTAATCTCAAACTTTCTCCATCAGTAAGTTGCATAAATTGAGATTAACAGCACATATCCCTTAACATATCTTAAAAATTTAGAGAGGTAGTAGCAAGTGGTGGGCTGAGGTGCCCAGGGCAAAGAAGCAAGCTGAGTAGAAAAGCACTGACAGAGAGTCCATGGAGCCAATGGCAGGCAGAGCCGTGGGGCAGCAGCCAATTGATGGTGATCCCGGAGTCGCTATCCAATCAGGGCTCCCAATGTGTTACCGAACTAAGAGATCAGGCTTACCCAGGTTGGAAGGCCTCTTTGGCGGGCAGGCGAGGTGCACGCGGCTGGCTGGCTTCTCCAGCCACGGCCGCTTCTGGACAGTTGGTGGTAGCCTGATCAGGGCTCTGAGCTAGAGAGAAAAGCAGATTAGGTAGCTTTAGAAATAGGGGTTTAGGACAAAAGGATGAAATGAAACATAAGTTAAATCGGGGGTGGGGTGCGATTACAGCGTATAGGATGTAACACAGGCCAGGAAGGAGAGTATGGGAGGGTTATGGATAATGGCAGACGGCGCTGTAATTTAGCTCGGCACCGTGATGCCCAGTTTTAAGCAAGTGGTAAAATTAGAAAGAGAAAGGGAGAAAGAGGTGGGCAAAGTTTTAAAGGCAAAAGATACAGTACAGTAACACAAAGTCAAATTCAGAATATCACAGTAAACTCAGGTTATCAATTTATACAGTGTGTTAAGTCCTCAAACTTTCCCCATCAGTAAGTTGCATAAATTGGAGATTTAACAGCACATTTCCCTTAACATATCTAAAATTTAGAGCAGGTAGTAGCAGTGGCAGGCTGAGGCACCCAGGGCAAAGAAGCAAGCTGAATAGAAAAAGCCACTAAAGCAGAGAGTCTGTGGAGCCAATGGCAGGCAGAGCTGTAATGGCAGCAGTCAATCGATGGCAATCCCGGGAGTTGCTATCCAGTCAGGTCTCCCAGCACGCCTCAAGCTAAGAGATCAGGCTTACCCAGGTTGGAAGGCCCCTATGGCAGGCGAGCGATGCACGTGGCCAGCTGGTTTTCTCCAGCGTGCCACTTCAGGACAGTCGGTAGCCGATCCAGGGCTCTGGAGCCAGGTTGAAAGGCTCCCGTGTGGGCAGGCAGCAGGCATGCAGGCCTGGCTTCTCCAGCTGCGGCCACCTCAGGACGGTCGGTGAGCCTGATCGGGGCTCTGGAGCCAGGTTGGAAGGCTCCCTTGTGGGCAGGTGAGGTGCGCACGGCTGGCTGGTTTCACCAGCCGCAGCCACTTCAGGACAGTTGGTAGCCCAATCGGGGCTATACAGTATGTAGCAATTGCTATGCAGTTAACTGACACTTAAAGTGGAACCAGTTTACCTTTGTTAAGCAATATCTTCCCCTCGGCATCTTGAAAAGTTATTGCATGTTTATAATGTATCCCTTTTTATTAGAACCACATGCTCACATAAATATTGGATGGGCGACTTGGGGAGTTGGGGGGAACCACTGAACCACCAGGGAAGCATACTCATTCTGCTTTTGCCTGAAACAAGCTAGTGCTACCATAAGGTAATGAGCTATGAATCCCAAACAGATAAAAACAGATAAAATAAAATATTGGCAATTTACTTTAAATTGAAACAAACAAAAAACAGCACCTGCGGTATTGGCTTCAAACCATCAGACTCAGAAATCCATGATGTTTTTACATAATGCAACAGTGATGGTCACAAGCACATGATGAAACAGACAGTCACATGCAGATTTTATGGAACTGTCTATCCAATCATGAACAGTAAGTGAGATACTTGTATTTTTATAGATTAGGGGCCTGATTTTAAAAGGCTAATAATCCTGCACATGGGGACAGTTTCTGCTGAATGCACACAGTTTTCTAAAATTGTGTTTTTTTGCCTTCCTTTTCCCATTGTATGGCATAATTTGGTTGTTTATGTGCAGAAAAGGGAAATTTATATGCCTGAGGAGGAGCATATTAAAGCAACACTTTCTACGTGGGTCAACAGTGTGGAGTTTTTATTCCTGCACCAGTGAGCTGCGCACTGGTGGACGTAGTCCCTGGCCCGTTCCCTGAAGCTGAAATTTGGCTCAAGGCCTCCATAATTAAAGGTTCAGGCCAGGAACATTGCGGGTAAAAACATCGCGGACCACAACAAAGCAGAAACAACAGTGCCTCCCTCAATGTCGTTGGCACAGGACATCGCGGCACATAACAGTGCATGCCAGACAACACACGGGTCAGGATAGCACACACTGCACAGAGACACTGACCGGGGATGCACAGCAGCAGGCACCTATGCAGGCGTACAGTGCAAGTTTCCAGTGTGGCCTGCATCCATCTGCTGTCACAGCAGTACTGAGCTCCATGGTCCTTTGTCTCCCCCCAAACTCAGGGATACATTGTGTGTCCTCCTTGCACTGTGGTGCGGTGTGCCTCCCAGCCACTGGCACCGTCCTGTGAGCTCAATGTGCAGCTGTGTCCTTCGCCTACTGTCCACCACCCAGTGTGTCCCGCTGTACTGTTACCCCAATGCTCCGTTGTTCCACCTGATGCCAGTGCTGGTGCTTTCCTCTGTCTGCAGCATTGTGGTGGGGCCATGTGGGTCCTGCAGTGTACTGTCCCAGTATCCATCGGCTGGCGGTTTCCCTGCTATGTGCCAGCACACCCTCCCCTCGCACCACACCTTGCTCCTGTCCATGTTCGGTTCCTTTGCAGGTGCACTATTGCTGTGTAGCGTCTTCTGTCTGCAACATTGCCACCCAGTGACATTGTCCTCGCTGTATTATACACTGCAAATGTTCGGACATGCAAGGTTATGTCCGCATTGTTTCTGCCACGATATTTTGGCCATAATGTTCTGGCCTGAACCATAATTAAATAATGGCAACAAAGTTGATTAATCACTTTTTGTGTTGTTACAGAAAAATAATCCTTCAAACCATATAACTGATGCATTTTCTGATTAGTTTTTAAATGTGGCCAGCCCGGAGAGGTGGATGAGAGGCACCATGCCACACTGGAGACCCATGTTCAGCGATGGACTCCGAGGTTGCTGGGGGCTGGCTGGGAAGAGGGAAGAGGAAGATTCAGTATCCGATGGGCTGTTTCCTCTTCTCCTCCTCTGGGAGGGAGGCTGTGGATCCCGGCACTCGCCTGACCTCTAGCGCAGGCTTGGGGACAGGTGCAGCCAGGACAGGCAACTTGGAGTACAGTGGGATGGCAGCTATCAACGTCCAAAGCACGGTAGTATGTGTGGGCATGTCTGAACAGCACTGCACATCCATTCTTCCAAGGAAGAAAAGGGAAAATGTTTGGGTGCAGCACGGGATGACACCAACCCCTCGCAGGCTCCACACCGGCTATAGGGCCCTCTCCTGGAACTGTATCTGTTCATCAGTGGTAAGGCACCAGTCGTCAATCCCTGCCATGGGGTTAAGCTGTGGGTACCACCGGTAGAGGTAAGTCCCTGGGAAGCCAGGTGATGGGGCTGGGGGTTGGTGGCTGGCTACTCCTGCACTGCACAGGAGGGAAAACAGCATTAATGGCAATATATATATATATATATATATATATATATATATATAAATATACATATATATATAATATACATTATGTATTGTTCCAAGCAGATCACACCTAGGTACTTAAACCCTCTTACACTTTTTTTTTTTCCGATTCACTTTATCCTCCCTCCTGGAGACTCCTGACAGGTGGCTTTGGCCTCCTGGACGGAGGGACTTTCTATCCAGACCTGCCTGCACCTGCACTCGCTGATCCCCATATTCCCTGTGGATTGTCCCCATGGTGGGGCCAGAAGGAGGCTGCATGCTACACCTACCCCTGGAAGACCCAATCCAGAAGCTGGGGTCAGCCCTCGGGTGAATCAGCCATCACTGAACACTGCCAGGGCTCTCCTTTTTCCTCCAGCTTTTCTCCTGTCCCCTTCCTACCAATCGTAGGCATGTCGGAACGTGCCTCCTACCTGTACTGCCCTCTGACCATTGCCAGAGGGCAGTCAGCGCGTGGAACGAACTCTCCTCCCCTGAGAGAGTAGAGCAGTCCTCTGATGCTTGATCTTCTCTCCCCGTCCGATCCCCATTGGCCCGGGCTCATTCCCAAACCTGGTTGCCGGCATGGCACGAGGTGTGGTGTCCAGCACCTCAGCCCTCAGCACCACCGGGCTGGGCCCTTACACTTTTCAACACAGCATCTCTCCCCGAGTATGATAGTCAAATGTATTTAACATTGAAAAATAAAATATGATTTTAAATTAATTTAAATTTATTTATTCAGAATTGGCCCACTGAGATGAAACATCTGGTTTAGAGGAGCGTCTTGTTGATGACTGTTGACAGGAATACAGTTGCAAACAGAAACACGTATACAATGAAGAATATATACAGTTACTACGTAATGGAGGCAGTTTGGTCCAGTGGATAGAGAACAGAGCTGTGAGCATGGGGACCCAAGTTTGAATCACACAGCTGTCAGTTAACTCAGCATGTGAACCTAAGTTTGTCACTTACCCTCCGTGAACTTGAACTCTTTCTAATCCATCTCTGTGTTCTTTGACTGTTCCTGTTCACTAAAAATGAAAGCAGCATTCTCTCTCCTCTCTTCCTCTCTCCCTCCTAGATTGTTAAGTGCTCTAGGATACAGTTTGTACAAAAAGTGCTATATAAAGCCAGATTCCTTGCTTTTGTCTTTCCTTCTTCCCTCCCCTCCATCCAGCCATGGATTATTACACACTTAGAATCAGGAAACAGAATGCAGAGAACATTTGATCAAGTAGAGAGTTTACAATGGAAATGCAGGCTGTTTTAAGCTAAAACAAAGTAAAACACTAACAAACAACATTAAACTAGTGTGGCAATTATAAAAGAAATAACTAGTTGCAGTGGAATAGCACATTTAGCTCCACATGAATGGTAAGACCTTCAAAACAAACTGGTGGCTTTGCCACTCATCAGTTATGGGTCTTAACCACTCACTAGTGGAGATAAATGTGTCATTCCACTGTAGTCCATTAATCTTTTCCATCTCTCGCTGCAGAACCTCTGCTACTCAGGCTGCCTTCTGCATCTGTCTCCCTCATGTTAATAATATCTTCCTCCTTCACATGCATCTCTTCTCGCCTCTCCCTCAAACCTCTCCTCTTAGCTCACGATAACCCATCTTGTGCCTGTGGCTAGCATCCTATGCAGCCTTTCATCTCTTCCTCCAATTCAATACCCTATTTTGGAAGTATTTGCTACCTGCCAAGTTGCTTCCCTGCCATCTACACCTCCCATGCTTCACCCTGGATGGCTAAGGATGGAACAGTAACCAGAGGATTTCCACAGAGCTCGGTACTAGCGCCAGTCCTCTTCATTTCCTTCATAGGGGATATTGCAAAGAAACTGGGGGAGAAGGTTTGCACTTTTGCAGGTGATATGAAAATCTGTAACAGCGTGGACATGTGAGGGGAGGAAGAAAGTGCACAGGGATCTGGGAAACTCGAGGAGGGTCAAAAGCATTGCAATTGGGGTTCGGTGTCAAAGTGCAAAATCCTACACCTAGGGATAAGAACCCTGGTGCTGAGAATAGGATGGACTGAGGTGTTACAGTCATTAGACAGAAGAAGGACCGTGGGGTTATTATATCAGAGGACCTCAAGGAGGCAGGGCAGTGTGACAAGGCAGTGGTCAGGGCTAGTGGGATGCTGGGTGCATATGGATGGGTATCTCCAGCAGAAAGGGAGAAGTAGCATTGCGAACATACGAACATATGAAATTTGCCAGCAGATAAAGGTCTAGAGGTCTATCAAGTCTGCTCAAATGTGCAGCTAGTACCCCTTATTCTGCAGCTGCCCCTCCCTTCCACCCTTCCCCTTCATTAACCCTCCCCCTTGTCCTGTCCCATCCCCTTATGAAGCAGTCCACTGTTCTACTGGATACCACTTCTGCAGGTAACGAATTCCACCCAGCCACCACCCTCTCTGTAGAAAAGTGTCTCCTCATCTCCCTCCTGAACTTTCCTCCCTCCAGTCTCACATCATGGCCCCTGGTGTCCCTCCCTTCCCTTACTTTGAACAGCCCCTCTGTACCTGTCTTGTTTATTCCTTTCTTGACTTAAAGGTTTAAGTCATGTCGCCTCTGTCCCTCCTCTCCTCCAGTAAGTACATGTTCAACTCCCTCAGCCTCCTCTCGTATGATAAGTCCCCCAGCCCCTTGATCATCTTCGTCACCCTGCGCTGCATTGCCACTGTATCGCTCGCTGGTGTGACCCCACCTGGAGTACTGTGTCCAGTTTTGGAGACTGCACCTCAGAAAGGACATAGGATGGAGAAGGTCCATAGGAGAGCAGGTAAAATGGTGCAGGGTTTGTACGGGAAGTCTTAAAAGGAGAGACTGAGGGATCTCAACATGTACGCCCTGGAAGAGAGGAGAGCAAGGTGACAGACTGAGACCTATAAGTACCTCACAGGGGTGAACAGGGTGCAGAGGTAGGGAATCTCTTTCAAATAAGAATGAGCACCATGGCAAGGGGCATGTGATGAAACTTGGGGGGTGGGAGTTCAAGAGTGATATGAGGAAATATTTCTTCACTGAAAGGGTAGTAGATGCCTGGAACGGACTGCCAGCCAAAGTGATGGAGGCTAGAATGGTGGGGGGAATTAAAGCATGCATGGGATAAGCATGGGGGTACATTAGAAAAGAGACAGGGCCAGCTCTGTGGTACCAAGGGATTGCTTTGGCACACTGGTGACCCAGGATCATGCCCTGCACCTGGGAGTCAGGAGTGGAAGCTGGCAGTGAGGATAAAAGAGCATCCTTTGGACTGTTTCATCCCGGTTGGGGGGGGGGTGGAATCTCACAGCACCATTCTCTAGTGGCTTCTGGTGATGTCTGGTGGAGGTACTAATGATAGCATTGGTGACCACGTGCCATCAGGCACCTCCACAAGCCAACTGAGTGTGCATTTCAGCAGATGGGATGGAGGGTGGACAGGGACATGAACAGGGAAAATGCCACACTGGCACACTAGATGATGGCTTCACTGCCCCTCCCCATGCCTGGACCCTCCTCAATGTACCCGATGTACACGTCTCCTTTGGATGCTGAAAAGTGATGCTCCTTCACTAGGCTGAGGCACAGCCCCCAGCAGGGATAGGCCAGCCAATGAAGAGGGAAGTAATGGAGCTCTCAGGTGTTTACTCTGCAATGACAGACAAAGGAGGCCCTTGGCAGGGACAAGCCAGCCTCAAAAGCGTCCACAGGTCTGGACTGGAGTGTGTCCCAGTGGGGTACAGTTGAGTAGTGAGTCTGGCAGGAGAAGAAGTGACAATGTGGGGGCACAGTAGGAGCAAAAAAAAAAAAAGCAGAGAGGGAGGAGGGTCACCAGAGACCAGATAGGGTCTGTGGAGTTGGAATAGGCAGGGAACACTTGGGCAGACTGGGTGGGCCAAGCGGTCCTTTTCTGCTGTTTCTGTTATGCAGGTCCCTGGCTTGGTTGCATCACATTATAGTTTTACCCTTTGGGCATTCTGTATTTGCTGATTAGATGAGGTTTATTTCATTATTTGCTGATTATGTGATGTCTTTTCTTACTTGGACCCATCATCGTGGGTCACATCTGGCAACAAGCCTCGGCTCAATGTGCCTTGGTCACCAAATTTAAAACAAAATATCTGTCTCTCTGTCAGTCTGCCTATCATACTGAAAGATCAGGACCCTAGCTGTGCTAAATAATTGCAAGATCCTTCTTTTGTTAGTAGCTGTTTGACTTTTGACCCCGTAGGGGATAGAAAATTAAAAGCAGAAATTCAACACTAGCATCAGCTTTTGAGGAGCTTAAGGAGTTTAGGGTCCAAATATCTTCCCTCCATAATGAAGCAATACTCATGGCGGTTAGCGACAGCTGTTTACTGAACCATTACCTCCTGGAAAGCCAAGGATATTGTTACTGCAGCCTAACCAAAGCATTCAAACATGGACACCACCCAGAAATGGGACATCATAAGGTTGGGACTGGTGGAGGCCACGAACTCCTGTACTGTGTGGAGAAGTAAGAAGGCAAGGTCTAATAAACCAAGCTGGTGGACCAGAGGAGTACAGATGAGGGTGAGGAGAAAAGGGAGGCTTTCAATGATTAAAAAGGACCTGCAAAGAAACTGACAAGGAGGATTACATCAGGAGTTCCGGGGTGACCATGGTGGTAAGGCAGCCAAGGCTGAGAAGGAGGTCTGGCTCGCTCAAGGATTAGTCAGGGTGAAAAGGGGTTCTTCAGAGATATCAGGGAGAGAAGGAAGTGCAGGGAGCAGATCTCTAGAATTAAGACAGATGAAGGACGGGTAGACAAGGGGGATAAAGAGGCAGAGGTATTTAATGAGTATTTCTGTTCGGTTTTTACAAAGGGGAAGGGGTTACCTAGTCATCATAGGCAGGGCCCCTACTTTTCTGTGGCACAGTGGGACCAAGTTCTGCGGCAAGACTACCATTTGCCGCAGAACTTCTGCTGCGGTGGTTTGTAATTTCTACGGAAGTTCTGCGGCACTAATAAACTACCACATCACAGTGTTAGCTTGTCATCCTGGCTTCACTTTCATGGCAGTGGTTATAGCAATCAGGATGGTAGAAAGCACAGTAACTCTAGTTCAAAATATAACAGACTTAAAAAATAATTTTATGCTTAAAAACAAAACAAATGTCTCTCCCTTAAGGTCCTAGCCTGTTGCATAAATGACATATGCAGAAGGGATCTTATGTGATAAATAAGGTATTTCTATATGCACGCTATCTATCCCACTAATGAGGTTTCCACTGTCTATCACTTATATATTTGTATGTGCTTTCTACACCACTCATGAGGTTCCCACTGTGTATCACTTACATATTGATATGAAATCTGTAACATACATACAAATATGCGTGCGTGTGTGTGGTGAGAGAGACAGAGATACTGTATATGTGTGTGTGTGTGTGTGTGTGTGTGTGTGTGTGTGTGTATATATATATATATATATTTTTTTTTTAATTTCCATGAACTTGCATCCTCATTCATACAGGTCCCACTGGGAATGGAATAGAGGAGTTATTGCAAAACTCATTTTTCATGTCAGCCTGCTTTCCCTGACACACTGCATAACACCATCAGGCCATGACATGCATGTGAACCAGTTGTGAGATACAGCTCTCCAGCCCATCACAATGTGTCCACTATGTGACAGAACACTGCACCATACCTTCCCAGGCTCTGAGCAGTGATGTGTTCCACCAATCCTTGTGCTGCCCAATCAGCTCCCAGAGCTAATCTCTGAACCCGAGTTGCCGGTACAGAAACACAGCATGCTAACCTCTGGCCCAAAAGCTGTCCCTGCATACAACATTTCTCGATAACTTTAAGCTGATTCTATCAACCAATGACAATATGTAATCAGTAACCCTGGCAAAAATGTGTACAGTGCAATTATTTATTTAACAGGTCTATTCTTTCAACAGGTCTACACATTATTATATTTCACTTTTCTGGGCATAATTACTTTATTTTTCTTAAAAATTTAGACAGTTAAATTTATTTGACCAGTTATTCATTTCAGATAGCGTCTCTATACCTTAAAGGCACAAATAGGTTTGTACAAAGTGAGGTATGGACTTAACAAGTCTGTGCTATTGAGAAGGTTTTGTTTAAGTTGGCCCTAGTGCAACAATGTAAGACTGAAAATTGTATTAGGCTGTAGTGCAGGTTGAGCAAATATCACCATGCCTGATGTGCTGTGCCACCGTCTCTGGCAGTGGGAGCTGTGGTAGATAAGTGACTGTTCATTTCTGTTGCAGATTGCAGCCATTTTATTAACTAATGTATGATGTTATAGCAATGATAACATCACATTCTGAGCATATGGGGGTTTAGGATATAAAAAGAGGGAAGGAACCAGATTCTATGGAAAACAGAAATATTAATAAAAATCACCAAGAAGAGTGAATTCTATGCACCGCAGAAGTTCTCCGGTAGATTGCAAGTTCTGCGCAAAATTCTGTGGCCGCAGAATTCTAGGGACCTTGATCATAGGCAGAGTAATGAGGGGAATGTTGAGGGAGCAAGGATGGTGGATGAGGAGATCCCTAGGCAGAGGATACTAGAGGGTCTAAGGGCTCTATGAACTGATAAAGCACCAGGACCAGATGGGATACACATGAGGGTTTTGAAGGAACTTGAGGAGGTGCTGGTGGAGCCTCTGACAGACGTTTTCAACATGTCCCTTCAAACAAGATGTGTGCCTTGGGATTGGAGAGTGGCTCATGTGGTGCCATTCCACAAAGGAGGCTCTTGGGAAGATCCAGGGAACTACAGGCTGGTTAGTCTCATGACAATAGTGGGTAAACTATTGGAGACTATCCTGAGGGAAAAACTTATGGCATTTCTGGAGGAGAATTGCCTATTAGATGAACGGCAACATGGGTTCACAAAGAGAAGGTCTTGTCAGACCAGCCTTGTGGATTTTTATGACTGGGTGACTAAGGCTTTGGATGAGGGTAAGGCAGTGGATGTTGTGTACTTGGACATTATCAAGGCCTTTGACTTGATGCCATACAGGGGACTGATAGGCAAGCTGAGGGACTTGGGGGTTAGTGATAGGGTGGTCAGATGGACTGAGAACTGGCTGGAAAAGAGGCAGCAGAGGGTGGCGGTAAGGGGGGAATTATCAACACCGTGGGAAGTTATCAGTGGGGTCTCACAGGGCTTGGTGCTGGGCCCAATGTTATTCAACATCTATGTAGCCGATATGTCAGTTGGGGTTCAGAGTCGGATGAGTATGTTTGCTCATACTAAACTGGGTGCAGTGGTGGAGGGGGTGGAGCTGCAGAGGGACCTAGAAACCTTGGAGAGGTGGTCAAGTACCTGGCATTTGGGTTTTAATGCTAAGAAGTGCAGGATTATGCACTTTGGAAACAGGAATCCTGGATTTAGCTCTAAGCTGAGAGGTGTACAGTTATTGGTATCCGTTGAGGAGAAAGATCTGGGTGTGCTAGTCACAGGCCATACGAATCACTCTGCAAAGTGTAGGAAAGCAGCAGCGAAGACTAATAGGATGTTGGGGTACATAGCAAGGGGAATCACCTCATGGAGTGAGGATGTGAGCCTGTCACTGCACAGGACATTGGTGCGGCCTCACTTGGAGAACTGCGTGTAGTTCTGGTGTCCATACTTAAAAAAGGACATCAGACTATTGGAGGAGTACAGAGGAGAGCAACCAAGATGTTGAGGGGGATGAGGGAAAAGCCCTATGAGGAGAAGCTACACATGCTCAATATGTACTCTCTTGAGGGCAGAAGGGATGGGGGAATATGACTGAGACCTTCAAGTTTTGAAGGGCATTAATAGGGTAAGTCATGAGAGTCTGTTTAAAGTTAGAAGGAAGGGATCACAAGGAGGCATAGTCTAAAGCTGGAGGGAGGTTCAGAAGGGAGATGAGAAGGCACTTTCTCACTGAGAGGGCGGTGACAGCATGGAATGTTCTGCCTGAGGAACTGGTTTGAGGCATCAGTGGGGATTTAAGTGGGGGTGGGATAAATTTAAGGGAAAAATCAAAATGGGGAAGGGGAGATGGTAAGATAGTGGGATCATTTGGGGGAGGGTGGTGGGATGTGTGGGGGGGTGGAATCAGTGCACAACACTAAGAGCTGCACACTCAGGCAGACTAGACAGACTGTAAGGCCTTTATTTGCTGGCTTCCTCATATGTTCATATGTTAGAAAAGAAAATCTAGTGTTTTAGTTATGCTTCATATTAGGGCTGGTTGGGGAAAGATGACATGTTCGTAATACAGTTAAATGTGTACAGTAAAAGTGAATGTGGATGAAAATATGCTAGATGTTTGTTAAATTGTTTAAAATAGATTCAAAATTCTGAATATGTTTTAAACAGTTATGGTCCTTGGAATCATACAGACTTGCATTTTCTGTGTCACCACCTGCTGCTGCCTGGCATGTGTCTGGAGCTGACATCGTCTTTTCCATAAGCCCTCACAGGCCATCACAGCTGCCTTAAAGAGATATTTATTGCAAGTGGAGCCTGCATAACCCCGATCCATGATTTTTTTTGAGGGGTGCAAATCTTAGTCCAGTTCCAGGCTAACTCCATGGATTCCCCCCAATCTGTAGCTGTTTATAAGTCATATTGTTTTGTGACATCAGCAGCATGTGCACCCAGGAGGGAGTGGGGGTTGGAGCGGTCCTGTGTCATTAATAATACAAGGCAGCCTGATTGGTCAGTCTGAGTAGTGCAGTCTATGACGTGAGACCACTCCTCCCCATGCCTGTAAAATAACTATTCAATTTGTGTGTTGATTTGTCTGGTAGGCTGTGTTTCTGGGCAATACCAGCCACTTTTTGTATCCTGTTTGCACAAAAACTGGGTACTTCATCTGTAATTTCACAGATCTATAAAGAAAGTATTTTTTTTACTGAGACTGGACCAGCTGAGATGCAGTAGCTCTTCTTCAGAGGGGTCCTACTTTTTACCTGTGTTTTTACAGCTGTGCAGACTGAAGCTCTGATCAGGTAAGTGACCTGCTCTGGGTCACACACTGAGCAAGAGGCTCTGGTAGTATTTGAACCTATGTCTTTTGTTCCCCAAGACTGTGTTCTAGCTCTTTCTATGATATTCACTGATATCCTCAGCAAATGGAACGTCACTTCAGTTAGTGGCAGTTTAAGTGCAAAGGCATCACAGCTGAACAGTAGGGCCAAGGATGGTGGTGGGAGAAAGGTTTAGTGCACATTATCTGTTGAAAATGGCAGCATTGAGATATGTACTGTGTGTGCAAGAGTTTAACCTACCACTATGACCAAGCAACAATCTGCGCAACGTGGCTCGCTTCTAGACCCTGAATGATGAGGCAGCTCATTGCTGATGAAGAGGAGCAGTGGACTGCATAAATGGAAGCTATATACTGATTCATGCTATGGGAGGACACTGGTTTATGGCAAAGAAAGTAATCAAATTGCATTTTTAAAGATTTAAAATTCGAGGATTGCATTAGTGATTGCTTGTCTAATTTCAGGATTTTTGTCTAAGAGTCTATTGTGTGCCGTGTTTTATTGCATATGAATATATAGAATGAAAGTAAGATTATACTGTGTGCCATCTTTTATTGAATATGAATATACAGAATGAAAGATTTATACAGCAAATAAAACAATGAAAGAGAAACTAATGTAGGAAATAATTTTCATGTAATGTAGAAGCCTTTCTCTGGTATAAAATATCAAATTCTGCAGTTTTTACCAGTATATAGTCAAGTTCCATGATCTGAGCTGTTTGTTTCCAGTAATCACCCTAAACCAGTGTTCATGATGATATGAATACTGTCAGCTTGCTTTCTGATGGTTGGTTGTGTTACCAGGATGGGTGTGCAAGGTGACAACAATTTTCCATTACTAACTATTGTTGAAATGCATCTAAGATGCGGTTTATGTGTTAATATGCCCCTGGAGCTACTCGTTGCTGTATAAGAGGGGTTTTACGCACGTTCGGCTGGAGCGAGAACAGCGAAGCTGAGTTGTTCTGGCTCAAGCTGAATACAGATGAAACCACTCTTATACAGCAATGAGTGGAGATGGGGGACATATTAATATATTATTGATCATGCTCTATCAATAATATATTATTCAGGAAAAACGCCCCAGAACGCGCCTATTTCCAGGGCATCTGGCGGGAGAGACACTTCATGGAAAAAGAGTGTCTTGCATGCAGAAGAAAGGAGACATCCGATTGGTCAGGAGCACCCCCATCAATAATATATTACTGAAGTATAATCACAGCCCCTGGTATTCTACTGTTCTGCCTTGGAATGTTGCAGTTCCATGGCCACATAACTTTCTGCAGAACTTGCATCATGCCACAGAATATAGGTAGTGCCTTGGAATTCAGTGCTGTTGGTGACTTTTTATTCAAATATACAGTTTTCCCACAGTGCCTGGGTCCCTTCCCCTTCTCGTTTAGCCTGAACCCCCTCCTCTGTGCTTAGCATGTGATGTCAGCTATAGCATCACAATATTTCAACCAATGGCAGGGTTGCATTCTGTCACAGAAATGAATAATTAATGCCACATGAATGAACAAATGTTGCCACACATGCTTAAGAGCCCTGTCACAGAAATCAGGACTGAAGTGCCATCGAGAGCTAAGGGACCTGGACATCATTTCTCTGCAACTACTGCAAAAAGTCTCCTTCTGGGTTATTTTTGGAGTACATTTGGGCTTCTAAGCAAATCTGGAGTTGGATTTTCAGCCAGTTGCAGCATGACTGAGCCGTACTTGTGCTACTTGCTACAAGACTGATAGACTACAAAAAACGTGGTTTAGCTTCTTGTCGTAAGTGCCTCGAGTTGCGCATCGAAAATGACACATGCGTCCTATATTTGATTCATGCATTACAGCTCAGCCGTAAATTGTGCTAAGTTTCATAAATGCATCACAATGTTTGAAAAATTGCATGCAAACATTCTGGTGCATTTCATGGACGCAAGTGCCGTGTCCAGATGTTTAAAAATCTGGACCCTGGTCTTTGGGTTTGTATATGAATGTTCTTAGAGAAAACAACAAATTCAGTACATCTCATGCTGGTACAGTATAACGTTCTGAGATTTGAAATGCTGTTTTGATTTTCTTAGTGTCTCTGCAGCTGTCATGGTATACTGGGTGCTACGAGTAACGTGCTACACAGTTACTGGGGCAGTGGGTGGCATTGACAGTGTTGTTTCTCAGAAAGTAAAAAATAAATAAAAAAATCAAGGGACCAGTTTGATAGTGCCACAGCAGTTCAATGGAAAACCCGGGTTGGAGTCTTCTGACCTGGAGATCCCTCCTTGGGCAGACAGAGGACTTCAAACAGTGTCACAGAGGCCATCTTGGGAGTGAGGAGGGCTCAAACTGCCTTCTACAGCAGCAGTTTTGTTAACAGAGATGCCAACAGGATAACAAAGCTAGAGTCACAACTAGAGTTGCTCAGAATCTGCGGAACGGAATCGGATTTACCAGATTCTGGCCTGATTTTCGGATTTCAGATTTTTGGATTTGCAGTCTGAAAACCCTGAATCCTAAAACCTATTGTACATAGGCATTTAGGATTTAGGATTTCAAATCTGAATCCTAATCCATTTTTTAGATCCTTTTAGGATTTGAAATGGAAGGTATTAGGATTCGAAGGTTCTTAAAATCCTAAAATCGGATTGGAATCAGTCAGTTCTGAACATCCCTGGCCAGAGTGAGAACCTTCAAACACCATCCAAGATAGCTGGGCTCTTAAACAGCTCCTCAGGCACAGAAAGTTAAAGTTTTCAAGTTTTATGTCAGAAAAGGTCATTGAGCAAAGTTAATTTACAATGACATACGTACAACTGTTACAAAAGTAGTTACAATTTAAGGTATATATAAAAAAATTCCATAAATACCTATTACTTGTAACCATCAATTCATAATAAATGAAAACCACAGTTTGTACATAATACGAATTAAAGGGCACAAGTGTCCAAAGTATGACTGAAGAATATATTTCTGTAATACCTAAAGAGTTCCCTCTACATTTATCACACAACTGAGGAAATAACATGAACAAGGATTTAATTTGAGTGAGAGATGGGAATTTTTTCCTTTAAGTTGAAATGTTGTGGACAATGAATTCCACACCTGAGGGATCTTATTGCTAACAAAGTGAGCAACCCTGAGCATATTAGCTCTAGGGACCCCAACTCCTGCTCCTAAGGACATATGCATTACCTGAATGCAGACACTCCAACAAGTAACCTGGGATAGCTCTTTGAACACTGTTCATGGAGAACAGAATTTTATGCAGTCTGTGTCAGTCAGCCAAGGAGGTCCGGCCAGTCGATTATACATTAGACATCTATATGAGTCATAGGGACTATTATATGTTGTACCAACCTATTGTAGAGCACATCAAGTTTAAGGAACATAATCCTTAGGATAATGATCATAGATTATGTTAGCATAGTCTACTGTTGGAAAAATCTGAGTTTGTATTATCTTTAATCAGTTTTCCAAATCCAGACACCCCTTATGCCGATACGTAAGACCCAAGTATGTTCCAATCCTTTTTAGTATTTGTTTGCATGCAGATTCCCAGAACCTGAAGGGTCCATCCAAAAACCCAGGTATTTCTAGCCCCCATCTTGTTCTAGTTTATTGCCTTCTGGGGTGTAGATAGTCAAGTGATTTTTAACAGGGTCACTTAATTTATTAGCTGCTCGGAACAGCATCATATCTGTCTTTGTTGAATATAGTTTCAAACAAGAAGACTTAAAAAAGAATTGTAGACCTTCAAAAGCTGACTGTAGATGAGATTGTACTATGTCTATTGAAGCATTGGAGGTGTAGCCACTGTATCATCTGCATAGAGATGGTAGTCTCACACCTTCAGCTCTCCCAATGCCCTCAGGTATAAGATGAAAAGGAGGGCCCAAAATGGACCCCTGTGACTCTCCTTTATGATTAATTCTTCAGATTGTCTCCCGTTCACCACAGTTCTCTGTTTCCTACCATGAAGATAGTTCTTAAACCAATTTATGGCCCTAGTGTTTAACCCAGTCTCACAACCCAGTTTCTTTAGAAGTACTATATGGTCCACCATGTTGAAGGCCTTGGAGATGTCATCAAAGACCTTCAACATGGAAGAAATTGTATTATGTTTCTTATGAAAGCCTGATTGAAATTTATCTTGCAGCCCAACATTACACAAAAACGTCTGCAGCTACCCGAATACAGTTCTTTCTAGAAGCTTAGCAGCCACTGAAAGAAGGGAGATTGGCCTGTAGCTGGCCATCTGATCAGGGCTGCCTCCTTAAAAATGGGGACAACCTTGACCAGCTTGCATCCTGTGGGCGCCTGTCTTAGAGACCAATTAAATAAATAGGTTAGAGGTTCAGAAATCTGCAAGACAGAGTATTTCAGAAATGTTGGGTAAAATAGACTGATACTAGGTCATCCTCCTCTCCTCCACTCCCTGGAGGAGAGGAGGATAGAAGGAGTGACTGAAACCTTTAAATACCTTAAGGGGATAAATAAGGTTAATACAGAAGGGATTTTCCAGCTTAGAAGAGGGAGGATTTGAGAGGGCATCAGCTGAGGTTGGAGGGGAAGATTCAGGAGGAACTCAGGACATTTTTTCACAGAAAGGGTGGGGGACAGGTGGAATGCTCTGCCCAAGGGGTGGTGTCCTGTAGAGCGGTGGGTGGCTTTAGAGAGAATGGGACAGGGTGAGGGGTTGTTATGATGAAGAGGGGTGGAGAGGGTGGGGCAGCTGCAAGTTGAGGGGTTAGCTGCACAATCCAGCAGACTCGATAGACTGTAAGGCCTGCTTCTGCTGGCATTTTTGTATGTTTGTATGTTCATATAGGATATCAAGAAATCAGTTTATTATAACAAATTTCAAACAGCAGACACTCACTCCACGCCAACGTTTTGTGCATGTACAAATGCGCTTTTTCAAGACATCTAAAAGGTCAGCTTGGGGTGAGTATCTGCTGTGTGGAATTTGTTGTAATAAGCTATTTTTGCTATCCTGTGACCTAGCATCAGTCTGTTTGTGCCTGAGGAGCTGCTTAAGTGCCCAACTCTCTTGGATGATGCTCCTACAGCAGCACTCTCCCACTAACAACCCAAGCAGGGATCCTGATGTAAACAACAGAAGACTGGGGACTTGGTCAGACCAGTAGTCACATGTGTGGTGTAGTGGCTTGCATTATGGATGTGGAATATATGGGGATGAGAAGCAACATGAAAAAGCAAGTGAGACCTGACTTCCACAAAATGAGGGTCCACAATGTCCAAGTCATTTCCTTGGGTTGCCCTCCTGAAATGTCCTGGGATCAAGTTGAATGCCAGGATGCCACCAAAATGAAATATATATTAAATAAATTACAGATTAATGGAGTGATTCTGACCAATCAAAGCACCCCACTCCCCTGCATGTGAGAGAAACTCTTAGTCTGCAGAGTGTCTTTGAGCAGCTGCCCTGTAAATAGGTAGGTTTGCTTGGTCTCAGGCCATTCAACCCCTAATATGTTTATAGGTTGGCTGACCTGGTGGCATAGAGAGCTGAGGCACTGTGTGCCTTACCACTCATCACGCCAGTGACCCGAGTCTGGGAATGAGACCTGGTCACTGGAGGTCAGTGGGGGGTGCTGGAGAGGATTGAGCGGCTGCCTGGCATCTCTCCTCTCCCAGATCAGGGTGGTGTGCCAACAGCTCTTGGCAGCCACTAGGTGGAGGCCTGGTGGCAGTGCCAATGCTTGAGTGGCAGACATGAGTCGGGGGAAGGGGAAGCCATGGTTCCAGGATACATACGTGCCTGCACGCACATGCACAAGCCCATGTTTACTGCGGCTAAGGGAAGGGAGAAAAGGGAGAAAACCACAGTGAAGCAGGCATCACTGATGCTCTGTGCATCGAGCCCCCACCCGCCCCATCACCAGGAAGCCCACGCTGGCATAATGGATTATGATTTCAGGGTGGAGGAGGGTCATTTTGCTCCTGATGACTCTGTCAATCCCCACTTATGATTGAAGGGGTCAAAGTCATCCTGAGGAGGACTGACAGTGTTCTTTTTTTGTTAATGTTTTCTCCTGACCCACTGACTCCTTTCCACTGGTCACCACAGCCCAAACACCCAGGCATCTGCCAGGGCTTACTACCCCTGTCTGCCCCCAGTGCTTGCTTCCCATCCCAGGGTCGGCAGGGTTCTTCAACCCCGCCATCAAGCAGGATTTGATTTTGCCGGCAGGGCCTGGATAGTCACGTGCAGGACCTGCAGGTGACTGGTGTCGACCCCTGCCAGCTGGGAGTTTCTGCATTCTCCCTGAGGACGCAGATGTGAAATACCATCATGACACATGACGTGCTCCCACGTGATGTGCATTGATAGCTGCCACACCTCCTGCACTTCTGGCAACCCTGGATGGCCTCTCCTGGCCTCTGCTGGAGGCGTGGCATATGCCAGATTCCTCCTCCTCCTATTCTGACACCCGAGTTTGCATCTGAACCTAGGTTATTGGCGCCAAGTGGTAGTGCCACTGTGCCATTGGGCCAGCTGACTCTTCTTTAAACACCGATTAGATGAGAGACTGCGTATTTGGTTTAACTTGTATAATCTATCAAAAACACAAAGATGGGGTGCTAGTGAGCCACGCTTGGGACAGGGACGTGGTTGTTTCAGCTCTGCATTGAGTACTATTTAAAATTTACTTATTAAATCTGCAATATCATTTAAAAGGTCTTTAATTGCTCCAGACGGGTAGACTACATTACGAGGAACCTATATATACTAAACTTGCCATGGGTAGAATAAAAAATTCAACTACAGGAGCGTGACAAAAATCAGGACTGTTACATCAGCCTCAGCAGAGATCGGAAGATGGGCCCACTACTGCAGATCAAGCCAGCGGAGATAGTAATACGCCTCCATGGGACAAAGTGCTAAACGCAGTCTGTGAGATGGACACCAAAACTGAAAAAGTATTAGACAGACTTACTGCACAGGATATCAAAATTGAAAGTGCAGCAAAAGTAGCATCTGAGGTGGACAGCAGATCCCAATGCACACAGGCAGGCTTCGCAAAGCTGACCACTGAAAACGCCCACCTGAGAGCGCGATTAGAAACTTTAGAGAACAATAATAGATCAATGAATATCTGCATCGTCGGGCTCTCGGAAGGTGCAGAGGGTGGAGACCAACTATACTTCCTTAGAAGCTGGATCCAGACTGAAATGAAAAAAGAAACATGCCCAACTCTAGCATCTCTTAAGAGGGCCTACAGGGTGAACTTTCATAGGGCCCAATTAAATCGGGAGGCCAGCAGGATGGTCCTACTAGCAATCGAGGGTCAAGAAATCTGGGATACTATCCTAGGATGGGCAAGAGACCAATTTCCGATCACAATTGAAGATCAGGAGGTCAAGCTATTCCCAGATTGGTCTGATGTGACCAGAAATCGGCTCAAGCTGTTCGATCCATTAAGGCAGCAGCTCAAAAGTCTGGGGTCTCTCACTCTTTGCTTGCCCGCACGTCTCCGCATCACCTATGGTGGCAAAACTTTCAAGTTTAATTACCCAGAGGAAGCGAAGAAAAGGTTGACAAAATTGCAGCTGAATTTCATCGCGATCCACCACTGGAGCCCTCGGGAGCTGAGGAATCCGAGGATGAGGGCTGATATTCCTGTGGAGACATTGCGGGACATTTGTGACACCAGAATGAGTGCTAAACAGAAAAAGTAACCTATATTTGTAACTGATTCCTATAAGCCGGTCAGCAAAGAAAGACTAGTTGAATCGGGACGATGCAGCAAAGTTTATTTTTTTGTTTCCTTCTGTTTTTCTTGTTTAGTTTAAAATGGCACCGAACATGAGGTGCAATGTGGACAGTTGATAGATGGACTCGATCCTCCTGTTCCCTATATTAAGTTGATAAACCTTGACAGGTTGGTTAAAAAGTTAATTCTAAACTAAAAATTACTCCAGTATCTATATTGTAAATTCTTAATTTGGTCTGAGACCATCAGCTCTTTTTTTTTTTTTAACTTTTTTTTTCTCCCGGCTTGTGGAACTCTCTCAGGCATTCTGCAGTGCCCACGACTCTACCACCATGCCTAAGAGGCCTCCTGATTCCTGGCACCAGCCTGGCTATCCCCCCGGCTCTGAGCCCCCCGAGGTAGGGCTGCCCTATCCACCCAGGGCGCTCTATCTGAAATTCGGGCCGGACTGGGCTCAGCCCAGGTAAGGAGTGCAACCGGCGGTGGAGCGTGGTTGGGTGGATGCAGGTGCTGTCGCCTATCCACAAGCTGTTTTTTTTTCTTTGCTTTCCTTGTCCTCCCCCCCCCCGGAGTTCGGTCATGCAATGACGTCACGACATCCGCTGCAACTACGCTCCCTCTACTTAATGCCATACGTGTGCACATCCACCGGTCTCCACCGGGTGATGCTGTTGCACCGGGCATTCCCTGGATCCCTCCCAGAGAGAGGAAAGCTGTCCACGAACACTCAATCCTCTCTCTCCCCTGCCAACCCCCGACACCCCGGGCTCATTCCCAAACCCAGGTCACCAGCGTGACGCGAGGTGTGGCGTCCAGCACTTCAACCCTCAGCACCACCGGACCTGCCAGACCATCAGCTCTTGATAGGAATATTCAAGCAGTTACCTATTTAAAAGTAGAACTTCAGCTCTGGCCAAAAGTTAAAGTTGCGCCAGCATTACATTAGTTAGACTTAAAAGACTCCAGTATCTATCTTGTACTTTATTTGCTGTTCACCAGGCACTACCTTAAGTTGGTTTTGATAAAAAGTAAGATTGTACTATGGAGCCAAAGTATAGAAATACCTGTTTATTGCAGACATTATATTGGTAGTTGTTTTGTTGGGACTCGAGCAGAGCTGGGGGAACCCAATGATTATCTACTAAACAAAATCTGTTCTGTGGGATAATGGCTTAGTTAGGGCCATGTTGAAAAATGTTATCATTTTATCTCCTCCTACCCCACAGGTTGTGGTGTGGTTAGCCTTCCTACGGTTATGACTACTGTTAAATATCTTGTGTATACCCCCATATGAAGTATCAAAACTTGTTGGAATGACATAATCCTGAAGCTAACAAATGAAGTATAATGTAATATGTTTCACTAACTGCGATTTTTATGATATGTTCATGAAAAAGTGAATAAACATAAATTAAAAAAAAAAAAGACACAAAGACGAGGGCATGACTTGGTCGCCAGATAAGATGGCTACTTAATTGCTCTCTTCTGCCTGCCTGTATACTAATCCACTGACGTCTGCTAACTTAGACCACCCCTGGGGTCTTTTTCGAGATCCAATAGTAACCCTGCTTGAGAGGAGCAATTTGATACCCAAATCAGCGAAAACTAACTTTTCCTTTCAAAGCTCAGCTAGTTTCACGGCTTTTTATCTCGGTGTCCTGATTGTGTGACAGTGTGGCATTGGGTCCAGTGCTACCAGCCTCAGACGGTCTCGCGGTGAGTGGAATACATGTTCGCCTGACTTCTGGCTGACATGGAGAAAATCAGTGCAACCTGTTCCAAGACCTCCTTAGATGTGGCCAAACTCACAGAGCAAGTGGCACTCACTGAAAAGTGGGCCCAGGCTGCAGAGGAATCTGTCAGTGACCTTCGAGGCCAGCTCAGGGAGCAAGAAAAGATTATCAAGCACCTGTGGGAGTGAGTAGAGGACCTGGAGAACAGGGGCTGATGAAACAACTTTTGTTTTGTCAACTTCCCTGAAGGAAGTGAGGGTAAAGACTGCATATGTTTCTTACAGGATGTACTCTCAGTGCTTTAAAAAACTCAAGGCTGTGCTCCCTATGAGCTTGAGAGAGCCCATCACTCCCTCGTGTCACACCCTAAGAAGGGGACCGCCTTCAACGTATCCTCACCCGCTTTTTGAGATACCCTTTGAAGGACAGAGTGCTAACATTGGCCAGGGAACAAGGTCCATTGGTGTGACAAGGACACCAAATCCAGATATTTCAAGATTTCTCTCAGGTTTCGTCTTGGAAGAGGGCCTTCACGGATGTCCGTAAACTCCTATTCAAGCTGGGGCAGACTACAACATGAGATATCCTGCTATACTCAGGTCAGAATTAATGGGGTTCGCCATGACTGCTGTACCCCTGAAGCAGCAGAACAGCTCTTCACCTGCCATTGGCCTGCTCTGTTGCCATGTTACAGACAGCCTATGGATGATTCGAGGGGACCCAACCATTCACCGATGGACACATTGACCCCACCAACATCAATGCTGCATCCAACAGTGAAGATGGGAAGGAGCCATCACTGACTGGGGACCCGTGGAGGACAGTAGATAAACATTGCTCCCAAAAGAAAAAAGCAAGGGAGCAGTGCAAGTTATGATCCAAGAGGTCCAAGGAGTAGTAACTACAGCTACTGAACTGAGAAGCGGAAGCCACAGCAGAGATTCCCACCCGCCATCCTTGGAGGAGTCACCCCTGCTTACAGAGGTGAACCACTTTTGCAGCTCACAGGGCTCCATCTCCCAGCACACTGGTGGACTATCCCCCCTTATCTCTGGCTAGTGCCTTTTATGGACCCCAAGACCTTCTCACTGTCTCCTGAGCAGAGGTAGCCTCCTAACACTGCACTACCAGCTAACTGTTCCTCCAGGCCTGAAGAATCCTCGCAAGCTGCTAAGCACTCACCTGCCACTAATCATCTGACCACTGCAACTGTCGCCACTGAGCCCAAAGGCTGAACGGACTAACTGCATTTGGACTGATCGTAAGCCTTTTTGTTTTGTTTTTGTGTCATTCCTTACTGTTACATTTGCTAAGTCTGGCTAGTTAGTTAAATGTTAATATTAACTCAACATAGAAATATCCAGAGTTAGCAGCACTAAACCCCCCCCCCCCACCTCCTGAAAAAGGGATTTTTATATACCTAATTCAGTGTTAAGAGGTTAAAATATTTTGGGGGAAGGCTCATGGGGGGGGAGTGCACTCTTTGATCTGCCCTACATTTGCTGTTAGGTGGTCCTGGGCCGTTACTGTTATCCCCTATGGCGATGGGAAAAGTAACATTGCTACCGCTGGCAATGGGAAGAAAACATAATGGCAGACCATTGATAATGATGGCCTTCCCTTTTAACAGCATCTTGTGCTGCACTTTTTCTCTTTCATGTTAGCCTCTGTTTTTAAGCCCCAGCCTGTTATATGTCCTCATAGGTTTTTACTACTCAACGGTCCCGTGCATGCTGAGACAAAGGGAGTGATGGGCTCGGGAGAGATGGATGAACTGACCATGGAAAACCACAGAGGATGGATTGATGAGGGCTTTATGGGATCTGGTCATGAAATTAGACAGGAGGGTGCAAGGAATGATGCCATTACCCTTGATCACTGAAGAAAAAAAATGGGTCCTATTATGAAGGTAAAGAATTTGGGGAACTATGCAGCCACTAATAGCTCTGCTATGCCAGCCCGCTTGGCCCAGTCCCTACCAGGTCAATATGTCACATGCTTAATAGAGTACAACATACCCAGCGCAAGAAGACACCATGGTAGGGAACGGCGAGAGGGTGCAATACCGCTAAAGGAAGTATGCGCGGTAGTGCACCCTCTCTTTGTTCCCATGCAGAGGTTAAGAGCTCTGCTGGGACAAGGGGCTGGCGAGATGCTGTGGCTCAATGAGATGAGTCACGAGCAGCAAGGGATGCTGGTAGTGTGTTTGAGACAGGGTTTCAATGTCCAGTCCCAGATGCAAGACATTTTATTTTTTTTTGCACATGGTGCGATTTCGAATGAGAACCCCCCCAGAGTTAGATGTAATAATGGGAAGGGGTTTGGGGGTCACCACTGCAAAACAAAGACATATGCTGCTACAATATATTGCACTGTATTGGCAGCGCTGTATATTGTAGTGGCATAAATGTTCATGGACATTACCTCCACACATCAGTCAGGATAAGGTATCACACTGGCCATTTGAGAACAGAGCAGAGCAGAGCAGAGCATTAGAGCGTAATGTGTCAGCTCAGTGTCGATTCCTCCTCCTTCTCAGAGGTAGTAGCATTAACCTCCCTCCCTTCCTGACAGGCTTTTCAACTTGCTTATTCATGTGCCATGAGGTTGTTGTGTTCGGTGAGAAGGTTGGTGGGGGGAGAGGTGCACCCTTCGTTCTGTCCAGCGAGTGATGTCAGGTAGTCCTGGGCCTATGCATGTCTGGAGAGTGGCGGTGGTGGAGATTGGAATACTGTGGCAGAAGTATCGCTAACAAACCGCCGGGGGATGAAGAAGCATGCACTGCCTCAATATTCTTTGGCTTGTCTGACTTACCAGTCAGGGACTCTATTTCACGCAGACCTGATGGAAGGAGGGGTGGATAATATAGTATAACATAGTGTGGGACATCCCACTGCTGGTTCGAACCAGAGAATATGGAAAGGGGGCAGCACAATCAAAATAGAAAAAAATGGAAATTTTTTTTTACACAAAGAGTGGTCAAGGTGTTGAACACTCTCCCAATGGAATTAGTTAACACCAGTAGAAATGAAGCATTCATAAAAAAGGACTAGATGAGTGGATGAACAATGGACATTATAAAGGGTTTTTAATTTAATATTAAGCCAGGCCAAGTAAGGACAATTTCGCTCTAAATCCTGTCTCAGAACCTGAAGTATAACCTGAAGTAAAACCATCAGCTGAGCCCTCCTGAGTAAGGCTTCAACCTGCAAACACATAATGGACACCTCATTGGTCCAAATGCCACCATCAGTGGCAGCCCTGGGCGGAATCAATGATACTGCCTAAATACCTAGGCTGATCTAGCATCCTCTACCTGTAGCAGAACAAATGGATTGCACTCTACGTACCACAAAAAAGAAGTTGCTGACATACAATAAGTACCATTAGTGCAATTTTTATTTTCTAATGATAGTGCCCCAAAGGGGTCACCATATGAAAGCAGTGTCAGCAAATTACAGCATACATTCAGCATCTGAGATGGTGATATCAGAAAGCAAAGGTCTCGTGCCAATGTAGCAAAAATACTGCAAATCAGAAGCAAGGTGCGATGCAGGGTGTAACTCGACAACCAGTCACCCCAGGCCTTCGGCTTCAACTGGGCCTTTCTTTTCTGATATCACAATCTCAGATGCTGACTGTATGCTGTAATCACTATAAATGCTCCTCCCCTTCTCCTTTCACTGTGAACACTGAACAGAAGTATTTGTTCAGGATGTCGGCCTTTTCCTGGTTCCCCTCTGCACAGTCCCTCCCATTTTAGCCTTACAATCCCTTCCTGGTCTTCGTCTTTTCACTTTATATCTAAAATGTTGCCCTCTCATTATTACTGTAGGCCATTCTCTTCAGTTTGCACCTTCGCTCTCCTTATTACTTTCTCTGCTTTTCTCTGTTTCTCCTGAACCCAACTGGTATCCCATGATTAGGGCAAAAGCAAAACAGTGAGGGAATAATAACGATTCTACAATAGCGAATGCTGTGTTGGTGAGGTGGTGTAAATAGCGCCTGTGTATGTCAGCAAAAGTAGTGTCCGTCAGCAATGTAGGGAGGAAAGAGTGAAGACTAATGTAGTTGGTAGTGTCAGACTGAAAACTGTGCTGGCTCTGTAGCTAGTGATTAGAGTCACTGGTATTGTGTATGTAACCTCTCTACAAATGGGGGTTCCCGAAAAGTCTTCCTTGAGCTTGCCTAAATGCTCACTGCCAGGCTGGTGTCCTACGTTTTAGCAGTTTAAATGAGATTGCCAGAGAGTGCCTGTATAGCCTCTGTGTACTGTCTCTTTAACAGTTGCCTGGATTGCAGTCATAATTAACCAGAGAGGGAGCTCTGTTAGAAGATGTACTTGTTTACTGATCATTTGTTAGAGTAGTAATAATATTGCAGTTTGTTCTAACCTGCCTTCTTTGCAGCATGGGCAGTTCTGTTTGTTTCCATCATCTTGGTCCTGGACTGCTGAAATGGGCCAATCATTACCTTTGGGGACTCTAAAATGGAGCCTGTCCCCAGGGGCTTTGTGGGAGCAAAATTCTGTAGGAATTGTAGTTTTTGCATTTTGGCGCCAAGACAGACCTGGAGGGGGGAGCTCTTGATGTGACTGACAGAAGAATCAGCCAACCGAACCTTTTGGATCCTGGGGAAATTCCCAGCCTGCTTGCAGCTAGTTTCAGTTTGAGTTGGGAAGTGAAAGAGGTAACAGCTCGAGATAGTTGAGCAGCAATGCTGTGAGGATTTGCCTGGGAGAACTGTGAAAGGGCTGAGTTTTGGCCTGCCTGTCTGCCTGCTGTCCCTGAAAGGGAGAAGAGAGTTTATTCAGACTGAATCCGAATTGTGAGGACAATTTAAGCCACAGAACTGTGACCAGGCTTTAACCTGAAGAAGACCAAAGATTTGCTGAATGTGATCGGCCTGTCTGGATTTCCAGCCACCTTTGAACTCCTGGTTTGTGCAGAAACTCTGTAATTGCGACTGGATAGCAATCTGCCTGGTACAGTAGAATTTCTTACATGTAAATGTGCTGTGTGCTGTTAGTGGTTCATGATTTGATTCCCCACTGTGTGCTGAGCTGTGTTCTGCTTGCTGGAGGCTGCATTCAGCTCCCATGGACTGAATCCGTATTCATCTCCATTGGGCCTGGGCTTTGCCACACTGGCCCAGCCAGACTACCCGCTGCACAGAGAAAGCCATCGGCGAGAGACCTCCCTGGGGATCAGCCCCCTGTTCACGCTTTGAACAGGAACAACGCCTTGGCGATTCGTGTGGGTCCTGCTTCTCCTGGCACTCCAGTTTAACAACCTGCTGTCTCAATTTCATCCTGCCTGTGTCCTGTATTAGGTATTGTGAGTAAACATCAGGGTAGCTCCCTGCAACAACAGCTAAATCTAAAGTGTTGTCATCTGATTGCTTTGTGGTCTTTTCCTTCACGAACTGAGCCCTCCAGCTCCGGATTACAAATAGTGTTTGTTGTGCATGTTGCTTTCTTCCGTCACAGGGCCCCAACCAGCTGCGAGCCGGCCTACCCTGGGCAATGTTCTGGCTAGCCCACCGTCTTCCTACCTGGGTACCAGAGTGTGTGACTGTGTAGGGACTCTGAAGTGCATGCATAACTGTCTGATTGATATAGCCTTTAGCAAATCAACCTGATTACGCCTCCCTTGTTTAAGTCCCTGAATAAATCAGATCAAACTTTTTTGCATTTAACTTGACCGTGGTTCCAGTTTGTGCCTAGAGTATTACTGTTGCTATTTTGCTGTGCATAACCTTGTTTTACAGGGGTCCCCCAGGGTCGACTAGAGGGAACCAGCCCTGGTGGTAAGTGCAGACAGTGTGGTAATCGCCTGTAAATAAGGTCATTGTGAAAGGATTATTGTGTATTGTTCAGGCCACTAGAAGGGAAAGAGGGGGTTACAGTGTCCCGGAGGGCTGTGCCCAGGTTAGCTTGACCACTAACAGCCCTGACCTCCGGGTGGAGGCACCCGTTTCAGTACCCGGGCCTCTTAACCTGCTACTAGCCAAACAGGCAGGGGTAGTAGCCCTTGGGATAGCACCACCTAGGGGTTATATGTATAGTAAATGCGCCCATGCCTGTGCTCAAAAGTTGGCATTACTCTTTTCATTTTGTTTTTGGCTTCAAAGTTTTCTGCCTGGTTTCGTGCCAGTGCTGCCCCTCCATCAGAATATCAACTCATTTCTCCCTCCCAAATTTCTCCCCTTCCATAGTTGCAGCCCCATCTGAATATATTTTCTGCCCCCCGTCGGTATCTCCCCTATCCCTGAGTTATGTGCCTGCTGGTGATCGTTATATTATGTAAGAGGGTGCGGGGGCGAAGCAGTGGTATTTTAGCGATGTTAACTGATTGCCTTTATTGGTGGTCGCTGGATGTGCACTTGCTATTTAAGACTCGCTGTTCTTGTCGGCATCTTTTTTGCTTCGCCCTTATCACATATAACCGATACAACTCCCTATCCTCTTCCTCCTCCCTCTGCGTCTTCTTATATCTTTGGAATGCTACCCTTTTAGCCTTTCTCTTTTCAGCCACCTCTTTTGATAATGATCGTTTTCTATCTTACCCTAACTTACTGGGGTCTGGACCAGTATTTATTGTTCTCTGTGTGGGTGTATGAACTCTCTACTGAGGCTGTAATGCTCCACCCATCCCTATTTTTGATTAGTCTTCTTTCTTCTTTTTAGGATTCTGGAATTGTGCCCACTTTTGACCTTTTTGTCCTTTTTATAGTGTTTCTATCTTTCCTTTGTGTCCTAACTTTATTTCTCTCCCTACCTTTTCACACTCCTCTTGTCTGTGCCACTTAATCTCTACATTATGCTACCACCTGTTTTTTTATCCTGTGTCATCCTTCTTCTACCCCTTCTTTTTCAAACAACCTCTCCTTCCCTAGCTTATGCTCCTCCTTCCCCATTCTCCTTTTCCTCCTCCCTTTCTTCATCTACCTCACTCTACCCCACTACCTCTCCCACTCTTCCTTCCTCTTGCTTCCTCGCTCTGCCTCACTACCCCCTGGCCCCCTGGTTCCTCTCTCTACACGTCCATCTCTGCCTGGCTCCACCATACGTTAGTCAGACTCTCCCTCTCCCCTCTACCCCCACTTCATCATCCCCCATTCTCTTCACTTCACCCAAGCATACCTCAACACTAACCAAACTCTTCGTTCTTCTGCTGCTTCTCCGAGGCAGGTGACATTGGGTTGAACCCTAGTTCTACCCGCCCCTAACCATCTCAGTGCTCAGACTGTACCAGTGCCCTTCCAAAAGATCATGTGTGGCTCACATTAATATACCTAGTCTCTTGCCTAAAATTGACCTGCTTCAACCTCTTATGATCTCCCTTCACCCTAATGTTCTTGTAGTTTCAGAATATTGGTTTCCACCAGAATTCCCGACTCTGCCATCACTATCCCAGGCTACTCCCTTTCTTGAAAAGATCGTGCCAAGAAGGGAGGTGGCATCACCACCTATCTGTCCTCCTCCATCCAGTCTACTCTGGTGTTGTCTGTCTCATCGCCTGGCGCATGAAACTTCTCTTCCTAAAATTCTCCTTCTCTTTCTCCCTTCCCATTTTCATGGCAGGTGTATACTGCCGCCCAGGCCTCTCTCCTGCTTCTGTAACAACTACTTACTACCATCTCCTCTCATGCCTCCACTGGGGAACTTCTCATCTTGGGTGATTTTAATTTTAACTGGCTCTAACAATCAGACTCCGAACTCCATCAAAATATAAAGTCCCTGCATCTAACACAACTCACCTCAGTCCCTCCCCGTCACAATCCCCACTCTCAGAACCGCTCTCTACTAGACTGGGTTCTTGCAACTCACCCGCAGCGCATCATTGATGCTGGTACCCTCACTGATGCTCTCAGTGATCATCACTTAGTTTACATCGTGCACAAAATTCTCCACCCTAGATTCCTCACGTAGTGTATCCAGGACGCAACTGGAAATGAGCTTCACGGCTCAGTGGGTCTTTCTTGGTAAATCTCTTTTAAATAAGTAAATAAATAAATAGTGGTCTCTTTTTCCTCTTACTTTTGCTCACTTGTTTTTTTTTTTTGTAGCCTTTCTTTATGCTCCTTCACCAGTCCCTTAGGCTCTCTATCAAGCAGGTCACGGGGTCCAGTCCTCTTACTGCTCGCCTAAGATCTCCCACCAGTTCCAGCCTCTGTCCCGGGGTGCCCTCCTACCCCTTCCACTGATTTGCCCCCCCCCGGCTCTGAGCCCCCCCCCCCGAGGTGGGGCTGCCAACTTCTCCAGTGCTCTATCAGGTAATCTAGAGGGCAGTCAGAGAGGGGTGGAGAGACAGACGTCGGCTGGGAGCCAATCTGGCACTGAATCTGGGGGACTGACCGCTGGACCTGCCCTCCATCATCCCAGGTACTGTAGTTTTTCCTTATTTTCTGGTCCCCGGAGGATCAGACATGCAATGACATCCTGTGCGTGTGGGAGTGGTCACCCCCCCCGCCGCTGGTGTCCAAAGACTCCTCCCTACCCTTCAACATGGTCCTGCAAGCGGCAATGCCCCCGGTTTCCACTGGGGGCTGCAATTGCTGCACAGCTCACAACCCACCCTCCCCAGGAGAGGAGGGCAGTCCTCCAGATGCTCGATCCTACTCCTCCCCATCTGACCCCCCCCCCGGTGACCCACATCTGCTCCCAAACACAGGTCACTGGTGTTGTGTGAGATATGGTGTCCAGTGCCTCAACCCACAGAGCCGCCGGGCCAGCCCTTCTGCTCACTTGTTGATGCACAAGTTTGTTGCCTTCACTATGCTCCATTTTAGTTTCACTTACTGTTCCTTTTTTTTCTCTCTGGCCCCCAATCTCCCTGCAGGGGCTCAGCTCTTGCTTACACAGCCTCCCCATGCCCAGGCTTACCCCCCCGGGTGGGGCTACCGGGCGGGCGCCACCCTCCCCATCCATGGTAGCTTGCCCTGGCTTACTCTCCAAGGTGGGACCATGGGAGCAGGGTAGGCAATGGAGGCAGCGGAGCATGGCTTCACACTTCAGGGCCAGCATTTTATTTTTTTTGTATACTGTATCAGGGGCAGGGACGTGTAATGATGGCCAGTGTCCTCTGCCCCCCGCCGATACCACACTGGCACCAGCTCCCTGGCCTCTGTTAGGGTCCTTAGCATGCGGACATGCAATCCCCACCCCAGAGAAGGAGAGCAGTCCCTGGAATGCTTAATCCTTCCCCCAGCTGCCTCTGCGTCCCGAGTCTGTTCCCAAACCCGGTCGCCGGCATCACAGACAGACACCCTGCCTCTGCATCAACGGGCTGGGCCAGTTTCACTCACTCTTCTTTCATTCCACCCAGATCATCACTCCATGCCAGGTCATCCCTGAGGCATTCACTAATTTTTATAAAATCTCCCCTCCTGAAGTCCAGGACCTTCACCCTTGTGTAGTTCAGTTCCATAGCCGTCCTTATATTGAACCTCACTGTAATGTGATCACTGGTCCTCTGGTGATCTCCCACCTAGATATCTGCAGCACTGTCCTTGTTAGTGAGTTCCAGGTCCCAGTGTGAATAGTAGCACCATTCCCCTTCTCCAAGGTAACTCACAGTACCTCTGCCCCCCTCCCATATTCCCTGTATCTCGCCACTTTTATGCTTTTCTTCACTAAAGCACCATGTTCCCTCCTTTTCTTCCCACCCTGTCCTTCCTGAACAGAGTTTAGCCTGGTGTGGCCATGTTCCAGACATGGTTGTCAGCGTACCACGAATCAGTAATGGCCACAATATCGAGGTTGGCCTCTGCCATGATGGCTTATAACTCTAGAATCTTATTTCCTAGAGTTTTAGCATTCGCATATATGGCCTTCTAGATTTCGTTACCACTCTGATTGTTACCACTCTTTTTTCATTTTTGCCCTCCTTCCTTCACCCTCTGTTTTTAATGCTTCCATTTCCATTCCCCTACATTCTACTACACTACTTCCTTTATTAATTTAAAACTGAAGTATTCCTCTCCCTTTAGGTTCTCCCTTCTCCCTATTTTAACCTGTGGAGAGGGGCAGTTTCTGCCTCCTCTGTTTCTTCTGCCACCCCCCCAGCCTGTTCAAATGATTATTGAAGTCACATTTAGACTGTCCACTAAGGACTGCGGGTCCCCTCCTGGATGGGTGCAGGCCATAACCCCTGTAAAGGACCTTATCTCTCCAGGTTGGTCCCCAATGTTTTGTTTTTTACCAGAAAGTGAACGGAGCACAGCCCCTTTTCAGTCACGCCTGACATTTAACAATAAACAATTGCACACACAGTTAATAAATAGATCAAATACAAAAAAAAATACTAAAAACAATTACATTGACATTTAACATTCATACTGTACAGTTTCTTTAATAGCCAAGTCCGCCAAATCATTTAAAATACTTTATGGGATCGATAGAAAAAAACTTAGATTAGTTGATTCTAGTGATAGAAGAGTTGGACAACAGACTGAAAGAGGAAAATAAACAAAATATTCGGACCAGAGTTTTTAAATATTTGATATGCAAATACCGCTGCATTATATTCAAACCTAAGTGGATGAGGGAGAGTCCCCATTTCACTATATAAATTACAGTGATGTGTTCTGAAAGGTGCCTTCAGAGCAAAGCGGCAGATGTTATTTAAAATTGATTGATATTTTTCTAGAAAGGCATTATTTTGGTTCACACATAGAATGTTTCCATACTCTAAAGTAGAAATTAGGACCTGCTTTGTAATAAGCATTCAGGCTTCATCAGTCAGTGAGTTGATGTTATGGTACAGATAGCCCAGTTTTTGATTTAACCTATTCCCTATGTTTTCACTGTGTGGTACCATACTAAAACTAGAATCCAGCAGCACCCCCAAGTATTTAAAATTAGAAACTACAGAGAGTGCATTTCCATGTCTTCAAAAAATTTGCAAATTTTCCTTAATTCAGGCCAATCTTTGGGTAGAATCAAAAATCATATTAGTTTTATTTTCATTCAATTTTAATTTATTTATTCATTTCCAGCCATAATGGCAAAATATCACAATTAGTCTGTAAGGAAACCTGAGGCTCTGCTATAGAGGGGCAGAATCAAGGACAACTGTATCATCAGCATACAGCAAACTACTACCCCGGGGGAAGATACCTGGCAGATTACTGATAAAAACTGAGAATAGCAGGAACCCAGTACTGAACCCTGGGGAGCCCTACCTTCACTTCCCTTGGCCCTGACAACTCATTACCTACTTTAACCCTTTGAATGTGAGGACTCAAATAGTTTTCAAACCATAACAAATTCTGTTCCTTCACTCCAATCTCTTCCAGCTTATCTAAAAGCAACCTGTAGTGTACCATGTCAAAGGCCCCAGTCAGGTCGACAAACACTGCACCCATAACCAATCTTTTTTTTTTTTTTTTTTTTTATGATTTTGTAGGTTTTTCTTCCGTTTTATGATTGTGTAGGTTTCTCCGTTTCTGCCCAAGGCCCCGCATACATGTGGGAAGCATGCATGCACACCATGGTGCCAGATCAGCCACTTCTGCCCACCCATACGATGCTGCCCCTCCCACATGCTACCCAGCTACCCACCAGACCTCCACCTGGTGGGAGTGGAACTGTGGGAGGGTGACCAACCCACCACTCGCAGGAGGGAGGCTGCCTACCAGCTAGCCCAATCCTGCTCCTCCTCTCCCCATGTGCTGGCACCCTGATGACCCGAGGTCATTCCTGAACACAGTCGCTGGCATAGCATGAGTAAGGCATCCAGTGCCTCAACTCTCAGGTGCCACCTGGCCGGCTAACCAACCCTTCTTCACAGGCTGTGAGTGCAGTGCTTGCAAACTGGCCTGGGGCATCGATAAGGACTGACCTTTTCCTAAATACCACCAACAGCTTAATCTGGTTCAAAGTCAGTTGGCATTCATCTGTATCCCTCTCCCCCGGGTCATGCCTGAAAATAGGCAGAATTTGTCTAGTGCACTTGCCCGGTCAACAAAAACTAAATAAATATATAAATCTATGCTGCTGATCACTTATTATTCTATTTTCCTCCAAAAAGGACATCAGCTGGTGAAAAACAAATTTTTCCAGCATGTTCCCTAGAACTGGCAGCAGAGAAACAGGTCTATAATTGGAGACACTTAATCTATCCTGTACATTAAATAACAGGGTCATGACAGATTCCTTCAGTTGAGAAGGGACACCTCCCGTCCTCACTGATGAATTAAACAATGCAGTCACAGGTTCCAAATCATACTGGCCGCTATCTTTAAAAACCTAGGATACAGATTGTCAGGCTCACAGCCCTTCCCCCTCATTTAAATGCAATAAAAGCTCCAGCGTCTACTTTTCGTCAAACTTGGCAAAGTTAAAATTTGATACATTCGCCTCCCCCCACCTTACCGATTTTGGAGACATGATCCCTGCAGTTTTGACTATTCCATTCCTCTTGAATGATTTTAGCAATAAACAATTTATTAAATAAGTCTGCCGTGTCTTTTTCACTTTGTATAAATCTGTCCCCATCCTTTAAACAAGTGATTCCAGATCTATCCTGTGATTTGCAAACTTTCTTGAATGAGGCCTAGAAGTTTTGGGGATTTCTCGTGAGCTGCAATTGTTGCTGATGGTAATATGAGTATTTAACATACTGTATTTTACTTCCAAATTTACCCTATTTCTGTTCTTTATATTAAATTTGATGTGCTGTATCCCTCCTCTTAAGAAACCGATGTCTTAACTTGCCCCACCTTCTCATTAATTGCCTAAGCTCCTTGCCCAGCCAGGGAGAGTATTTTCCCTTTACACATTGTCTTGTGAGTGGTGTATTAGCCTCAAAAGCTCTAATAAGACAGCTAGTAATCATTCAACAGCTATACCCAATAAATACCTGTGACTAATCACCATAATAACTTATCACCCCTCTGCTTACCTCCCCTCTTCCTTCTTCCCCCTCTCCTTTCTCTCCCTTACTCCTGACGCCAGGAGCACCCCTACCCTGCTCTTTCCCCACCTTTCCGCTTTCCTTATACTGTGACAAAGCCCCCTTAGGCTGCTCCCACCTTGCTCTGTGCTTTATATCTGTTTGACTCCTTTTCCTGTTTTTTACTGTGACCAGTTCAGAATGTCAACATGCACTCCAACTTCTTGTAACACTTCGACACTGTAATTAGCCTATTTGCTTGCTACCTGTACAGCCTGTAACATATGTGTACTCTGAATGTTCTGTAACCTGTTAATGTAAATTTTTGTCTCATCCACTTGACATGGAACCTTTGTAAAAAGAGCCTCCTGGCTCAAAGGTGTTAATCTGCAATTGAAATAAATAAAAATAAATAAATAAGTAAGTTTATTACCAAGTTGTTGCCACTTTATCTGACCAAGGTCCGATAGAAAACCTTCAACGTTCAATCTTTTTATACTTCTTTTACTAATCAACCTTGGCCGAATTAGTTCCATTTTATCTTACTGACGTCTAGTTTTTAATATCACCAATGTTATGTGCTCATGCCTGTTATGGTGACATAGCATCCAGTGCTCACAAATGTGGAAGTTCTCTATAAGACACTTGGGAGGCGAGGGGGCTAGACAAGCAGGTTAGATATAAATGCTTACACTGTAGACATCGTAACAAATGTTTTACTGTTAAATAATCAGTCTGTTCCCCATAAGCTCTTTTCTCAACTTCCTGTACAGTTGATGTGTTTTTATATAAAACAAAACCCCTTCCCATCTTTTACTACCAGTTCTATCTTCCCTAAATATCGTTAATCCTTCCAATAAAAGCTGAACAATGTTTTTTAACCACGTTTCGCTTAAACCAATTATGTCATAGTCTCCCAGATTCAGCCATGCTTTCAGCTCATCACAATGGGCCCAAATACTTTTAATATTCAAATGTACACTTTTCTGTCCTAGAACTCCACCCCCCAACTTGTCTTGATAAGGAGAGGGTCCTGGATTAACTTCAACATCCCCTGCCAAAACCAGTAACATACATAAGTACAATTTGTTTATTCCACTTCCTTTTAATTTAATAATTGCCACGGTCTCTAAACTAATATTAATTTTTCCTTTGGAAATGGTAGCCCAGGATGAGAGAATCCAGGATGAGAATGTTCGTAAATCCAGTGCTTGAATTAACACTGGTTTGTAATCTATCAATTGAAAGCTCACCTTAAAAAAAAACTTTGCTTACTCCCATATAGTTTCTTTATAAAAAGAAAATCCCATTCCCTTCAACCTTATCAAATGCTAAGAACAATAATAGTTCCGTGGTCAATACCACAACAAGAAGTGCACTAAAATTCCTAAGCCCCATTTTAAGTTTAACAATGAATACACAAGATGTAAAGTTAGACTTTCCTTGCTGGATACTTCAGTCTTGAGATTTTCTCCTGAGTGATGCTCGTGCCACTCGTGCTCGCACCGCAGGGCTGTGTGAGCTTTTCAGCTCTCAAGGCCTGCCCCTCTTGTCTCCGTCAGCTTCTGGTCTGCTGCAGAGCCCCCTCGCCAGCTGAAGGAGAAGGAATAGCAGCTACTTGTAAATGAAAAGATGTCCCAAATAAAGTGCAGGTCTGAGGCAGGTAACTGTAGCTGAACTCTTCCTCTCTGCACCATTCCTTCAACCATGAGTTGAAGCTCTTAGTGCGGAGACAGGCAGCACCTCTGTGATAGACTCTGAATGTACTACCTGCCTACAACCTCTCCCCAGCTTCCTGAACTCCCTCTGCACTGTCCCAGCCCTATCTCTAACCAGGTCATTAATTCCAGGTGGACAATGACATCCAGCTCTGCCTCCCTTCCTGCTGCCCTAGTAATCCTCAGGATCCACTTCCTATTCCTCTGGGACATCATGCTATGTTGGTACCTAACCTCCATCTTCCCACTTCCTATTCCCAAATCTAACCCCCTCACAATTGAGCCCCATACCAAAAGATACTTTTTCCTCCTTTAGGGTCCTCTATCACCCTTCCTGGGGTCTGCACTATGAATGGCCCCCGCATCCTTAACAGTCCTTACCATGGGTGCCTCCTCCTGGCAGTCCCACTCTGCCAAAGTGGTGTAGGAATTACACAGTGGTGCGGATTGAGAAATGTACCTCTGATGCACCCCTTCAACCCTTCCAGAGCCCACCATAGTCCAACTGCACCTCCTACTAGGCACCCTCTGAGGTAATGGTGTCAGACTTGACAGCCCTGGGTGGGGAAGAGGTTACTCACATCCTAGCCAACTCGACCTGGAGTCTAACAACTTCCTCCCTCAACCCAGAGTGCATATACAGATGAGGACGCTACAATCTCCAGGGGTCTGTAAAAAACTGCAGCCCCACAGCCATTCACTGCGCTCCCAGCATGTTCAGTTCCTACACATTCTTGTGTTATTTGGAAATACTTATGCACCCTTACCCCTGCTAGGGCATTAGTTTTTCCCCTTTCATTGTTTGTTATGCCCCTTGTGAAACTATTGTAAGATTTAGCCTACCCTTTATCCTCCACTCATCCTTTATGTATCTTTACCCCAATAGGGCGATTCTGTTTTTTTCCCCTTTTGTTGTTAGTTATTCCCCTTGAACACCTACCCTAGATAGGGAGTTTCACCTCTTTCCTGTTTTGGCCTACCCTTTACTTTCGCTGATCCTGGCAGTGAATGCAACAACAGGAGCGATCAGAGAGCTTACCTTAGCTGCCAGCAGAGTCCCCACTTCCTTGCTTCCTCCTGCTGATGCCTACTGACACCAGTCATACACCTGTTCCACTCCTTTGCTGTTCTACTTACTTGCTGTGACACGAATGTGCAGGACACATTGGAGTGCTCCCTATTATTCTCCCAGTAGGACCTTCCACTGGCAGCACGTCCTGCCGAGCCCCGTTTGGCCCATGTGAGTCACATGACCCTCCTCTTAGCAAGCTGACCTCTGACCTGGAGATCTGGTATCTAGATTACAAAAACAGATGGAAATGCCTATATACAGGTTAGTTCTCTTTCAAACCTCCCTGCAAGTTACAAATGTCTCTGAATTAAAGTTGAGTGCATGTGCAATATGAGAAAGAAAGTCCCAGACAGCTGTACACAAAACAGACAAGCTGTACTAAAGCTGTGCTTTAGTGGAGCCAGACTGATTCCCTACATCTGCACCAGCTGATTTGTTGCTCTTGAAAAATTTAGAATAGGATGGCAGGGATTTGAACGCTGCCTGTTCTTTGCAGACCATGCTCCTTTTCTGAAATCAGCTCCCAATTGGAGCAAGAGCAGCTGAGGGGCAGAGTCTACAGTGTGAGCCTGCTACCAGCAGGTCTTTACAGCTCATCTTGATGTTCAGGCATCAGTCTCTTGTTCCTCCTACTTTAGTGGATCCTGATTGACTCCCCATTGTATTCAAGACCTCCTGCTGCCCCATTCCCATACACTACACTCTTTTGATCAGATCTGTACCTGTTACAGTATTGTTACATTAGATCTCTGCAAATATTTGCAGATTAGAAGTGTGGTGCAGGCTTTACAAGCTGTTGACTCTCCTCCCCCACACACCTTTGGCCTCCTCCCCAGTAGGCTGGCTCCGACTGCCCAAAGGCAGAGCAGGATGTGTATATATATATATATATTTATGCCATACCTGTGAGGATTAAAAAAGGCAAATATTTTCGATATTCTCTGGGTGGTCAGACCTACAGTGAGAATATCGCATTTATCCTCACTGTAGGTAAATTTATCCACACAGTAGGTAGAGACTGGCTCATTCGGAACTCATTTGCATATTCAGCTGCAGTAGCAGTAGTAACTGTGTTCAAATGCGAATAACTTTAAAACGAAAAATGGTACCATGGTACTGTGAGCACGAAAGTTGTTCAGCACAAAAATATCTACAAATGAGTGGTGTTTCATGTATGGGTAACTTTTATTTTTTTACATAATTAGCTGAAAAACAACAAAAAGTGCATTTTTTTTCACTTTTTTTGATGAACAAATGTGAATAACTTTAAAATGCAAAATGACAGCATGGTACTGCGAGCACGAAAGTTGTTCAGCACAAAAATATCTGCAAAATGAGTGGTGTTTTACTTATGACTAACTTTTATTTTTTATATAATAAACAAAAAAACAGCAGAAAATGCTATTTTGTTTTACTTTTTCGACAAACAAATGTGAATAACTTTAAAATGAAAAATGATAGCATGGTACTACGCGCATGAAAGTTGTTCAGCACAAAAATATCTACAAAATGAGTGATGTTTCATTGATATATACCTTTCAGTTTTTTTTATAATTAGCAAAGAAACTGCAGAAAATTCAATTTTTTTCACTTTTTGCAACAAACAAATGCATATAACTTTCAAATGAAAAATAGTAGCATGGTACTTTGTGAAAAAAGTTGATCAGGACAAAAATACCTACAAAATGAGTGGTGTTTCATTTATAGATTTCTTTTAGATTTTTTTATAATCAGCAAAAAATGGCAAGATTTCCTTTTTTTTCACTTTTTTGGAAGTATGGCATAAATGGAATACGCAACCCCCCTGCTGGAAATACTGTCGATATTTATTGTTCTATGCCGAGATTGACCAAATAACATCACTAGGTGGCTTCGCCACTCATGATGTGATCGGGTCAATGTACTCGAACAAAATATCAACAATATCCAGAAGGAGGATGCATATTCTATATATATATATATATATATATATATCACACACATCAGTACCGCTGGGTGCTCAACCAGACCAGTCTCTTAATACAAAAGCCCACTGGAAAGAGACTTGGAAGTTTGGAAGTTAACACCTTTACCGAACAGTGGACCCGGTGCTGGACCAACACACATGCTGCACGCAGAGATGCTAGGACTGTCTTATCCAGAACAAGGTATTGCATTACATGTACTGGACCCCCTCAGGTACTCCACCAATTGAATCAGATCCCCTCGGACCAATGCTGGAGGTGTATGGTGGGGGGGGACTTTGCTGCATAACCTCTGGCTATGTCAAGCTCTTCCCGACTTTTGTAGAGGGGTACATACTATACTCCAAGCCATCTTGGGCACTACTTTTTCATCCTACCCCTTAACCTATATCCTTGGTATACTCCATGGCAATATAGACATTGCTGCCTGTGAGAAACAGTTGCTAGGAGCAGTGGCTATTGAGGGCTGTGGCTAGGAGCAGTGGCCACAGAGGCTAAGCACCTTATTCTGCAGAAGTGGCACACGTAGGAAGTCCCCTCTTTACATAGCTGGAAGCAGAATGTGGGCACTCTAGCCTACAGTGAACGCTTCAGCCACCTTGCCCTGGAAAATACCAAGAGTACACTTGTGTATGGGGCAGCTGCCTACAGTATCTCAAGGGAGCAATGACCTATGGGAAATGCAGATGAGACCATGTGCGACACAACAGTAAGTTTCTTTGCAGCTCCTTGTATACTGGATGGGTGTTCTCCCCACGTTTACCTTTCCCACCAAGATTTTGCCATGGTGGATTAATACTTCTTTTCTGGTATATTTAAATCATTACCTCCTAGATGTTATTTGTGGGCTTTGTCACTATATATTTGTGGGTGTGACAGATTTTAATTGTTAAGAATGATCATAAGGTAGCTTACGTTTTGCTATAGACTAGCATCAGTGTGAATCCCTGTACACAGGTAGACCCTAGAAAAAGTAAAATCAACTGTTATGTTCAAATGATAGCGCAAACTCTGGCTATTTTGTTCTGATAGTATCACTGATGCACTGTACCTGTGTATCTGTATTGTCTAAATTGGAAAATTTCAATAAAGTTGTTAACTACAAAAAAGAAGAGACAAATACGACTCAGGAAATGAGCTGAAACATCCCAGAAATAATTCTGTAATGTGCGGAGGACATAAAACAGAGTACATCACCACAAGCTCTCTCTCTCTATACCAAGAGACTCAGCATATGTGTATCATTTTTTAAAAGCTTTTTATTTGTATTGGCAATATTTCATACAGCTTTGGCCTTTGTCCTGAACCCTGAAAGCAAAGACTCACATTGAGTTCCTATCTAGCATAACTGGCCTGCAGGGCAGATGTGAGTTTTTTTTCAGATGTCATGCCAGACAGGAGTGTGGTTTTAAGATAAGCGACCCCCACCTCACTCAAATGAAAAAAAAAAAAACACTCCAAGGCTTGGAATCGCTATTTTTGCAGGGGGCCTGTAGTAAAATGCTTTGCCTCTGCCACCTAAAAAATTGTGGCTAATGAATTAAGTAGCCAAGAGCTCCATACCTCTCAGCCTTTCCTCACCTGACTTTGGCATAGTCACGGTTTCTCAAAATATAGGGTAAAAATACATAAAATAGGGGACACATTGTCAAATCATGATTATAAAATTGGTATGGAAAATGCTGCATTCTGATTGGCTGCCTGCCATACTTAATTACAGCACTACCAACATGTTAAAGCAGTCACCTGTGCTGTCTAGAAATTTCACTTTTAAAATTGGCAGCCTGAATTCTGTGCCCCACAAAAGTGAAATAAAAATGTCAGACATTCTACCAGTTATTTCTCAGTTGTTTACAGATGATACAGTACCTTAAATCAATTTCTGGACCCAGCAGAAGAAACAACTGAGGAAAACAGTATTAATTTCAAAACCATAATATTTTCTTCTATATAGATATTTTTTTAATATCCAAAACCCATTTCATAAGCGCAATAAGACACTTCAGTTTTTTTTGTTTTTTTTAATGTTGTATTTACAATATTTTATGTAAAACAGTATATCACATCTCTTCAGGTAGACAATACATCAGTTGATTCGACAAATATTACATATGAGATTTTTGTATTTGTATTTATTTTGCCAGTGAAAAAAAAAGCTCTACTGAGCAGCGCTCATTTACAAGAAGGTCCTGGTTAGAACAAATAACATAACAGAAGATAAAAGGCAGGTAGCACATTACAGGGAACAATAAACAGTAGGTACAGCAGATCTTTACAAATGAGTACTAAAACAAGGGTTAAGAAACAAAATAAGAAAAGTCAAATAAAAAAACACAATATCCACACTTACAGAAGGTATAAAGTGCAGTGGTATTCATGTAGGTTAAGCACCAATTTCAGAGTGATTTAATAACCTTCACATTTGTTGACACAGAGCTGGCTGTGTAACACTTTGAAACAGTAAGGACTGACAAGTGAACTCAGTCTAAGTGAATCTTGCAAGATGTTCCAGGATGTAGGTGCACCCCAACTAAAGGCCATTTTTTCCAAATGTTGGGTTGCGCTTTGGGAAATTGAACAAAATATTATTGTGTTTCCTTACATTCACTAAAAATACCACCAACAGCTTAATCTGGTTCAATTTTAGTTGCTTACCATCTGTATCCTCCCTCCCCCCGGTTGCCCCCGAAAAAGGGACTTCTAGGCCCAGTGGGCTTACCGGGTCAACAAAATTCAATAAATAAATAAATTATACAGATCAGTATATCGCTTTAAGATATCTGATATGTATGATAGCAGCAAAATCCACAAGGCCTGAAAGGACCACATATGAAGGCTCCTGAGCCTTCTGATTATAATTGATGCCCAGCCAACTGCTGACTAGAGGAGGCAATGGTGCGTTCTGGCATGCAGGCCAGAGATTAGAGGTACTTACCTTGCGATACAAGATAGGAGGTAATCCCAATAAAATAATTCCTTTAGAATTTTAAAACAAAGTATTTTTAAAAAAAGTGATCAAGTTGTTGGTAGTACTGCCATGAATGCACTTCCAGGGGCTGAAGGCACTCGGCCTGTGGACTCGTGTCTTACTGTGTTCATGTTTGTTCTTACATAAAGAAGCTCAGTACACTGTGGAAACTAACACTTTTATGTTCACAGAGTTTGCTGTTCATTGAGTAAAGTAGATAACCTTATTCCTTCAGAATGTTAGTGCTCAGTGCAGGGTAGCATCATCTCTATGGGGGACAGAGCAGTTCTGAGGAGCAAAATGAGGGACTGTCCCTCCTACTGTAGACAGATACTGGAGGTATGCAGAGGTCAGAGGATAGCTGTTAACAAGATCTCGTCAGTTGCCTGCAACTTGAATTAAACCTGTATATCTCTGCAAGCTTTAATGTTCTGTTTGGAAGTGCTGTATCCGCTGCTGGGGGAACAGTTGCTGATTGCTGTCCCAGACTACTTTGCTTATTTCTAACCCTCAAAAATGGAGCATCCCAATTTTGTGTTGTTTGCGTGCATGCGCAAGAAACATGTTGTGGCAGCTTGCTGCAGAAGCAGGTTGTGGAGGTGTGGCACTGTTGTGGCCAATGTCCCCCCTGCCTTTTGAGGCTTGGCCCACATTCCCCAATGGGGTAGCATGCTGCTGCTGACACTAGTTCAGCCAGCGTGCCACCACCTTGAAACATTTTAGCCGCTGCAGTCAGTGGCCGCCTCGTCATTGCAGCGTCAGCCATTCCACTGCAATGAGGGAGCGACCCTGGATTCACAATCTACAGGAGGGACAGGGAGGGTAAGAGAGGAGGAGGAGTAGCTCTCTATGTAAAGAAGGGATCAAAGCAACACAACTAAAGAGTAAACAGAGAGCAGATGAGGCACTCTGGGTCACCCTGGAGACAGGAAATGGCACCACAATCCACGTGGGGATTGTATACAGACCCCCATCTCAGGGGGAGGGAATGGACAAGGAAACAATAGAAGGCTTCCTTAGAATGGCAGAAAAAGGGGAAATATTGTTGATGGGGGACCTGAATATGCCAGCTGTTAACTGGAGCACCTTTGCTGCAGGCACATCCAAGAGCAGGGTCATTCTTGATGCCCTACAGGGGGCATGCCTCAGACAGCTAGTATTGGAACCCACTTGGAAGAGGGCAATCTTAGACCTGGTACTCTCAAATGGGGACGGAGAAAGAATCTCAGATTCAGAAGTGGGTAGCCATCTGGGAACAAGCGACCACCAAACAGTGTGGTTCATGATAAACACAACCATACAATCAAGCCATACAAAAGCAAGAGTATTGGACTTTAGGAGGGCTGACTTTGGGAAAATGAGAGAGTGCATCAGAAAAGCACTAGCAAACAGGCAAGAAGGAGGGTGGAGGAACAATGAGGGTAATCAAAACAGCCATCACAGAGGCAACAAGCCTTTATGTAAAGCAAATCAACAAAACACAATGAAGGAAAAACACTATGGTTCTCAAAGAGGTGGCAGGAAGGTTAAGGAGGAAAGGATAGCATTCAGGAAATATAAGGAAACACAGAAGAGCAGGACAGAGAACTTTATCAGTTAAAGCAGAAAGAGGCTGGGAAGGCAGTCAGAATAGCAAAGGCCCAAACCGAGGAAAGGATAGCCAATTCTGTTAAGGGGATTAGACCATTTATAGGTACATTAGGAAGCGAAGAAAGACCAAAGGAGGATACTGAAGCTTAATAAAGGGAGGAATGTGGGTAGAGGTGACAGTGAAAAGCCGGATACTGAACAAATATTTCTGCTCAGTGTTCACAAAGGAAGAGGAGGGGGAGGTACCTAAACCAAACAAGAGAAACACTCTGAAGATGGGAGTCGATACCAGTCCATTTACAGAAGAAAGGGTTCTGAAAGAACTAATAAAATTGAAGGTGGACAAAGCAATGGGGCCTGATGGGATTCACCCAAGAATTCTAAAAGAACTAAGGGTAGAACTAGTGACACCACTGACTACTCTCTTTAACAAATCATGGAAGTATGGGGTGGTACCTGAGGACTGGAGGAGGGCAGATGTGATTCCTCTTCACAAAAGTGGGAGCAGGACAGAGGCAGGAAACTACAGACCAGTTAGTTTGACCTCAGTGGTAGGGAAAATGATGGAATCACTTCTGAAGGAAAGAATTGTTGATTACCTAGAGGCCAGTGGGGCAGGGACCCAAGGCAGCATGGATTCACGATGGGAAGGTCGGTGTCAGATGAATCTAATAGATTTCTTTGACTGGGTGACCAAAGTAGTAGACAAGGAGGGGCTGTGGACATGGCCCACCTAGATTTACAAGGCATTAGATACAGTCCACACACAAATATTAATACACAAGTTAGCCAGCCTTGGAGTGGGTCCCAAGGTGGTAGCCTGGATAAAAAATTGGCTAGACAACAGGACGCAAAGGGTAGTAGTAAATGGAGTACACAGTGAAGAAAGGAGGGTTACTAGCGGGGTACCGCAGGGTTCAGTACTGGGACCGGTCCTTTTTAATGTCTTTATAAGTGACATTGCAGAGGAACTGGAAGGAAAAGTATGTCTCTTTGCAGATGACACAAAGATCTGCAACAGGGTTGATATACAAGATGGAGAGGAAAGGATGAGAAGGGACTTGGCAAGGTTGGAGGAATGGTCAAATGTATGGCAGCTCAGATTCAATACAAAGAAGTGCAAGGTAATGCACATGGGAAACAAAAACCAGGAAGAGTACACAATGGGGGGTGAGATACTGACAACAGTAAAAATGGAAAGGGACTTGAGGTAATTATATCAGATGACCTAAAGGTGGGCAAGCAATGTGAGAAGGCAGTAAGGAAGGCTGGGGGGATACTGGGATGCATAGGAAGAGGCATCAATAGTAGAAAACAAGAAGTTGTTATCCCTCTGTACCGACAGTTGGTGAGACCCCATCTGGAGTACTGTGTGCAGTTCTGGAGATCCCATCTCTGCAAAGACATAGAAAGAGTAGAGGCTGTCCAGAGGAGGGCAATCAAAATGGTGCAGGGTCTGCACCAGAACTATCTAGAAAGACTAAAGGAGCTTAATATGTATACCCTTGAGGAAAGAAGGAGAGAGGACACGATAGAAACTTTCAAGTACCTCAAGGGAATCAACAAAGTCCAAGAGGGTAGCATCTTTCAGAAAAAGAGATGTGCAAGAACAAGGGGCACAATTTGTAGATAGAGGGGGGACGGCTCAGAGGTAATGTGAGGAAGTATTTTTTCACAGAGAGGGTTGTGGATGCATGGAACAGCCTCCCTGAGGAGGTCGTGGAGTCAAGAACAGTGGAGGAATTCAAGAATGCATGGGACAGACATAAGGCAGTCCTAGCGGGGGGTAGGAGGAAGTAAGCTGTTGGTTAACTAGGATCTACAGCTTATCTGTTAGATAGGAAAATGGGCAGACTAGGTGGGCCAAGTGGTCCCTATCTGCCATCATATTCTATGTTTCTGTGTTTCTATGATCCGTCATTGCTGGGCGGTTCCTTACATGCCTCCGACCCAGTTTGCCGACAGGGAGCCCAGTCCCATCGGCATAATGTCCCCACATCAAAATTTATGCTGTGTGCCGAGAGGTGCCCAATCCCCTTGGCATCATGCCCCCACTTTCTTTGCTGAAGGGACCCCAATCCCGTCGGCTTCCAGTCCCCCTTCCAAGTTGAATTTGTTGACGGGAGCCCCCCATCAGCATAATGCCCCCTCAATGAATTGTGTACTGAGGGTGCCCAACCCTCGCTCTTTTCCCACATGCCGATGGGGTGCCCAATCCCCATCGGCCACAGCCTCCCAAAAGAAACTCTCAGATGGCACGCTGGGAGCCCACCCCAGCATGCCAAATGTCCCTGTAAAAAGAAAAACCGCCCCGCGATGTTTTTCTTTTTTTAAACCCTGTAAAACAGAAAACGTTCCCTAATTGAGTCCGTGGCCCCACCCCAACCTGCACCCACCCTCTGTGCACCCTGTCTCTCCACACACACCCTCACCCCATATTTACCTCTGGAGCCCAGTGTGACAATCTTCGGTGGACCGGGAACACGTCTGCACTCTTTAAAGCCGACCGCAAACTGAAGAAATGCGGTAAGCTGTATAATGGCATAAATAGGGTTTTCAACTTTGGTGCATATCTCAGAAATTTTGGGAATTTTGGCACCAGATTTTCAACATGGGGTTATTGGGACCCCTCCTCATGAATTCAAGCCATGTCATGGCGTTTTCCGTCGGTGATTTCCACGGTCACTGCAGCGGAATCACTTCAGGGACCGATCAACGTGACAGTGCCAGTGTTCATGAAGTGGGCTCTCAAAAGCCTATATTGCAAATTTGGTGGAAAAGATAAAAAATAACTTTTACTGTCTGAGGCGTGCGTTAGCAGTTCTCATGTCATAGCAATTATACAATATTTTCATGCCAGATTTTCAACACTAACATTTTCACACCTCATTATGAACAATACAGCTGTCATTTTTCACATCCTGGCGAAATGTGTTTTTCATACTTCTGGCAAGAATAGCATGAGTGCTGTGGGAAATCAGTGTTCGGGACAGATTAAGAAAATGACAGTGACACTGTTCATGAGCAGAGATCCTAAAATGCCTATGTTGAAAATTTGGTGATGATAGTCCACCAAAATAACTGTATTACAGCGTGCGTTACACTGTTTCCACGCACCCTTGTAACTGCAAATTTGTAATATTTTCACGCCAGATTTTCAACACTGGCATTTTTCACACCTCCTTATGAACAGTACAGCTGTCATTTTCACATCTAGTCTGAAATATGTTTTTGCACTTCTGGTGCAGAATAGCGCAGTCGCTGTGGGAAATCAGTGTTTGGGACAGATTAAGATCGGTGGTGAGTGAGTGAGAGAGGGGAGTGAACAAGCAAGTGAGTTCTGTCGGGACTGCTGTGGATTTCTTTGTGGGCAGAAAATGGCGCCAATGCAGGCAGGAGCTCAGTACAAAAGAGCAGCCTGCAGCGCCGGGAGAAACAATGAGCGAGTGAGAGAGGGGGAGTGAGCGAGCTCAATGGAGCTCTGTCAGGACTGTTGCGGATTTCTTTGTGGGCAGAAAAAGGCATCAATGCAGGCAGGGCCCAGTATAAAGTGCAGCCTGCCGCTCTGGGGAGAAACAGGACAGAAGTCAGGCAGGGGTGAGGCAAGCTCAGCGGAGCTCTGTCGGGACTGCTGGATTTCTTTGTGGACGAAAAAAGGCAGCAATGTAGGCAGGAGCCCAGTACAAAGGGCAGCCTGCAGCGCTGGGAGAAATAGAAGGAGTGAGTGAGAGGGGATTGAGCAAGTTCGACAGAGCTCTGTCAGGACAGCTATGAACTTCTTTGTGGGCAGAAAAAAGTGCCAATGCAGGCAGGAGCCAGTACAAAGGGCAGCCTGCAGCTCCGGGAGAAACAGAACAAGTGAGTGGGGGGTGGGTGAGGCGAGCTCAATGGAGCTCTGTCTGGACTACTGCGGTTTCTTTGTGGGCAGACAAAGATGCCAACACAAGCAGGAGCCCAGTACAAAAAGGCAGCCTGCAGCGTCAGGAGAAATAGAATGAGCAAGTGAGAGGGGGTGGGCGAGGCTCAATGGAGCTCTGCTGGGACTTTAGAGTTGCCCACCCTCCACCCACGATCCTCTGTGGTCTTCTTAGACATGGTACTTTCACTTCCAAATACCTAAACAGCACATATAAGCAAGCAATATTCAGCATTGACAAATGCTTGTTGAAATGTGATTCTTTTGTGCCTGAGGGATAATGTGTGTGTGCGCTTGAATTAATTATTTGAGAATGATAGCTCCCGGAGAGGGCAATCCCAGTACATTAATTTACCAGGATGCCCCCCGGACAGTGTTATTGATATTGTAAGTTGATCCATTTAAAGAAAGAAGCACACAACAGTTAATTAAATTATCTGCTGCACACACTGCCCATCCTGAAAATGAAGACCTACCCTAGTGGTTATTTCCTGGGGCTGGATTTTCAGCTGGCCTGAAAGTCCCACAAACTTTAGTCAGAAGAAAAACATTTCCTGCCATTTTCTACCTGTATATTTGTCCTTGGTTTTGTCTACACCATAGCAATTGCAAACACTTTATAACTTTTTTGTGGGTGATGGAAGCAAATAAAAGGACTGGGTTCATCAAGAAGAGAAACTGTAAGCAGATCAAGAGCTATTATAATGCCCTGGTACAGATCACTGGTCAGGCACCATCTTGAGTATTATATACAGTTCTGGTCTTTATAGCTAAGAAATAATATTAACAGGATAGATAAGGACAAAGGAGAATGAATAAGATGGTTGAAGGCTTGGAAAACATAGGCTATGAGGGACGGCTGGCAGGACTGGGAAAGAGAAGACTCAGGGGTGACAGGATTACAGTAGTCAAATATCCAAAATGGCTAGTGCCATCAGACCAGGCTCAGCTGTTCTGGGTGTACGAGGATGAAAGGACAGCAGGACACTGAATGTCTTTGAAAGGAGGAAGATTCAGGGGAAATATCAGTGAGGACTACTTGACAGAATGAGGGATGGGTGCTTGGAGCAGCCCCCCCAAGTCGTATCAGTGGACACTGTTTCTACCATCGAGCTTAAACTAGATTGCTACAGTACCATGAAGAAAAAGAGGTGACAGAGTATTCCCACTGCACTGCAGAGGGAAATAACTTAGTGGTCCGGAGGGTCTTTCTTTACTAAATTCGTGTGCTTGTATAGTTATCCTGCAGAAGACAGAAAAATTGCATAGATAGCAGATGGCAATTATGTCATCTATGATGTAACTTTTTCTAAAAACTGTGAGAAAACATCCCTCACCACCACCGCTGTTACTGAGGCAGAAATGGCAACTGAAAGTCTGGGTCCATGGCAGTTAACAACTGCTACTGTAGCCGATCAGCCAGAGGTACTTGTGCCTCAGTGTTCCTGAGGGCGATATGTAAGCAATAATACCTGGCAGGGTGGGCGGTATTGGGCTATACCAGACTGCCCAGGGGCGTAATGAGGCCCGACACCGCAGGCGGAGGGCCTTATAGCCCCTGGAAGGTCCAGTATACCCCAATACCGCCCACCCTGTCAGGTATTATTGCGCTTATAAATGGGCAAGTGTGTGATAATATATAAAACATTTAAAATAAAAAGAAAACCACTTGACAAGTAATAAAAAAAAGGTAAAAAAAAGTTTTCCTGTAAAGTAGTCCCTCTACTGATACAATTACCAGTAGAAGGAGCTGCTATTTTTAAGACACTTTTCTCCTGCATTTGTCTCTGCTGTAAAAAAAAATGCTTGAGATAGTGTTTTTTTTAACGTAAAAAGAGACTGTTCATTTTCTTTTGGCAAGAGGGGCTGCTGTTAAGGCGAGCTGTGTGAGCTGAGGAGCATCCGTTCCTCGTCTTGTGTACTGGACTCCTAAATCATAAGGTGGATTCCTGGATTTTTCAGTTAGAGTGAGTGGTCTGTGCAGGACGCATTAATTTAGACCTGAAATAAATGTTTTAAGTGCTGTTTTTATTGTTGAAGCCACTCTTGCAAGGGGGAAATGCGTGGACAGTTTCGATGGGGTTTTAAATGTAGCGCGTCTCCAGCAGCAGTTACAAAGCAATGAGCGAGTGACTTGACTGGAGCATCAATATACACACACACATAGCATGGCTGTGATTTCTACATTTCCTGAACCATTTGGGAACATCTGGAGTTAGGTACTGTTACGTTTTATTTGTTTCTTTCATTTGTCACCACGTTAACTGCATCAGGAGGAGGAGGCAGCACTCAGTTGACAACAGGGATTCATGAGTCAGGCACGATGAGTGAGTGACTTGACCAGAGCATCGATAGTGCTTTCTAACAGTGCTATGCTAAGTAAAAGTGTTTCTTTTTTTTTAAATTGAAACTGAGAGAGGCGGGGGAGGGTCTTCATTAACTTGAGGCATGTGTTTATTTTTCATTACTGATTATGTGACTGAGTGGTATCTCCAGGTGCTGTGTATGAGAGAAGCGGTATTTCCTTGATTTCCTTTACTGCAGATGGATGTCTATCGGCAGTATGGGAAACTAAGAAAGTCCCACTGCTCTTATGCTCAGTAATGGTGTTAGAGACGTCGGTCTTTCTCAGTGAACACAATGTGCCTTTTGGAAGTCGGAACATTTCCTAGGGCATATCCACCTATTAGCTTTAATTTTAGTATTTTTGGGTGGCTGCTCTTGGTGGGAGCAGCAGAGCGGCCCAGCTGCTACTTTTAAATGTCTCACTTGGCAAGGGTACAGAAATGGTGGCTGTTTACTGTGAACATTCGGGGTGCCCAAGGATAGCCGAAGTAATAGGGCACCCCGAATTGGCACTCGTTTTTTACAGGGCTCTATTGGAAAATAAATGAATGCGTCCCCAGGCATTTCAGCCAATCAGATTTGCTAATTTTCCAAGCCCATTTTCTAATACGATTTAGACAAGTATGAAGGTACATAGCTTAAAGAGCCACTGACAGCATTAGCAAAACTTTAAAAAGGTAACATTTATATTCAGCTCCATCCCGTCTTCTTTAGTACTTCATATATTTTCAGTAATTAATTCCCCATTTTCTTTATTACTGAAAACAGTTGCATGAAAATAAGATCCCTGTTCCCTAGACTCTGTCTAGCCTGGCTGCTTCTCTACACATGATATCACAAGCTCCTGTTTATGACATCATAATTATCTCCACAACAACATATTGTGATGTCATAAACAGAATTATGATGTCAGGTGTAGGCAGGCAGCCAGAGCTCAAAGAGCAGAGATACTGTATTGATGCAAATACCCATGTAATAAGGAAATATGAGCAGGCCCGGAGGCACTGAGGGTTGAAGCACTGGACACCACACCTCGTGCTACGCTGGCGACCCGAGTTCGGGAGCGAGCTCAGGTGCCAGGGGTCGGCAGGGCAGGGTGAAGATTGAGCACCAGCTGGGCTGCTCTCCTCCCGGGGACGACAGGACATTGCTTGGCATGCCAGCGGCTCCGTGGAGACTAGGGGTGCTGCAGCATGCAGGCAGCATGTACATAGCATGGCTGGCGCTTGGCAGGGTTGCTGTGACCATAGCATCAAGATGTGCACCACGCATGGGAGGGGAGCTACACCAGAACAGGAAAACACCAAACGCGGGTAGGCACGGCACTCCGCCCCATGCCCACTGCCGGGTCCATCCTGCCTGGCTTTCCAGTGTCCTCCGCCCAGGCTCTCACCCACAAACCGGAGACTGACTGTATAGAGCACCCAAGAGAAGGGGCTACCCCACCCTGGAGGGGTTAAGCTGGGGATGTCGGTTGTGTGGGTTGAGAGGGAGGAGAGAGGAGGCTCAGTTAGGAGAACTTCAGGCAGGGCAGGAACAGGCAGGATGCTTGAGAGAGGCTCTGCAGATTGTGACCGGAGTCTGGAGGCAAAAAAAATAGGTAAAAATAAATAAATAAATAAATAAGGAAATATGGGTGAGAATTACAGAATAAAATACAAAATGTAAGCTACAGTTGTGTCTGAATATTACATTTTTTCAGAGTTGCCCGAATTGTGTCAGGAGCTCTTTAAATGTATAGGACAAACTTTTTTCTTTTCCACAAAAGATTTTTTATTCCTTTCATACTAAGCAAAAAAATATCGGCACCACTTTACTGGCTATATGTGCAAATAAACAAAAGGTTAGCATTGCCATAATATGGACAAGTTTGTACATAGAGTTTTCATTCATTTGGCAGCTCGAGTGGCTTATCAGTTCTGTCCCCCCAAATTGGCATCTACCTCCCCCATGGCATACCTGGTCAGGGTTTCCCCCATGGATTCCCTCCCATGGTGGAGCCAGAGGAGGGATGGCCATCCCCCCCCACCCAGAGACCCAAATCCAGAAGGACCAGTAGGCCCAGGGCAGCAGCAGGGATCCAGGGGCAAATGGGCCCACCATTTTCTGTCTTTCTTCCTCTCCCCTGCTGCGGCCTGATAGACATGCACGTGTGTGGAGACACATGTGTATCACATGACCCCAGCTCCTCTCTTCATGACTGCCCCCATCTGCACTACCATCAGGCCTCCACCTGGTGGCCGTCCGAGGTCAGGCAAGCAAGCCGCTCCTCCCTGGAGAGGAGAGCAGTCCCTCGGACACATGATCCTCTCCCTTCCCAGCCCACCTCTAGCAACCCAAGTCCACCTCGAAACCCAGTTTGCAGGTGTGGTGGCAGGTAAAGCCCCCAGTGCCTTAGACTAGTGGGCCACTGGGCTGGCTTATATAGGACATACTTTTATCTGAACTACTTGCATTGGTTACTGCCATGTTGTTCTGTGCAAAAAGTCAAACTTTCTTTTTTAGATTTGTGGGTATTTTCTGTTTCTATGTTACCACACTGGGCATGCCTTGTGAAACAGAAGGTGCTGTCATACAGGTTTTATGAGACAGCGCTTTTACAGTAGGTTCTAATACCATGAGTGCCAGAGGCATCCTTATCATTTCCAGCTCTCTCCTCGTACACAGAGTTGACTGAAGGAAGTATGAGGAAAAAACATTTTTTGTGCATTAAAGTTGAGAAATCTTAACGGTGATAGGAAATTATTTTTACATAGTTAGTTGCCCTTCCATTTCCCTTTCCATGCCAGTTGTGTATTCCGATGTACTTTGGCCATTTTTTTGATCAAGAAATAATCTAGCTTTGGGGTGCTGTCAGCTCTTCATAGAATTCCACTCATCTCAGCAGCTACTGCTCTTTCTTTACGTATTTACAAGCCATTCCATGACATCTGCTGCACCATTCCGTGCTGCTTATCTGACTGGTCGGGAACGGTGTTACTGATGGCATCAAATGTTCAGGCAGTATGATGAGACAGAACAGCAACTGCTGAGGAGGAAGGGATTCAGAGCAGTAACAAAGGCAGACAAAACTGCATTATTTAATTTAACAAAAAATGTTAAAACTATCAGAATATTGGAAAGACACTAAGGGGGGAGGGGTGAAGGGCAAAACAGGAGGGTATCTAGAGGTGTAAAAAACGTTCCTCTCACCTGTAAGTCAGTTGACACTAGAGTGCCTAAAGAAGACCGTCCAAGCCATTTCCAGACAGAGTGTGTCTTTTTTATTCAAAAGTTGGGTTGCCGATGGGCTGAAACAAACCTTTGTAGAAATTAGTGTTCTTTCTAACAAAACAAAAAAAAAAACTGTTTTACAATAGTTGTTTAGGAACTGATGACTGGGAAGGCACACTAAGTCAGGGCTCGTTTCCAGGTGTGACTCCAGAGAGGGGGTGGAAGGGAGAACATGCGTATGCAGGTAAAACATAACAAAAGGCATAATTATATAAAAATGACCTTGCTTACATACCAGCAATGATGGCAAGCTAATACGCCTAAAAGAGGTGAAATATAGGGATGCAAGAGGTTTTGAAATACTTCATATGAATGAAAACCCACTGCTGAACATAAAAAACAGAATTTGTATTTTGACAGAGTCCTGTTAAAAAACACTTTGCCAGCCTGCTATCACAGCAGTAGGATTACTGCTCACTACGACACAGACTCAGGGTCAGGAACAGACACAGGTCACTATCAGACATTGCTCCAGCCATGGGAAGCACCGGAGCGGGGGATCAAGTGTTCTGAGGACAGCTCTAACCCCTTTGGGGGGGGGCACAGAGTTCCACTGTACTTCTGTTGACTGGTGGAGGCCAGGAGGCAGCACATTGGAACCGCTGCAAGAGGAGGGGCAGCTGCCAGACACTGGCACACATGCATGTCACCAGCCCCTGTGGGTGCACTTCATTGCATACTAGCACCACCGGGGAGAAAAAAAACAGGAAGTGGAGGAAAAAGCCCTGGGCTGTTGCTGCCTTGTTACCATCCGTAGGCCCATGCATGAGTGACAAGGCAGGCCACTCGCCACTGTCCTGGTCCTGGGTAAGTGAGGCATAACCGGTAAGTCAAGGCGAAGGTCACTGATGAGGCCGAGGGGGCATCTGGCAAGCCAGGTGACAAGGAAAAGCTGAAGTAAAAAAAAAATTACTGTTTTGTTTTCTAACTTTTACGGTTCATTTCAGAGACTTATACTGAACATAAGAAAGCTGTATCCATTATGTATTCACCAATCCTAACCTGTATTTTTGAAGGAGGATCCAGTAACCAGCAAAAACAAATTACAACAAGGATCAGCAGAACTCCATTACAAAACAAATAACAAAGATGTGATGTTCTTTTTTTTTTTTTTTTTATTTTGCCTCTACACAACTGTTGCTTCAGTTTTTATCTCTCCAGCGTTGCTTCCCTTCAGTTCTTTAGCTGGTCTTCTGCCCAGCCATCAGTCTCACATACTGCCCCTCCTTACATAGAAACATGGACATTACCGACAAAGACCACTGGTCCATGCAGTCTGTCCAGTCTCCTAATGCAGTATGCCTGGATGTCCTGTGATACACTGTTTCTTACTTTGCTCCCCTCTAGTCTGCCTGCCGTGCCACATCTCATAAGAATTCCCCCAACCCCATAGTGGGCCCAGTAGTGTGGGGGGGAATGGATATCTCAGGCAACATTTACCATTTAATATTTCAGAAATATAATGTGTACATTCCAGTCTAATAGACATTATGGAGGTAGCATGCAATCAAAGCCATGCCCACACTGCAGTTCAAACCTTTCTGTTTAAAATTATGTGACGTGTGGTACCTATAATGATGAACATGCTTACCCACAAAAGAACATCTAAATTTTTCCATTTTCTGCAAATGTATTTTTTATAATGTTGCTATTATATGTTGTACTCTGCTGTCTCTGGGTTTATCCATCACCATTATGCCTGTACTATGTTCTTCGTGCTTTGCTTGTCCTTGTTATTTTCCTGTATATTATACTGTATTGTTCGCCATTTTCCCTTCCCCCCAGGATGCATCTGGAAATGAGCTATAAGCTTAGTATGTGCTTCCTGGTAAAACATTTCTAACAAATAAATCAGTTACTTACAGGAGTCTTTTCTTCTCCCATGAATTCAAATTGTGCCAGGCTCATAACTGCACCAGGACAGTTCCAGTAGCTGAGATCAAACTCCCCCAGGAAAAATGTGTGACCCTGTTGAGCATAGTTTCATAACTTCATGGGGCCATAAGGGTTGTGCAGGTCCAAAGTGGCCTTTGGGACCATATACACTGGTGCTAGCAACTAGGAACTAGTCACCTATAGAACTTAGTCACAAATAGATTGAAAATGAGATGTGACATGCAAGCAAAAGCCATGACGGGCAGCTGAATCAGCAAGTACTGAAGGCCGCTCTAGCATTGCTTTTATTTGTGTTTTAATCTACCTGCGACCACACCTCTCAACTGTCTCTGATTTTTAGGGATGTCACTAACTGGGCCTCAAAACTCTCCACAGTCTCCATTAAATTTAGGATTTCTGTTGCTTAAAGCAACAGTACTAGATGAAAAATTGGATCTTTTGCAACAGTTTGTTTCCTGTGTTCTGTTGAGCACTTACCTGGTAATCTTTCTTGTTTTCGCTGTACACAATCACCCCATAATTTGCTCTATTTTTCTTTGTTTTTATTTACATTTCTCCCACCCACCATGTTGAATTGGAACCCTCTGCTGTCAGGAACCCTCTGCTGCCAACTGCACAAGCGCATAACTCACAGCACTACACAGGGATAGCGGAACATGCAGCACAGGGACCCACATAAGTAAACAAAAGATGTGATGCTACATGGGGGCGGGGTTCGGCTGCAAATTAGGCAGCAGCCATATTTACTGTGGATCCACAACAATGGAAATCAATTTTAAATATCTAAAAAACTAAAGATCGCTGGAAAAAATATTTACAGATATGGAAACCCAAACTATGGCTGCATGCTTCCAGTCCAAAAAAACAGAATTTTGATAATCACTTCCTGATTATCTAGTATTGCTGCTTTGGGATTTGAATCATAAAATTATGCCAGACATTAGTTTTACAATCTAGTTACCTTCAGAACATTTGTTTTACAGAATAAGCCACACACTGTGGCTGGCTTATTGAGCTAATAGTAACATTTTTTAAGATGTGCCCTGGTTAGGGCCACATGTCCCTGATTTTTTTTTATATACTTTGTATATATATATATACCCCCAACTACCTCTTCTCTCCACTCTCTCAGACATCCTCTCTAACTGCACCCCTGATCACATCGGTCTGTCCCTAAGTACCTATGGTTCCATTGCCTTAGAACTTCCGGATAACCCCAGGCGGGGAGTGAGGAGAACATGCACTATCTCCCCAGAACCAGCACACTTGAGTCATGGAACCTGTACAGCAGGGTCTGCGCTACATGTCTGGGGCGGTAGGAGGTGTCATCGCCTAGGAGAGACCAGGTGTGTTTTCCATTGTTCTCCCTAGACATTGGTGTGCAATGGGGCCAATGAGCTGGGAGATGGCGGAACCACGCCTCCTGCTCCACCCCTGGCGACATCACCCAATGCCTTTGCTGCCACTCTGACCACGCACCTACCGCCTCGCTCCCTAGATGGTGGTATTGTGGTGGAGCATGCAGAGACCCCCCTCCGGAGAAGGAGAGCAACCATTAGGCGCCCATCCTTCTCTCCTCCCCGCCCGACCCTGGCAGCCTGAGCTCGTTCCCCAACCCAGGTCGCCGGCGTTGTGCGAGGTGTGGCATCCAGCACCTCAACCCTCAGTGCCACCGGGCCAGCAACATGTCCCTGATTTTTAAGTCTTGTTCCCATATCTCTCAATCTTTTGTCCCCCAAATGTGGAACATTGCCTGTCAAAATGTGGAACAAAAGGACAAAATGTGGAACACTTAATTAAATCTTTACCTAAGAAGCTCAAAACACTGTTAAAATGTTGCATTTATGTTCAGAAAGTCTATTATTAATTGAATAATTGATTTTTTCCATCATTTACTATGGATTTTAGCTTTAAAATGTTGACTTTGAATGTGGAACAAGTCCTCATAATGTGGAACAGGGAGCTTTTTTGAAGTAAAATGAGGAACATTCCTTGTAATGTGGTACAGTTGAGAGGTATGCTTGTTCCTGATTTGCTAGGCAGGAGGTTAAGAGACATGCCTGCGACTAAGGTCTACGATGACAATCTTTTCATCCTGAACTTGCAGTGTAAATGTAGTTCTAGACTGCAGCCACTAGATGGCGTCACCTACTCCTTTATCTTCATCTCTGGTCCCATCCATTACATTATCTCCAGCATTCAAGTATGCAGACATTCTCATCACCACCACAGGGCTTACTAGGGTTTTTTTTTCAAATTCATGTTTTTGCATTACATTTCTTCACCAGAACCGTCTTTTCCTTGGAACTTCCCACATTGAGGTACTCTTTTATACTAAGGGTGGAAAAAAATAGTGTGAAAAAATGATAAAATAAAAAACAGCAATTGGCAAGGAATGTCCTGCAGCTGACATTCCAGTTTCTATGAACATTGCCTTACATTTCCCAAGATCGACTAATGGTTAGCTTTAGTGAGTCTGTTTGGTTGAGTGGTGGCTTTGATTGAAGCAAACAGCACTCAGATGTGTAAAATAAAAGTGTAGAGAGGAAAAGACACCCGAGTGGTTGCTAAGCACAGCACTGCTGCAATGTCCAAACAGTGACATCAAGAAACATTGGCCCGCGGGGGTGGGGCTCACTATCGGCCAGAACAAGGAAGTTAAGGGATCTTACTGTGGATGCCATAGAGCTAAAAATATAATCCTTTCTCTTCCAAAGTGGAAAAAAAAAAAAAAAAAATCAGCTGTTACCAGCTGCCTTAAAGGAGAACTATGCTGAACCTGCAAGTCATGTTTCCCAGTAGAAGCTGATTTTTAAATACTGGTTCCAATTCTGTTAGTGTTCTATCCATACATACTTTAAAGTTATCCCAGTGGGTGTTTCTGATTTCCACACTGGTGTCAAGTACCATTTTGGAACTCTATGATGTAGTTTATGCCCTTGCTAAGCTCTTACACTGTTGTCACAGTACATCTATGTTCTACTACAGAACTCTTTGATTGAGAGGGACATTAACTGCATCACATAGTTCTAAAATGGTACTTACCACCAAAGTATAAATCAAAAATGCCCCCTGAGGTTGATTACTAAAAGGTCTGTATAGATGGAACAATGACAGAAATAGAATCAGTACTTAAAAACAGCTTCTTTCAAGCCAACCCAGTGGCACAGAGAGCTGAGGCAATGGCGCCTTACCTCCTGCCACACCGGCAACCTGTGTTCAGTGCATACCTCTCAACTGTCCCTGATTTTCAGGGTCGTCCCTGATTTTGCCTCAGACTTTTCCTCTGTCCCTCATAAAATTTGAGTTTTTGTGATAGAACAGTGGGGATTAAAAGCACAAAATAATGTCAAACATTAAAGTTACAGACTTGTTCGTCTTCAAATAATGTACGTTAGCACAAATCCCTTTATTCTATCAGCTTTCTGAATGAATGGTACCAGTTTTTAAAATGTCTCCCTGATTTGGGGTCTTTGTCCCTGATTTTTTTAAGCCTTGTCCCTGATTCATGAGGCAAGAGGTTGAGAGGTATGGTTCAGTGATGAGCGCAGGTTGCTGGGGACTGGCTGGGGAGGGAAAGGATTGAGTGCCCTATGGCTGCTCTCCTTTCCATGGGGAGGAATCGGCATGCTCCACCGAATGACTGCCACCAGGAGGCCAGGTGGTAGTGCGAGTCTAGGAGGGCAGTAGAAGGGAGGGCTGCAGGACTCCGAGGCGTGCGCATGCATCTCCATGCATGCCCTAGCATGGGGAACAGGGAGATAGATGCGATTATGTGCACATTAGGTGATCTGGGTTGCAAAATGGTAGTTATGTTATGAATGCTGGTACCTGATGTCACTTGTACTGGGAGCCTACACATGACGCAGCCACCATTGCTTGGCAACTGTGAGGCAATGCCGCAAGTGGGGGCAATGTTACTGTATAGAAAGTGGTTTAGGAGAGAAATGTACAAGGTAGATATGCAGCGTGTTTTCTTTTTTGTGCTGTTTTTGTAGGAAAAAAAAACATTTGCTATGACCACAGTTATTCAGTTGCGATCACGGTTATCATGCCAAACTGAGTCACATCTGCCACTGTTGGTCATAGTTTCAGCAAAACTATTCCGAGTGTCAACAATGTAAATGACAGCTCCATTTTTCTACCATTTTGACAGAAATGTGAAATCCTTTTTTTTTTACTTGTTTTTTCACTTTAGTGGTTTTAACGTCGCTAAGCCGAACAGCTGATGCGCTGTAACAGAAGCTCCATACGATCGCAGTCCTGCTAATTTAATGGCGAACCTGTGGACGGTTTTGGAATTCTTTTGTGGAACTCCAGTTCAAACTGAGTTTCTAGTTTTTTAATATCTCTCTGCATGTAAAGGGGCTGCGGGTGTATGTTAATAACAGATTGCTGTAGGGCTACTGCAGTGTCAGCAGCCAATCAAAAACCAGGGATTGAGCCAGCCCAGTGGCGCTGAGAGTTGAGGCACTGGACATCACACCTCACGCCATGCCGGTGACCCGGGTTCGGGAATGGACTCAGGCCACTGGGGGTTGGCAGGGGAGAGGGAGGATTGAGCATCTGATGACTGCTCTCCTCTCTCTGGGGTGGGTAATGGGGCTTGCATCGCCCTGTAGCGGCGACTGGCGGAGGCCAGCCACACTACAGTGGCATGCAAAAAGCAAGGGGGAGAGCGCGGCGGGCGTCAGCACTACGTGCTCAGACGCCATTGCACGTCCGGCTCTCCATAAGGGAGAAAATGTGGAAAAATGCGGAGGGCGATCTTCACGGCTGATGGCCGCGCCTTGCACCTCGGAGAGACCTGAGAGAGGCGCGTACAGTGGGTGCGAGGCGATGAAAAGGCCGGCCCACTGGGGAAGCGGGTTCGTGTGGCCCGCATGCACGACCGGTCCGGGGGTGCAGGCTGCAGCCGGAGATTGTGGGGGCCGCTCTGCCGAGGAGGTAGAAACAAGGTATGATAAAAAAAAAAAAAACAAAACAGGGATTAAAGTACCCTTTTTATAATTGTTTTTGATATGTTATTGATGTCACTAGCTCAGATATCCTTTATCCTACCATTTTTATCCCCACTCCTGTTGTATATATTATAGGGGCATAGTAACACCCCTGTAGTTGTGATTGAGTAGGGTGTTTAATGTTAAACCCTCCAAGACCTCAGGATACTTCACTCAACCACCTCCTCCCTAATTGATTCACCAGTGCCATATACACTGCGATGGATCAAGGACAGATCACATCAGCTGTTTTTATTGATCTGGCCAAGGCCTTTGATTTAGTGTCACATCCTTTGCTACTAAATAAATTTAATGACATCGGCCTTTCCCCTGCCGCTGTCTCCTCATTTGGTTCCTACCTATTCGGTTGGTCCCAGTCAATAAAAATAAGTAATGTCTCATCTCCCTCCCTCCCTATCCTTGCAGGTGTCCCTCAGGGATCGATCCATGGTCCTGTTCTTTTCTCCTTGTTTATTAATGATCTCCCTTCTGTCTGTTCCCATGCTAAGATCTATATGTACGCAGATGACACCATCCTCTTCCTGTCAGGTCCATCTGGCCAAGCCGTCCAAACCCCCCTTCAACAAGATTTTACTGCTGTAATCAACTAGCTCAAAGACAACTGCTTAAAATTGAACACCAAAAAAACTGTAGCCATTACCTTTGGCTCCAAGCAGAAACTGGCTGGGCTCCCTTCCCTTCCTATTTTTTCAGCCTCATCCTGCACTCCTCTTGATAATGTCCTGACCTACAAATACCTCGGTGTATGGCTTGATCCCTCACTTGATTTCACTTCCCATACCTCTGCCATTCACTCCAAACTATACCCTAAACTGTGGCGACTTTACCATCACAAGGCTTGTTTCTTCCTCCCTGTCAGATGTGACCTGCTGATAAAATGGATACTCCCTACCTTCGACTATGCTGGTGTTGTCTTCAGTGCATAGATACATAGACAGTGTCGGCAGATAAGGGCCTATGGCCCACCTAGTCTGCCCATTTGAGCTTGAGCAGCCCCTGTCTCCTCCCTCTCCAAATTTGACTTCCTTTTCAATGCTTTCTGTCATTTTGCCTCAAATCTCCCACACCTGACGCACCACTGTGACTGCTACTCTGCCCTATCCCTCCAGTCCCTCTCACAATTGCGCTTGCTTGTCCCACTGCTCCTCCCTCACCTCAAATTACTGGTTTGGGACTCTTCTCTCTTATCTCTCCTCTCTCCTTAATCTGGCCACTCCCTCCCCCTACAATTCGTGTACGAACTGCACCCGCTTCTTCACCCTCCCAGGGGTGCGTACATCTATGGAGAAACATGCCTTCTCCTACAGACTTCCTTCCTTTGGAACAACCTCCCCTCCCATACCCATCTCACCCCCTCCTTTCCATTACTAAAATGCCTTCTTAGGCCCCCCCCTTTAATATCCTGTGGCTGTTCCCTGCTCTAATTCTTCCTTTTTTCTCTTTCACATCTCTACTTCTCTTTTCCTCACTCTCTTTCCACCCCCTGCTTAGTTTCGTGCCCTCATGTTTGTCCTCTGCTGTCCCTCTCAACTAAAAACTTCTACCTATGCACCTGTCAGTGGCTCAGTAGGTAGCACACTCATCTCTGAGGCCGGGAGATCAGAGGGCTGTGAGTTCACTTCCCACATCTGGCACCTGGGTTAATATCCCAGTACTGACACTGTAGTGCAGTATGAGAGGGGTGCTGCACTTCTGAGGTGCCATCTTTCGGATGAGACGTTAAACCAAGGTCCCATCTGCCTGGATTGGTGGTAGTTCAGGTGGATGTAAAAGATCCCATGACACTTCTCAAAAAGAGTAGGGGAATTTCCCCAGTGTCCTGGCCAAATTTCCCTCATGCACTAAAAATACCACCAACAGCATAATCTTGTTCTAGGTCAGTTAGCATTCATCTGTATCCCCCTCCCCCGGGTCGTACCTAAAAATAGGCAGGATTTGTCTAGTGCATTTACCCGGTCAACAAAAACTAAATAAATAAAATAATAAATAATTATATTTATACTGTCGTTATAGTTAAATTATTTCCTATTGTCGTCACCTATTTCAAATGTATATATTTACTGTCATTGTACATTGCCTTATTTTGTATTCTGTACGCATCATCTCTTTGTTGTATTTGTACCCTTTGTCTCCAGGTCGCACCTGGAAATGAGCTCTGCTCTGTGTGCTTTTCCCAGTTACCAACATTTAAAAAAAATAAAATAAATAAAGACCTGGATCAGGCACTAGACCTATTCATGTCCAGACTCACAAGTGTCTTTTTTAATTTTTTAAACTTATATTTTATTCATTTTCAATGCCAAAATAAAGCTTATGTCACAGTTAGGAAACATCAGACATTCAGGATGCAATACATTATATAATATAGATTTGAGCATCTCCTAATAATGTCCATGACGAGGGGATCTCAAGTATAATGTCCCAGTGTTATAAAACTCCATATCAGTGCTGTGCTTAGTAGCCCATGAGCACGTGGCAAATCACTAAACGTCTAAGAACTAAGAACTGCTCGTAAAAGTTCCCAGGATGCCTGCCCTTCCAGAAGGGCACGGTGCCATGTTATATCTGAAAATGACATCGTAAATAACCAGATTCACTTTATAGTAGCCTATAGACTGCAGCCCAAATCCAACTTCATTCAAAAACTTACAACAGTGGGGGTGGAATAACTATCACCCCTTTAGTAATAATCAGGATCAGAGCATCTATAGAAAAACTTTCTTTTCAGGCTCTTATAACAGGAGCTGGTCTGAACAGATAGAAATGAGCTGTAAATGTCACCTGCAGGGATGTCTCAAATATGTAGGAACAGGGTCCCAGATAGTAAAGATCAACTTCTAAGATTTTTGCATGAGCAAGTCAATCAACCGTCCTCTAATCCATCCGACTCACAAGTATCTTTGACATTTTTGCTCCCGTACGGAAGCAAAGAGCAAAAGGACCCAGCAATGGCTGGATAACGCAGCCCCTACTCAAACTCATGCGTACCAGGAATCATCTCTGGTTCAGAGCCAAAGCAATGGGGAGGTGATTCGACCTTCAAAATTACAAGGCCGCCAGAAATAGATGCACTAACGAGATCAGAGCTGCCAAAGCAAACTACCATAGAGAACAACTAGGGAGAAACTGGGGTAATGGGAAACTGTTTTGGGCTAAAATAAAAGAATTAACTGATAAAGATAACAAGTTGCAACCCTCTATGGTAATCCACAACGGGACCATCACACAGAGCCCCTTGGAAATCGTTAACATATTCAACTCTTCCTTCACAGACCACAGTAGCAGATTGGCCATTTCAAAACTGAACTCAAAAAAACACCTCACACAAGTGGGAAAATGTGACTGCTACGAATAACTCCATGCGGGACTTATACTCTGTAAACTGTCTCATCCCATCCATAACCTCGGAAGCACCCTATCCCTACCCTCTAACCCCTCTACTGTTATGCTCTCATTTTCATCCAATCCAACACCTATATCACTATCCAATATTCCTACCTGGTGCTGACCCACTCCTGACTAATTCTGCACCATGCACCTTGCTGTCCCTGTTCCCCCCCAGCAACCACTGCCTCCCCTCACCTGTCTCTATAATCCTGATACTCTTCTGCTAATAAGGACAGGGAGGGCAGTGTCAAACATTTGCACAAGACAAGGCTGTGTGCTGCTTCTTAAAATGATTGTTTATTAAACCACTCGCTCGGACTCAAGCCCCAGAGAGCCGAGAACCCTCCATGGCTCCCAGCTCAACCGCCGCATGCTCTGCAGCCACCGGGCGGTTGGCGCTCCAGAAGCCGCTGCCCGAGACCACTTGCTCGGATTCAAGGCCCAGAGACCCGAGAACCCTCCAGGGCTCCCAGCTCAACTGCCGCACGATCCGTGGCCACCGGGCGGTCAGCGCTCCAGAAGCCGCCGCCCGAGACCACTCACTCAGACTCAAGCCCCAGAGAGGTACAGCAAAGCCGCAAACCAATCGGAGCACGAGCGCCTTTGCCAGGCTCACTCTGATTGGTCCTTCACTCCTCCCTTTCTTTTCCTTGTTACCGGAGCAAAAAGGCACTGTTTTTTTATATCCTGCTTTGATAAATGAATGTCTATATTATTGTAGCTTGCAAAAATTGCATAGAAAGCTGTATTACTTGTTAAAAACTGCCTAGAAAAGCTGTATCACTTGCTAAAAACTGCTCTAGCCTTAGTGTTTAAGTATTACAGCCCTTTTCCTTGACTCTGTAACTGCAGCCCAGACTCCTGGGCGTCAATGAAATCGACCCCTATTCAGTTGTAAATTAATTTTGTCACTGGCTAGTGAGACCTTTTGTCCTCCTCCAGTACTAATTGACTTCCTCTCTCCTTCCCTCTTCAGCCGAGAACCCTCCAGGGCTCCCAGGTCAACTGCCACATAATCTGCAGCCACTGGGCAGTTGGCACTCCAGAAGCCACCTCCCGAGACCACTCGCTCGGACTAAAGCCCCAGAGAGTGCAGCCAAAGCCGCAAATTTTATGACCACCGCCTTCCCGCCCTTCCCCCTTAACCATTATCTTATAGATCTTCTCGTCCCACCATCCCTTGCCATTGGCCTTCCTCACTAGACTCTCCCGTCTCAATAGGATGCCTACACTCACATAATTATTGAGCTGCTGCTTCCAGGTGGAGCATACCTCACCCAACCTTTGCCCACACGCCTGTTCTCCTTAGCCATGGGATTTGGTCACTGGCTCTATCTACTTACCACACTATGCACCCTACCCTTATTAGGGTATACGCCAGGTGTACTGTACCCACAAGAGGACTCGTTTCCCTTACCACAAGAATACCTACTTGTGGAGTCCCTATATAACTCGTGCTATGCCCCCAAGTTTTCGTACCCACCTTCAGCTGAGTCGCTTTTTTGGAGTAGCACCCGTATCTTGTTACCTACCCAAGGAATGTTACCTACTCTGCCCAGTACTTACATCGATTGGAGTCATACGGCAAAGGTCTTAGTATATGTATCCTTAGCACCAAACAGGACAAATATTAGGTCCCCACATCACTATGCCGACTCCTCCTCTAGCCGAAGAAGGCCTTGCTCTTCCAAGTTACCACTCACCACCCTGAGGAAAGTTGTACTCCTCCTATTGCTATGCTCAGGCAATGTTAAACTTAACCCTGGTCCTATACAAGCAATCTCCTCACCGTCTGAAATCATGAAACATAAAGGCATCAGCTTCATGCACGTTAATGTGTGCAGCCTCTTAAAAAAACTCACCTCAGTACAAGCTTGGGCTATTCACACTGAGCCGGATGTACTTGTCATATCTGAAACCTGGCTTCGTCCATCCATGCCAGACAAAGAGGTCAATATCCCCAACTACCTGTTATTCAGAGCTGCTAGACTAACCAGAGGCAGTGGTGTGGCCATCTATGTTAAGGACAAGTTTACGACTGCCACCCTTGACGCAACATCAATTGCCAATGCCTTTGAATGCCTGTCACTAAAGATTGTAATATCTACATCATTGGCTCTCCGTATCGTAGGATGTTATAGACCCCCAGCTTCGGGGTCACAGCTCCTGTCCCACCTCTCATCTACTATGAGTAGCAAGACAATGGAAACAATTATATTAGGTGACCTTAACTACAACTGGCTGTCCAACGCATCACTTCCACTTAAAACTTTCTGCGACTCTCATGGGCTCACTTTACTTATTAATGAAACAACTCGCATTAATAAGAAAAACCCTACAAAAAGTACTCTTAGATGTACTTCTAGTAAGCAAACCTCATTTCTTCTCACATGCTGGGATCTTTTCTGCCGACCTTAGCGACCATTGTTTTATTGCTGGCATAAGGGCAGTCCCTAAACCAGCTTCCTCAGAAAAGTTCTCTACCAAAAGATCACAATGGAACTTTGACCCACTTGCATATATCAATGATCTGAAAGCCTCACTGCTTTGGCAAGCCTTTTACCTAGCCAAATCAGTAGAAACAGCATATGCCTTATTCCACGAAATCGTATTCAGCGCACTTAACACCCACGCACCTCTAGTCAAAACCCGCATAAGAGCTAGAAAGTGCCGTTGGTTTACAGCAGAAATCAAGACAGCATTACAAAAAAGAGACAAGCTTTGGAAGCTAGCGTGCAAATCCCACAAAGCCGAAGACTGGTGCCTTTTCAGAACAGCCAGAAACCTCTGTACAAAGCTGATTTGGGATACTAAGGCCAACTTCTACCGCTCCAAACTCGACTCGGCCTCCAACTGCCCCACCAAGTTTTGGTCCATGATAAAAGAACTCTCTGGCAACACCACAGGAAATACTCTCCCCTCAAAAATTATCTTTGACAATTCAACCATCAGCAATAAAAAAGTGATACTACAAGCTTTCAACAATCACTTTACTACTGCAGGGCTAGCTTTTGATAACTCACCTGCATATAAACTAAGCCCCCAACTTACCGCGCACTCTGCAGAATCTAGTCCCACAGATGCAGTCTTTTTCTTCTCCCCTACTTCACTATAAGAGGTCGAAGAACTACTTCTCCAGCTGGACTCCAAAAAAAGTGCTGGTGCTGACACTTTTGATCCATTGATAAGATGGAGATTAGTGTCCAAAAGGTGGATAAGCAGAAAAGGGGCAAAATTCAGCAGAAGGGCAGACAGCAAGGAGAACCCGGGATAAATGACAACCAAGGAAGGGGCTGGAGTAGAACAGTGAAGCAGTCTAGGGAGGTCAAATCATGGAAAGCCATGTGTGCAAATGCCAGGAGCCTTAGCAACAAGATGGAAGATCTGGAGGCTGTCATGGTACAGTCAGACCTGGACATTGTGGCCATCACTGAAACCTGGTGTAATGATAACCATGACTGGGAGATGGCCATACCTGGCTACAACATATTCAGAAGAGACAGAGCAGGCAGGAAGGGAGGAGAGTGGCACTGTATGTGAAAAATGACATAAGGGCCACACAGATCCAGGAGTAACAAAATGGGGAGATACTGTGGGTTAAGCTGGAAAGAAAATGGGGCCCAGCCATCCGCACAGGTGTGGTCTATAGACCACCAGCCCAGGAGGAAGAAACAGATAGGGAGCTGATGTTAGCCATCAAGGATGGCAGACAAGAAATTGAGTAGTACTGGTTGGAGACTTCAATATACCAGGCGTGGACTGGAGCATCCAGCAGCAGCATCAACTAGGAGCAGATTTATCCTGGATCCCTTCAGGGTGCCTTCCTCAAGCAACTGGTCATGGAACCAACTCGGCAGAAGGCAATACTGGACCTTGTGCTCACAAACAGGGACAGTGTGATGGGGGAGGTAACAGTGGGGGGCACCTGGGTAACAGTGACCACCAGTCATTGTGGTTTGAAATCACAGAAACAGCAGAACCAAACCACACAAAACACGTATCCTGGATTTTAGGGGGCAGACTTTGGGAAAATGGGAAATGCTTGAAAGAGGCATTAAGGAAATGGGACAGGAATCAGGGATTGAGGAACAGTGGGCAGTATTTAAAATGGGGATTATAAGAACAACAGAATTATGCATTAAGCAGGTTAGCAAGAGGAAAGAAAGAGGAGACCATTATGGTTTTCAAAGAGGTAGCAAAGAAAGTGAAAGCCAAAAGATTGCATTCAGGCAATACAAAAGACACAGGCAGAAGGGGATGAGGAGAAGTACCAGGAGAAACAAAGGAGGCAGGAAAGTCAGTAAGGAAGCCAAAGCTCAGACAGAAGAACACATTGCAAAATCAGTGGTTAAAGGGGACAAAACCTTTACAGGTACATAGTGAAAAAAGAAGGACAAAGGGAGGGATAGTGAGACTGAAGGGGAGGATGGGAGTCACGTGGAGGATGACAACAGTAAAGCTGACATATTGAACAGGTATTCTGCTCAGTCTTTACTAAGGAAGAGGGTAATGGGTCTGAAGGGGTACAAGGGGTGAGAATGGGTGCAGAAATGGACACAAGTCCCTTTACACGAGAAAGGGTCCTGAAGGAACTGGAAGTAATAAGAGCTGATAAAGCAATGGGGCCAGATAGGGTGCACCCCAGGGTCCTTAAAGAACTAAGAGAGGTGGTGGCTGAACCTCTGGCTATCCTGTTCAGCCAATCACTGGAAACAGGAGGTACCCAAAGACTGAGGACAGCAGATGTAGTCCCTTATACAAAGAGTGGGAACAAAGAGGAAGGAGGAACTACAGACCAGTCAGCCTCACCTCGGTAGTGGGAAAGATCATGGAAGCACTACTGAAGGAGAGATTAGTGGAACATCTGGTTGTCAATGGACTACAGGACCCAAGGCAGCATGGTTTCACCAGGGGAGGTCATGTCAGACCAACCTCATTGAATTTTTGACTGGGTGACTAGGGAGGTGGATCAGGGAGGGCAGTGGACATGGCCTATCTGGACTTCAGCAAGGCCTTTGACACTGTGCCACATAGAAGACTATTACACAAACTGGGGAATATGGGTGTGGGCAGGACAGTAGTGTGGTGGGTAGGTAACTGGCTGGGTGGCAGGACACAGAGGGGTGGTGGTAAATGGCTGTCACTCCACAGAGGAAGAGTGACCAGTGGGGTACCACAGGGATCAGTGCTGGGACGGTCCTTTCAACATCTTCATCAGTGACATTGCACAGGATATAGAAGGCAGAATTTCACTGTTCGCTGGCGACACAAAGCTGTGTAACAGAGTAGACACACCAGAGGTGTAGAACAGAATGAAGGGACCTGCAGAAACTTGAAGAATGGTCAAGGGTTTGGCAGTTGAAATTCAATGCAAAGAAGTGCAAGATAATGCATATGGGGCACAAAACCCTGGCACAATATATCAGTTGGGGGTGAGGATATAGCATGCACCAAGCAGGAAAGGGATCTTGGGGTTGTCATCTCTGATGACCTCAAGGTAGGGAAACAGTGTGACAAGGCATCAGGTGAAGCAAATAGGATGCTGGGATGTATAGGCAGGGCATCACCAGCAGGAAAAGGAGGTCATAATTCCGCTATACAAGACACTGGTGAGGGCCCACCTGGAGTACAGTGTACAGTTCTGGAGACCATACCTACGTAAGGACATAGACAGGGTAGAGAAGGTTCAGAGAGGGCAGCAAAAGATGGTGCATGGGTTGCATCACAAGTCCTATGAAGACAGGTTGAAGGAACTGAACATGTACTCCCTGGAGGAGAGGAGGAGAGGGGATATGGGAGACATACAAGTATCTTACAGGGAGGAACAGGGTGCAGGAAAACACTATTTTTAAGCGAAAAAGATGTTTCAGGGCTAGGGCATGGGATGAAGTTGGAGGAGGGCGATTCAGAGGAAACATGAAGAATTTCTTCACAGAACGAGGTGGTGGACAAGTGGAACACCCTGCCAGAGGAAGTGGTGGGGCTGAAACAATCACAGGATTTAAGAATGCATGGGATAGACATAAAGGAATTCTAGAGGTCAGGGGTGAGGAAATAGACTTCTAGGAAAACAAACTGAACTTACAAGCTCAAATGGGCAGACTAGGTGGGCCATAGGCCCTTATCTGCCGACACTGTCTATGTATCTATGTATCTATGTATTCTACCTAAAGACTGCCTATTATGTCTTGGCCGTACCTATTACACACCTATTTAACCTGTCCCTTTCTCAAGGGACCCTTCCCAAAATGTGGAAGACTGCTCATGTCATCCCACTGCTCAAATCTGGGGACCCCTGTGATCTAAATAATTACAGGCCCATCTCCCTTCTCCCAGTCCTATCAAACCTCCTAGAAAAAATCGCAAATGCACAATTGAAATCCTTCATACAGGATTCCAATTTGCTAAACCCTATGAAATCTGGCTTCAGATCTGAGCATAGTACAATCTCAGCCCTAGCTAAGGTGACAAATGACTGGCAGTGTGAGCTAGAGGACAGAAAATGTGTCTGTGCTGTTTTTCTAGACCTAAGCCAGGCCTTCAACACCATCGACCACAGCCTTCTCCTTTCCTCCTTAAAAGCTATTGGTCTAGATCCTACCTCCTTGCGCTGGTTTCACAACTACCTCTCAGACAGGCACCAACAGGTCAAGGCCAAAGGTGATCTTTCCTCCCTAAATCTGTTAAAAACAGGTGTCCCACAGGGATCCATCTTAGGGGCACTCCTATTTACCATCTACATCAACGGCATAGACACAGGCATCAAAGAGGTGAAAATCCATCTGTTCGAAGATGACACAGTGATCTACCTGAGTCGTATTACACCCGAAACTGCCTGTAGTGACTTGCAAGCAGAATTTAACATTCTCAAGACACCGTAGAGGTACATAGGCATAGGTGCTAGCTCCAGGGGTGCAAGATTTATAAAAGTTGGCATTCCTGTATGTGGGTGAAATGGAAGGTGCCCGGGGAGCCGCAGCTTAGGGCAGGGAGAGCCGCATGCAGCTCGTGAGCCGCGGGTTGCTGACCTTTGGCTTAGATGGATCAGAATTTTTTCACAAAACTTTCAGGGAAGCAGCAGCCTGTACTGAGGTATAGTCTTTCAAAATTTTTGTGAAAAAATATTAAATGGTTCCAGAGTTGTAAGTATTTAAAGTTTGGTTTTGGATAACCCTGTGATATAAATGGTAAGATATCTCACTTGTGACTTTGCCACTTGTGAGCTATCATAATATTATTTGCCTGTCATGATGACAAATATGATATCTTCAGTCAGGCCATGTCATATCCCAGATATATATATATCTATAGAGAGAGAGAGAGAGAGAGATAGAGAGATAGATAGATAGATAGATAGATAGATAGATAGATAGATAGATATACTGTAGATAGATAGATAGATATACTGTAGATAGATAGATAGATATATATATATATATATAATTTATTTTGACTTTGATAACCGGGTAGGTGCACTGGTTCAGTGGACTGTTTGCGGCATGACCCAGGCCACAAGGCATGAGTGAACAATCAAAATTAAACAATAAACAAAGTTACATTAGAATAGCAACATACCATGAATACAGAGCGCTGGGTGCAAGGTACAATAACAAAAGTTACAGTCAGGTGAATAAAAATAGAGACTATATGTAATAAAAGCATACAGGTACACAAGGTACAGGGAAAGCCAAGGCGTGAGACTGACATAGCCACTAAGGCAGGACAGGGAGAGAAGTAACAGAATGGGAGATGGGAAAAAGGGCAGGCGAGTTGGTGAGGTATTAGCAGGTGGGGCAATTGCATTGATCTTAGTCCAAAAGCCAGGATTTGAGGTTCAGTTTAAACATTTGGTGGGTGTTGGAAATTCACAGGGGTGCAGGTAACCTGTTCCACAGAGAGGGGGCCACCACGGAGAGGGCTTTCCCACCCATATTTGTGGAGGTTCTAGGTACTTCAAGGGTGGGAGTATCAGAGGAGCGAAAGTGCCTAGTTGGGGTTCTGGTGTGGAAGAGGGTGGCAAGTGGAGAAGTGTTGGCACATCTAAGGGTGGCGTCCAGGAGGCAGGCGAGAGAGTAGTTGAAGCGACCCTGTAAGGATAATCAATCAAGGGAGCTATAAAGGTCACAGTGGTGTGTGGAGTAAGGAGCTGACAGTACAAAGCAGCAGGCACTGTTGTAAGCTACCGATAGCCTAGCCAGAAGGGTGGTTGAGATTCGAGAGAAGATAGGAGAGCAATAATCAAAGATAGGGAGGAGATTACCCATGACGATAACCAAGTGAGCCTCCTTGGTGAGGTAGGGCTTAATATGATAGGCTGCTCCTAGCTTCATGTTGACCCTACAGACTAAGTGCTCAACGTGGTCTTTGAAAGTGAGAGAAGGGTTGAGCGTAACCCCTAGGTATTTAAAGGAGGGGACATTGTCAAGAACGGCGCCATGAGGGGAGTGTATGAGGAGTGTTGAGTGTTTTAGTAAGGAATGGTTTTGACCCAAACAACATAGCCTTGGTTTTCTTAGAGTTTACCAACAGCAGATTGGAAGAAAACCAGTTGTAAGCAGCAGAGTAGTTCTGGGAGAGGATGGAGGAGATATGCAAGAGAGATTTGTCACTGTGGTAAATGACGAGGCCGTCTGCATCGAGTAGAGAGTTACAGGTAAAGCTGTCGGCAGGAAGTGAGTTGACGAATAGGGAGAAGAGCGGAGGGCCCAGGATGGAGACCTGGGGAACACCAGTGGTAACTGGCAAGGGAGGAGAAATGGCGCTACCAATGTGAACGGATTGAGAGCATCCAGAGAGGTAGCTCTGAAACCAGCCAATGGTCTCAGCAGTGCAACCAAGAATGGATAATTTGGATAGGAGTATGGAGCGATTGACCATATCAAATGTTTTTGACAGGTCAACAAAGACGGCACCTGTGGCACATTCACAGTCCATGTTTGAGAGGATGTAGTCTGTAAAAAGAGCCAGAGCAGAAGAGGTACTGTGAAACTTATGGAAGCCATGCTGTTGGTTACATAGGAGGTTGTGCTTTGCTATATACTCAGATAGCTGTTGGTGGATGATCCTCTCCAGGAGTTTGCTTAGGTGAGGGAGGATGGATATAGGCCTGTAATTATCAGAAGTGTGGCAGTCACCGGATTTAAAGATAGGAACTACTCTAGCAGACTTCCATGAGTCAGGCATGGTAGAGGTAGACAGGGCAAGATTAAAGATAAAGGTGAGGGGCTTACAGATGAGAGGGGAGACAAGCTTCAGAAAGAAAAGGGAGAGGCCATCTGAGCCTGGGCTTCCTCTGTTTGGTTGCTTCCTTAGCATAGTGGATGTGACCTTGGTGGAGATGGTCGAGAAGTAAAAAGGGAGGTGAGGGAGGCATCGGTAGGGAGGGGATTAGAAGGCCAGGAGGAAGTGCAGTGTCCCGGGGATGGGAGGTTGCAGAGGAGAGCCAACAGGTCAGAGAACTTGGTGATGAAAGCTTGAGGGGTCGGTCAGAGGGCCAGTAGGGGACCTCAGGTGGATAGAGGGGCTATGATTGCGGAGATTTAATAGAATTTTTTTTTTGTTACTCCTTTTTTACCTGGCACCTCGGTCTGCTTTCACGTTCTGGCATCCGTCTCATCCAGCCGCCGTATGGTCTGCCATGGCCCTGGAGAGCCCCACCGCTAATTACCCCTGTGGCTTGCCCCCCACGGCGGGGTGGCAGAGTCCCCCTTACTCCCTACTGAACCAGGATCCAGTAGCCACGGTGGAGTCCTCAGGCCATGCGTCTCTGGACGGCCATCAAGCTGCCACGACCGTGCGGCCTATTTCCTGTTTTCCTCCTTGTGTGTGAGTGGGGCGTGCAATGATGCCAAGGGGGGAGCGTGCACGCATCTGCATGCACTCCCTTCTGGCGCCGTGCCCCAGCTCACCAGCCCTCAGTAAGTGTCAGCGCACCGTCCCCCAGCCTCCGCTAGAGGTCACCAGAGCACTGACGCCTGGAAGCCCCCCTCCCCAGAGAGGAAAAGCAGTCCTACAGACGCTCAATCCCTCTCCGCCCCTGCCGACCCCCAGCACTTGAGTCCATTCCCAAACCCAGGTCGCCAGTGTGGAGCGAGGTGTGGCATCCAGCGCCTCAACCCTCAGCGCCACCAGGCCGGCGATTTAATAGAGAGTTGATAGAGTCCCAGAATTTTTTAGGATTATATAATATATATAGCACATATTTATACATACACACACACACACACACACACACACAGAAAATGACACTTACACCCATAGTGCAAAGCAGCATGGGATATATATGTAAATCACCATGGAAGTGGTTCTGCTTTAAAGCAGAAATGCGTGGTGCCAAAGGACCTCTCATACAATCTGCAATGGGTGAGAACAGAAGACAGGCTTACACGGGACTAATCAGTGTGTCTCGTCTGTATCTCACCCCAGGGAAGAAGGAACCAGCACTAATATGGTCTTGTGGGTTTGGGTCTACGTGGTCCCAAAATAACAAAGCAAGCTAAAAAGACTTTAGCTTTATCTTTTTAGCTTGTTCTCTGTCTCTTTCTCTCTGTCAGTCTCTCTCTCTCTATATATGTACAGAAAGCTAGAAAGACAAAGTTAAAAATATATATATTATATAGTTTGCTTCTTGGACCACCACCTCTGCTCAACCTCTGGCCTGTCCAGTGACCTCCCAGACTCGTCCACCATTCCCCCCACCACCATCTGGCCAATGAGGATCCATGAAGTGCAGGGTCCAACAGTACCGGCAGGCATCCTGCACGTGGCCAGGAGACATGGGGCCCAATTCTCAAATGGGTTAGCCTGTTGCAAGTCCCAGGCGCACTGAACGCATGTGGCATGGACTTTGCGGCATTCTCTGGTCCGCAATTGGGATTCTCGATCCCGTGCACCACATGGCATGAGTTAGATCAGCTTTTGCTGGTCTAACATCATGGACCTTTTTACGGGGTTTGTGCCACATATTTGGCTCAAGCCGCCGTAAAGGGGATAAAGCGGCCTTTGGGAGTTGGGCACAAGGTGCGGCAGTGTGTGTGGTGCAGCTGCTGGGTTTGATGCATGGCTTGTGCAGGCCCTGCATCAACCTTTGAGAATCAGGCCCGTGGAGTTTTCTGGTTTGTCGGTCCCTTCCCCGAATCCTGCCCACACCTCAGTGGTGCAGGCAGATCCTATCAGGCCTCATATGCACACAGCAATGCTTCTGCTGAGCCAGCATGCTCTCCACCCTCCCACAGGGATCACTGCAGCAGCAGAACCTACCGCTGCCCTTACTGGACTGGGAGCACAGCCATGGCAGTGCCACCACAGTCCCCAGAGCTGCTTGACCTAGCTCCAGCGGCTGCTCTTGAACCCAGGCTGTCAGTGCCAAAGTGCGTGCACTACCTGCTGGGCCATCAGACGGACCATAAATAATTTTTTGAAGGAACAAAACAGCTATGGCATAGCAGAAAACTGAGTATGATTAAAAGAAACCAGGAATAATTTGAATGACGAATATTTTATGGGCACCTCCTGCAAGGAGCGATATTCTAGGAAAAGGGTCACGTAGCACCACTTCCAGAAGCCACACGTAAAAAAGCAACTTAGATCACTGACAGTATTCTTTTCCAAGCATACTATACTAGTGAGCTGTGAGCACGTTAGTGCATACTCTAGACAGCATGAAAAAGTCCTCTGGGAAAACTAAATTAACAAAAAAAAAATATAACCCTCAACTCAATATCCATTAAATTAATCAAATATTAGCTTTTCAAATCATGAAGGTGGCTGCCTTCACAGTGCATCTCTGACAGTGATGGGCCCTTTTGCTGTAAGTGAATTGGCTAAGGAAGCCTAATTAACAGTGCGCAGTTGACAGATGTCACTGGGTAATGCCACTGGAAAAAGGGGATACTGCAGTGATAAACTGCTGTAATCTTGTTTAGTTGCCCATGTGCTCATAAATAATTTGACCTGTTAATGTAATGAATAGCTGGCCCACACAACAGAGGCCAGCCCCTTGCCCACATGGTTCTGGGAGACTCCGGTACAGAAAAATAGCTGCATTCCAAAAAGGGTTCTACTAGTGTTTACAGTTCATAGTGAACCACGTGCTTTTGAATTCATCTATTCTTGTAGTTGGTCCTCTCTGTTACCAAAGTCATTGAAAAATATTAAAAGATCTCAGATTTATTTTATAGAATGTGGACCAGCCAGTAGCCAGAATATCCTTAGTTATGCAAAAATGATTTTGTTGATATTAGAATGCTGACTAGACTAGAAAACGAACACTGAACTTTGGACTGTGACTGGAGTAATCCACTATTGATCAGAAACCAGGCAGTAGTTCCAAGAGCCGCAATGGTGACAGCTGAAACATCAGCGAGCCACTTAACCCTTGCACGGCTGACAAAATTTGAATTTGATACACTTCTGAAGTGATGAGTGTTATACAAGCAGCACTGCAAATGTTGCAACTGGCATTGTTATGGTTAACCACTAATTAGTCCTCCCACACAGTAAAAAAATCATAACCAAAGGAAAGCAGCGGAGAAATAAGTGTGTGCAGGAGAGCCAGTGGGTGCTTTACTGATTTATTTCCATCTGCCTGATTTTTTTTAATCTGTGCTTTATTTCTCCTCTTTACCATCCTCGATACCTGACTCCTTCAGTAGCTCCAATGAACCCTGCCAACCCTGCAGCCCAACCTACCTGCCACTGCCAGCCCTCCATAGAGCCTTGATTTGCTCTCCTCCCCCGGTGGGATCAAGTGGGGGATATACCCCCGATATCAATTATTCATCAGAACACTGTGCAGTGGTAAGGCAGGGGCCCAGATGCACCAGGGCCCATTATCTATGAATGTTGAGGCCATTTTCACTCCCCCCCCCCCGAGATACCGGGTCTCAAGACGTCATGCGCGAGCATAAATGCTGGAGTGTGCTGGTGCTGCATGGCATCAGTCAGTGTCTCCTCTCCTCTAAGGCGTGGCTACCCACAGCTTCACCTGTGGTTACCCAGCTGTGACGGTGTCACACTCCCTTCCTGGAGAAGGAGCGCATCCTCTGGGGTGCTCAATCCTTCTCCCCCAAGCTGGACCCCCCCCAATGACTCAGGCTTATTCCTGAACCCAGGTCTCTGTCATTACAAGCGGTAGCACTACTGCTGCATAAACGGGCTGTCGCAGTATCTGTCTGATGTCATTACTGTTACCGCTGTGACAAGAATGAAGTTAGGAAAATAAAATGTGTACACCAGAACCATCGTTGGTGCTACCTCACCCCATTTGTGTGGGTGGCCCTGTTTATTGCCCTACCTATTTTTATGCCCCATGCTGTATTTAAATGAGAAGAATCTGCTGGCCCGGTGGTGCTGAAGGTTAAGGCTCTGGATGCCACACCTTGCGCTACACCAGCGACCCGGGTTCGGGAGCGAGCTTGTGCATCGGGGGTCGGCAGGGGAGGGAGTTGGAGTGAGCATCTGGAAGACTGCTGTCCTTTCCCAGGGAGGGATTCAGGGGGTTTCCCAGCACATTAGTGGCCCCCGGTGGAGACGAAGGTACTACATGCGAGGAACAAAAAATTAGGGGACGAGCAAGGCAGGCGTCTATGGGGATAGCCTGCATGTTGACGCCATTGCACGCCATGCTCGTGTGGGAAAAGAAAGAAATGCCTCCTACACCGTTGGTGAGATGATGGTGGCCCCAGGGGAATCACCCACATCCCAAATGCCGGCCCAGACGTGCCCGGATCTCCCTCCATGGCGGACCCATCGACAACAGGTAAGGCACTTCATACTTAGGGAGTCAGCCACTGGAGGGAGGGTGGAATCAGCCCCGGAGATGGTACCGGGGGTTGAGCCTGCCTGAGGTCGTTCGGGGGAGGGGACCCTGGGAGACGCGGAGGGTTCAAGCTGGGAGTAGGGTGAATTCCGAGTGGGCACTCCTGAAGGATGCCCGGGGTTGTAGGTGTATAAAGAAAGTATAAAAATAAAAAATAAAAAAATGGGAAGAATCAGCACTACAAGCCCCACTCCCAAGTGTGGGGCTGGTCCCAATTTACACTTTGTGTCCAAAAAAAAAAAGTTTACTTACTGTTTACTGCAGTCTACAAAATCCTGTCTGGCTCCCAAGCTTACATTTGCTATAACCAGAAATCCCAGAATCTCCAAGGCTAATGTCAGAGCTGGACTGCAGCTATGGGAGTTTTAATAGCCTGCAGTGCATGTTAGAACCTTTATAAGCTCTGATCAGCTGTTTGCTGGTTCCACTGTTCTCCCTGAACTAAGTACAGACTCTGTGACTGTACTTAGCCCTGGGAGGACAGCAGGACCAGCAAACAAAAAGTCAAGAGCGTGTTAAAACTCCAGCATGTACTTCAGGGTGTTGAATCTTCCACAGCTGAAGCCCAGCTCTGGTGTCAGCTGCAGGGGATTCTGGGATTCGTGGTTACAGCAAGTGTCAGCTTGGAAGGCAGTAATATTAGCCAGATGCAGTCTGGTATACTGCAGTAAACAGACAGTAAAAAATCATTTTTGCGCACAGACTACAAACTGAGACCAGTTCCACACTGGGTGTGGCGTTCTTAGTGCTAAGTGTTCCCGATTAAAATTATTTTTCAGAATCCAGCAGCACATTTTAAAATATAGTATTTGGGCACATTCAGCTTGTATTTCATCAGTGTTCTGTAAACCAATTATATCGTCCACCTATACCTCTCTCCCTATTCCTGATTCATCCCTCTCTTACACCCTTGCTTCCAGTCCTCCTTATCCCTATCCTCACTTACCCCATACCTTCTTTCTCTGCTCCCCCTCCTCTTCCCACTACACTCTCCCCTCTCTCCCTCCCCACCCCCGTCCTACTTCTCTGCTCTTATCCCTCCATCTGATTTTTCTCTGCCATCCTTAGGCTTGCATTACTTCACCGACCTTTTTATTACTTTTTTTGGTCTCTGTTATGTAACTGTATGTCGATGCTGTTTTTGTTGTTTTCCAATTTTTGCCGTATGTATGTTAAATTGTCCTCCAGGACCACTTTGTAAATGAACTTGCCTCAATGGTGCATCTCCTGGTTAAATAAAAATTGAATTGAATTGAATTTGTCGCCCTCCTTATTACTGAAGGCATTTGCATGAAAACAAGATCTTAGTCCCCCAAACTTCATCCAGTCCTCTTATTTTTCCGGCATAAGCCTCTGTTTGTGACATCACAATTAGTGCTACACAGAGACCATATATATATAAATTAGAGGGGCCCGCCCACTCATTTGTATATTATCCCCATAGACATAGTGTAGGCCAATTGCATATGGCTGCATGAAAGTCCCTAGTACTCCACAAGATGTCCCCCCTAGTCTTTATATATAGGATCTCTATGCATTTCAGCAGCAATAGATTATGATGTCATAAACGGAGGATTGTGAGGGAAAAGCAGGATGGTGAGATGAAATCTGAGCGGCAAAGAGCCTCTTTTCATGTAAATGTCGCTCAGTAATGAAAAAAGAGCGGACATAAATACAGGAAATAAATGAATCAGAAATTGAATGGCATATGAATATAATATTTTGAAATGATTCTTGGATATTGACTTGATTCAATTGATGACCAGAACAGGCCCAGTGTGCTAACAGTCCATCTTCCTGGGTGACCGGGCAACAATGCCAAGCATACAAAAAAAAGAACATTAATACATAACCATATATTTAATATATTCTTTGCAAAAAGCTGTGTTAATGCATCAGTTAGGGGACTTAACACCACAAAAGAGAAACCCTAACATCCCACCCTCACTCTCCAAACAGTAAAAGGAAAAAACATTAGGGTTTGGGGTTTCAGGAGTCTTGGCAAATCAGTGGCTGGGTCTTCATCGGGGGGTTGTCAACCTTATTGGCCACCCCATTCCATGAGCAAACAACATCACACATGATCTGTGGGCCCTGCATGAAGACAGGTACAAAAAATTGGTGAGACATACCTCTCTACCTTTGAAGAGTGTATCATTATGAAGCAGTGGCTTGGAGTTCCACCTTGTGCTTCAGATCGGAGGCTAGGGGCTGGGGGTGAGGGGTAAGCATTAGGATTGACAACCTTTGTGTAATTCCAATGCCATTGTTCTTGAGGTGGGGTCCCAAAAATTGTACCTGACATCTTGTGTGCTTTCAAGCCAGGGACCCAGCGAGCATCTACACATTAATTTATGGGAGCATGTTTGATGTGCCTCTGATTCCATTTCACTTCCACGTCTTGGGGGAAAAACATGAAGACAATTCCTCTCACTGGGCAGCAGCATGAAAGCAGGTTCAGGAATGCCTCCTTCAGAAATGACTCCAAGGCTTAAGTCTTGACTGGGCTTCACAAGTTGATACTGGTATCTCCCTTTGGGAAGCCCCTTTGTGAGGGGCAAGTTACTGACAAGGCAACTGGGTGGGGAGTGCCGGGATTGAGGGTGGTGCCAGGAACCTTGGTTGATATGGGGTACATCCCTGTCATGGAAGGAGTGCTAGAAAAAGAGTTTCAAAAAATTGTATTTTATTGATTTTCAACAGGTAGAAGAGCTGTGAAACAAAAACAGTAATATGGTACAATTACTTCACTTGATATTAGACATTTTTATCCTAACATACAATAGCTAACTTCTTCATAGCAGTACTAATCCAGATATATGGCATATTGCAGACTGTAAATGGGAGTGAAGAGCTAATAATATTTGTGGAAATTCAATGGTAACTCTCTTTTTCAAAGCTGTAAGCTGATTTTTAGGGCACACCTTTTTCATTGACCTGTCCCCCCACCCTTCTTGGGAACAAAATCTGGTCTCTTGTCCATTATATGCAGGAGCCAGCCATTACTCTGGTTTTGAAAACGTGGCAAGTGTTGTCTCAATTCATAGGTATGCTTTTCTCTGTGATAAATAGAGATTACAGCATCCCCCCAGTGCTGTAATAATGGGAGAAATGCCTGAAGCCAGGTGCAGGATGTGCAGGTCCCACATAAAAACATTCCTGGGATCCGCCCACCCCTCCACCCTAAACGATATGATCCTAAATGGAGCCCACTGCAACAACCTCCAAACTATCGCAAATTTCTTAAATAATCAATTTACAGACCTGAACAAATATACATCCTCCTTCCCTATCTCTCAACAATTAGGACCTTCAAGACCCTCCCACTGAGAACCGATGGTCCCCTCCTTTTGCTTCAAGGCCATTATTCGGAGGGAGGTCATGAAACTTCTCAGTAAGATATCAGACAGCACAGCTACAGGCTCTGATGGTACTGAGCCCAGGCTGATAAAAATTGCTCCCCCACTCATTGCTGCTCCCCTGGCCAGAATCTTCACACTCTTCCTGTGTCAAAGCACCGTCCCTGACATGTGGAAAGTAGTGTGAGTCTCCCCTGTCTATAAAAAAGGTGACCCTAAAGATCCCTCCAACTACAGGCCCATAACCATCCTGTCAGTACTAAGCAAACTATTAGAGAAACTGGTGTACACACAGATTGTTGAATTTCTCCTAAAAATGACCTCCTAACAATGGCCCAGCATGGCTTTCACAAAGGTCACAGTACCTCAACTGCCCTACTTAAATTTACTACAGACACCCTCACTGCCATGGACTCAGATCTCCTTACTGGGGCGGTCCTCATAGACATGACTAAGGCTTTTGATTTGGTAAATCACTTGCTTCTCCTTGACACCCTCCACTCTATGGGCTTTACAACAGACATTGTCAGCTGGTTCAACAGCTACCTGTCAAACAGGGTCCAAATCATCAAGTTCAACTCTACCCTTTCCAACCCTGTGCTGGTTGACATTAGAGTTCCCCAAGGCTCCATCCTTGGGCCACTTTTCTTCTCAATTTTCATCAAAAACATCACCTCTAATCTCCCTGACACTTCTTCTCTACTCCTTGCTGATGACATAATTTTATATGCCAGCAGGAAAAGTGTATCTGACATCAACCTGTGGCTCTCGTCCGACTTCCAACGTACTCAAGTCTGGCTTTGAGACCACAAACGTGTACTTAATGAGGCAAAAACACAATCCATGCTATTTGGAACCCCCTCCAAATTCAAAACATGCCAAAACTATTTCAGAGTCTCCTGCTTAGATGGTTCACAAATTACCTCAGTGACTGCATTCAAATACCTAGGGGGCACCCTTGACCAATCTTTAAACTACGAACCCCCTTGTCTGCCCCACTTGCCCTTAGCACCCTCTGCATCCCTCTTATTCATCACCCCCCTTCTGCCGCATTTACCTAAGGCTTACACACTGTTATGCGCACCTCCATAGCTTAGGAATTTCCATCCAGGCCTGTAACGTGTTTCTGCTGGACAGGAATATAAATAATCTTTCTTTTTTTCTTCTATGGTCTGTATATGACATCCATACACATCCTGCTCCTGTGGGAACTGTGTATATATATATATATTACGTTCAGGTTGTGTTATGTATATCTTTCTTGTACATGTGACTTGGAATGTAAATACTCTGCTCCTAGCAGTATTGTAAACATGTTGTTCCTTTTGTATTATGTATATTTATATGTAACTGTATAATTTTCCCTGCCAACAGCAGGTCCACCTTGTAAATGAGCTTGCTCAATGGTGATCGCCTGGATAAATAAAGATTTGATTGATTGATTGACTGATTGATTGAACTACACATACAAAACACATGTAAATCAGTAAATTCCAAACTAGGCTTAGCATACCGGACTAGTTATGTACTAATCCCTTCAGCAAGAATGGCCATAGCCTGGTGCATACTTCTACCTGCCCTGACCTATGAAGCTGCCACTTATACTGCCTTACCTAAATCAAATCTCCACAGATGGGATGTCACTTATAACAACATCTGCCAGTATGCCTCATCCTCCCACAGGCTGAAACACCATTGTCTCCTCTATTTGGATCTAAATTGGTTATCCCCCAATGCTACTAGACTCTACTCCCTTGGCTCCACTGTCGATAACATTCTGAGGTCCCATACCCCCTCAACTCTGGCTGAGCTGCTCACCTACCAGACCTCCAACTGTGGCCTGCATTCAGCTGATAAATCCCTTCTGTGTGTCCCCAAATGCCACACCTCTAAAGGCTCTAGAGCCCACCACGCCCCCAGCAATGGAACTCACTTCCACTGGATGTCCATCTTGCACCTACACACAACGCTTTTTTAAAAGCGCTCTGCCAGCACCTTAGCTCTGCCAGCCAATGCACCTGCTTTAAGCCTCCTTAGTACTTCTCTCCTGCAGTTAGCTGATTTCTGCCAATATACCCTTGTGATACAACCACTCCCTGCCATACTCCCCTGCCTCTCGCTCCTTCCATCAATCCCCTCTCACCCAGTGCCTGCCCCATGTCACTGTACCTAGCCCTCACAAATCCATACTGTCTCAACTTCCTAACACCTGCATCCTATCCCCCTTGCACTTATCTGTTAGCTGCCTCATCTTCTGTTTCTAAATTGTCTTGCTAGGGTTATACCTGCGGCATTTATGTTTATGAATTTTTGCTGAAATGTTTCTAGTGTGCCTCCCAGCAAATAGTCTGACTGTTACTGTTTTGCTTGCTAGCCAAATTACACTGTTCAGATGCTACAATTGGAACCACTCCTATCTATGTTCCTGCTCTGCACACCTTGTGCACAGATGACTTGTTTTTTACCTCTACTGTATATCCAATGTTTTGTATCCTGATACCACCTGCTATTTGTTACACCTGTAATGTTCTACAACTTTTTGTTAATGTACCCTGATGTTGTTTGCTGTTTGTTATACTGGTAATGTTTACAATGTATCCTCCCGGATCATGCCTGAAAACTCATCTCTATGGCTAGTGCACCTACCTGGTAAACAAAAACTGATTAAATAAAAATAAATGTCTGAGAGCATGAGCTCGTATGTTATAAATAAGAGAATGTTTAGTTAGAAAATAAACGATGAAGAAGGCGTCAGCATAGTGTTGCTTTGCCAGCCAAATAAACCAACAAAATGTTGTAGCTAAGATATAAGGGGAGCTATCCCAGTTTACTATAGAGATGGCAATGGTGGGTTTGGACACCTACATTAGGAACAAAATGCACAGCTCAATCATTAAAGATTTTAATCCCAGAAAGGACCCTATTTGAAGCCGACATATAAATGAATAATCCATAATCGATTAATGTGAAAATAAGATTCTGAACAGTTAGCTTCCTAGAATCCTGGGTCACATTAATTCTATTTTGATACAAAACTCCCAAACAGATATTCCCAAATATTAACATGTTCTGCAAAGAAAGGGCTACTGAGTGTCAATCCTAGATAATGGAAAAAGGATACAGTGTAACGAAAAGAGGATACATTGTAACGAAAAGAGGATCATCAATAGGATGCCGCTCAGTGGAAACAAGCTCAAGCTTGGGGCCAGTGCTGTTTAGTCTCATATTATTCCCAAAATGCATTGCTTTTGTTTTCTTCATATTTAGGCATAATTTATTCTGCAACAGCCAGTTTTGGACCAATTGAAAGTCAGTCTGAACAGAATAGAGTCAGAGTAGATAAAGATTGCCTCTAAATAAAGCAACATTGTCTGCATATAACAACATTTTTGTATCCTGGCAAACTTTAGGAAGGTTGTTAATAAAGAGGCTGCACAGCTATGGCACTACACAACAACAATGGCTGCTCCGGGACTGACATGCCTAGCTCAGCAAAGTACAATAGCAGCAACAAATGAACAGCACTGTCTACCAATAGTAAATGCAAAAAGAATGTATTACTCACACTGAAGCAGTAAAAATCACTGTGCCACGTAGAGAAATTACACCAGTTCACACAAGGGCCCAACTGGTTTTGTGCATGCATGCTTCGTAAGGGATGGCCGAACACTTCCACACTCCGCGTATAAATAGTAAAATTCTTAGAGGGACAGTACACCAGAATATTAAAGTGAATGAAGGTTTGTTCCAAAAAAATTCAAGCATAGTTATATGATTTAAATTGTAGATTATAACATTATTTAGGAGCAATAAACAAGAACGAACCCTGTGGGACCACAGTACTTAAGGCTCTTGAAGATGAAAAAGCCTCTGCAGTTTTAACCCGACCTTGCCTGCCTGTCACATAGTCTCCAGACTAGGAGAGCACAACACATTCCCTGCCAAGCAAAGGTTTACCAATCAATAGATCATGACTGACCAAGTGAAATGTATTGCCTTGCTAATGATATTGGAAACTCACTTTAAGAAAGTGCATGGTGAGAGCAACAATCATTTCTAGCACTATTTAGTTTAATGAATTTCACATTCTGTTGAGTTCCAGCTGAGCACAACACATAGCAAAGTGTATGGGTAACCATACACAACAAGGCTGTGTTTTCATTTAGATGACAGCAAATGGACCTCAAGAGCAAAGCTTAAGAGGTCCCTGCTTCAGCAACCCCAAGATGGAAACACATGCCCGAGATGAGTTTGGTTGCCCATATCCTATTTTATGTACAGAATGGTTTGAAAATTCTGCTACAGATGCTGCTTAACTGTGTTGAAATCAGCTAAGGGAATGGCAGTTTCACAGTTTGAATGTTCCATGTGACAAATAATCATTACTGTTTCATTGTGCCACAGCTGTGACAACGGAACTGTAATACAATAATTGTTGCAAGTTGTTGTACCATAGTTCTGACATTGCAATCATGGTACAATGGAGTTTTTGACTATGGATTTACATATGCAACAATCAGTAACTATACATTACAATCATATTAAACCAGCAGTAGGGGTAGTAGAAGTAGTAGTAGCAGCAGCAGCAGTAGTAGTAATAGCGGTAGTAGCAATAGTAGCAGTAATAGTGTTAGTAGCAGTAGCAGCAATAGTAGCAGTAGTAGTAATAATAGCAATAGTAGTAATAGTAATAACAGCAATAGTAGCAGTAATAGAAGTAGTATAAATAGTAGAAGTAGCAATATTAGCAGTAGTAGTAGCAGTATTAGTAACAGTAGTAGCAATAGTAGCAATAGCATTAATAGTAGTAGTAGTAGTAATAGTAGCAGTAGCATTAATAGTAGTAGTAATAGTAGCAGTAGTAGTAACAGTAGTGGCAGTAGTAGCAGTAGTAGTAATAATAGCAGTCATAGTAGTAGTAGCAATAGTAGCAGTACTAGGAACAGTAGTAGCAGTAGTAGCAGTAGTAGTAATAATAGCAGTAATAGTAGTAGTAGCAGTAGTAAGTAGTAGTAACAGTAGTGGCAGTAGTAGCAGTAGTAGTAATAATAGCAGTAATAGTAGTAGTAGCAATAGTAGCAGTAGTAGTAACAGTAGTAGCAGTAGTAGTAATAATAGCAGTAATAGTAGTAGTAGCAATAGTAGCAGTAGTAGTAATACTAGTATTAGCTATAGCAACTGTAGCAATAATAGTAGCAGCAATAGTAATAGAAGTAATTGAAATAGTAGTAGTAATAGCAGTAGCAATAGTAGCAGTAGTAGCAATAGTGGTAGTAGCAATAGTAGCAGTAGTAGCAATAGCAATAGTAGTAATAGTAGCAGTAGTAGTAGTAGAAGTAGTAGCAATAGCAGTAGTAGCAATAGTAGCAGTAGTAGTAGCAATAGTAGCAGTAGTAGCAATATTATCAGTAGTAGTAGTAGTAGTAGTAACAGTAGTAGCAAAAGCATTAATAATAGCAGTAGTAGTAATAGTAACATTGCTAGTAATAGTAGCAGTAGTAGTATTAGCAGCAATAGCATTAATAATAGCAGTAGTAGTAATAGTAACATTGCTAGTAATAGTAGCAGTAGTAGTAATAGTAGCAGTAGCAAATTGGTTATTTTGGTAAAAAAAAATGAGCAAAAAGTTTACTTTCAATGGGGAGCATCATTCATAAAACCTGCAGGGTAGGGATGAGGTAGTGGGAGCAACAAGAGTCAATGCCTGGTGCCCAGGACGCCTCACACCTCACTTTGCAAGCCGTGGCATTTATAGCTTATGCCTTTCCACACCCATGCACTGTGACAAACTTTCCATTGCACTTGTAAGAAAGTTGCTATACAAAATAAAAACCCTATCCAAGCCAAGCTAACTGTACGTCCCTCCACACCTAAAGATAATTTCATACTGGCTAAGGACCCAGGAACACGCCCTAGAAAGGATGACGAGAACTAATAAGTTGCCAAGTAGGCTTTTCATCAAGACTATTCGCCATCTACTGTAACATGTTTTTAAAGGTTCATAGAAGCATGTTCATTTATAAAAGACAACAAAGGTACATTTGAGTGGGTTGCCAGAAACATGCAAGTTTCCAACATGCCCTCTCTTCAAACAATAGGAATCCATCAATGAGATGCCTTACAAATGGCATCAGTCCACAGGAGTGTACTGCCCTGGAGACAGAAGTTCATGCTAATTGTAGAATTTAGAATACAATTTCAAACTCGGTGCAGAGATTGGAAAGAAAATAGTTAACATGCCTTTACAGGAACAAAAACAGAAGTTTCCATAGGAACTTCTGCCTGCTACACTAAAGGCGGGAAGGATGAGAAAACTAGGCCAATATTTCTGCCTTACTGGCTCCCTTTCTTACCAGTCTCTGTTCAGCCTACTCTGACTCTGTGTCTCTGCGAGGTAAGCTTTTCCAGCAGATAAAAATACATTCCCCTGGGAAGCTGCTAATCAGCACACACATCAAGGGCCGCAGCGCTGAGGAACTGTTGCTGGGTTACTGCGAATCAGGAGGCACCGTTGCTCCTGTGGCAGGTTAAGTGCATTTAATGGAACGCCTGGGAATGCATTATTCACAGTGGGCTGTACAGTGCTCCTTACAAATGGGAACGTTTCTTTAAATGTTAACACATCAGGAAGGGCCTGACGTTCTGATCACAGAAAAGATCAGCAATTTCACTACAAAAAGGGATTCATGACTCTGATTCTCAAAGCTGACGGGGTTATTTTGAGAGCAAGCAGGTAGTGCATTAAAAAAGACCCATAAAGATGCAAGAGTACAGTCTGTTCATGTTACATGGTTTTCATTCCCTTTTTATGTTAAGGTTCCTAAAGCTGGAAGTAGGAAAAACATGTAGCTGGTTTCTTCGACAGTATCCTCTATTATTATATAGGTGAATAGTCAGTGTCAGTGGCTCAGTAGGTAGCACACTCGCCTCTGAGGCCAGGAGATCAGAGGGCTGTGGGTTCAGTTCCCACATCTGGCACTTGGGTTGATATCCCAGTACTGACACTGTAATGCAGCATGAGAGGGGTGCTGCATTTCTGAGGTGCCGTCTTTCGGATGAGACGTTAAACCGAGGTCCCATCTGCCTGGATTGGTGGTAGTTCAGGTGGATGTTAAAGATCCCATGGCACTTATCGAAAAAAAGAGTAGGGGAATTTCCCCGGTGTCCTGGCCAAATTTCCCTCATTCACTAAAAATACCACCAACAGCTTAATCTGGTTCAAGGTCAGTTGGCATTCATCTGTATCCCCCCTCCCCTGGGTCGTGCCTGAAAATAGGCAGGATTTGTCTAGTGCACTTACCCAGTCAACAAAAGCTAAATGAATGAAATGCAGTTCGTGACTTTATAGGTGTTACAATATTTTTGAATCGTATCAAACTGTATACACAGAAGTCACCTGATTATATGCACGATGTATAATGTACAGATTGTCTGTAATGCTGTCTTTTAAATCACACTGATTTGTTAACAAAAGATAAGAGTTCTTCTCTTTGCACTAGATGACCTTTTTCAACTACCATGTCTCAGCAGCTGACATCATATCCAGACCCGTTTATCCCCATTTGTATTTATTTGTTTTCTCATTTGCTGCTGTATTTTTGTCTCCTTGTGCATTATGTATTATCAGATGATACTGTATTTTTTAATTCTCGAATTCTGTAATATCCAGTATCCATGCATTGTTTTCTTTACTCCTCTTCTGTCCTACCCAGGACCTCCTTGCAAATGAGCTCTGCTCAATGGAATTTTTTCCTGGTAAAACAAAATAAATAAATACATTTCCTGTACACTTTTTTTTATTGACAGGGTTGAGTCTTGCATGCAAGCTTTTCAGATGGGATTCAGTACTTAATCTGTGTGTAACTGCTCCACATTCTTTGGTTTCAATACAGTATTCCTAAATAAATGCTGAATCACTCCTTTGTGAATCCCAAACTCCACCATGCTTCAACATGACATAAAAGACAGTGCTTTTGAGGGACAACTACCAGTAAACAATGAGACTTCTATCTTAACTCAGTTGTACTACTGAGCAAGCAAATACTAAGTACACTTTGTTTTCCTTGCTTAAAAATAGCAAACACAACTCCGCATATGTTCTCTTGCATTCCTAAAGAGAGGACTGTACAAAATAATCTTCAGGCATACTGCACAGAAATTAACAAAGATGTGCGTGCAAAGGAAAAACTTCACTCTAATCCTTTATTCTGTTCCAATCTCTCCCTATGCCAAAAATAAGCTTGGACCTACAGTAGGAGACACGTGTAGCTCGTCCCAGCTCTGTGACATCAGGGAAAGAAAACAGGCTGTAGCTTACATGCATTGTCATCTGTACTGTACAAGTCTGTCAGTAAACACAAGAATACCTTTTTATGCTAGCCTTGTTGAGCAATATTACCTTTACTGAGCACCTGAAAAGCCATTTTACCTGTATTATCTCAGTGCTCAGCAGTGGCGTGGTTTCATGTAATGAATTCATTTTTGTACCGGATCAATTCGGTGTATGATGAACAGCATAATGAAAACCGTGCAGTGCATACAGCACTGGGAGGTATAGCGACAGGGTACAAAACCCTGTAAGGCAGAAATGTAGCATGCACGGTGTTTGTACCTTGTTGCAGATGGCTGGAGGGGAGGAGTGACACAGAGGTGAAGACCTCTGCTGGGGAGGAGATCCACCCAGCAGCCGCTGTGACTTAGAGGGATGAGCTGCGGCAATACAAGTAAGCATTAATCCACTCTGAAGGTGGCATCTAATGGGGAGTTAATGCATGGTTGGGGCTGTTGTGGCACGAGGCCACAGGCCAAGTGTGTACAATGACCAACCATGCATTAACTCCCCATTAGATGCCACCTTCCGAGTGGATTAATACGTTTGTAACATGGCTTGTGCAACAAACTGTTTAGTGTCACTGTTATTTTCATCCTGTCAATAACAGAAGACAGACACATTTTCCACTGTCTACATTTCTACTTTGCAGTTTGTGAACATTGGAGACACACTGATTTATTTACTTTTGTTGTGAACAGTTCATCAAGCATAACTATGACTACACTATGTGTTTACATATTTTTCATAAAATTTGTCCGATCTGGGCGGCATTTATTTCACTTGTGGTGCTAGGAGGTCTGTTATATGTTACTTTCTCCTTCTCGCTATCTGGCCTTCAATCTGTTTTGCATAATTTCTCACTTAGTGTATGTGTGTCTCCCCATGGCTCCGATGTCGCTGCACTCCCCGTTTTCTACCTGCCATTTTCTGCTTTGCTCGCTGATTTCCTGCATCAGTTTCACATGTCTGTAATGCCCTACCTGCGTATTGCACGGCTACAACTCCAATCCTCCCTCTCCTGCACTATGCACGGCTCAACATTTGCCATCCTGAACATTTCCTCTTCTGATGCCTCTCACAGTGCGTTGCCCTCCGGATATTCCTTCCCGGTTCCTCCACTGTCCTCGTCCATGTCACTCCTGTCTCCCTGTCTACATTTCTGCATAGTACGACTGCCTGTTGTGGACTGTGTGTACTTTTGTACACTGCTACTGTGTCCTCCGTGGTTGTATCAGGTCGTTCACAAGCAACACGGCATTATCATCTCATAATGCCGCGTTGCTCTGTACCACCTGACGCCCTTCACCCTATCACCTTTCTTTCTTAGACTCCTCATATATTTGCCATGTTACAAGGCAGCTTTGTGTCTGTGGACTGCGGCTCAAATCCCGATCCCAGTCTTTTACAGACTGCATTATGTGGTATTGTTTTTTTTGCCCCCTGCTGGTATTTCTCCATCCCCCCATGTTGAACACGCCCCTGGAGTTGATTATATTAATGGGGAGGTTCTGGGGTGCAGCCCCCTGTAATGGGGGTGCGGGGGGATAGAACCCCCCACAGAAAATGCTTAAGTCCGTTGCATTTTGTACTGACATTCCTGTTGGCGTTGTGTTTCAGTGCCACAATGTATCCGCTGTATTTACAGCATGGTACATTGCTGGGCTGTTGTTGTGTATGGTGAGATGACCCGTGTGATTAATTTTAAAGATCAACTGCAAATATATTATAAATATATTATGAACATTACTCATTTTCAGTAGGATAAGTAGAACCAGGCAGTGTTGGAATTTTACTTCATGAGCTTTGGGAGCTAACGGGCCCATAATGGTGCTATCTTTAAATTGAGCCCCCCTTCCCATTATAAATCAATGGCGGTGATGCTACCATGGCTCACTTCAGAGCTGGGGGAGGCGGGGCTGAGCCCTGGCAAGCCCCACTGTAATTCCAACACTGCAACCAGGCCTTGTGCATTACAAATTAAATGAAGAAACTAGCATTTCTCACATAAAGATACTATTATAATGCCCCTTTATTTGATGGTTTCACAGAAAATCCCTTTAGACATTTTTATACCAGCTGGCAGAATCTTGGATGAGTGCCGATGTCATTTAAGCAAAAATGACATAATTTTCCTCAAGGTCTTGGCAGCTTAGTACACACACACACACACACACACACACACACACACACACACACACGATTGTAAAATGGCAAAAACTAGTGTTTACTTTCAATTGTCTTGTCTGAGGACCTTTGCCAATTGAGTTTTAGCAATGCAGCCTCACAGATACCTATGCAGTTCTTTTCACAGACAAATCAATCATTCTTAGGGGACAATCCTAAACAAGAGAAGGGGTACCCAATGCCATAAGGGCATGTACATTTTGTTTCCTGTGGATCTCTGCTTCTGTATACTAATCTTATTCACCCCCTTTTTCTCAGTTCTCCCACATTCCCAAAATTTGGGGAGTGGTGTGGGGGTTGGGCTATGAACATGTTCAAATCTTCGGGAGACCAGGTGTAGATATACATTTTTTAGGGACTATGGGGTTAAAAGTACACATTTTGTGAGGGGTATAGAGATAAGAGTATACATTTGGGTAAAGTGCAGATTTAGGGGAAAGTGTTGGGAAGGTGCAACTTTTTGGAGTAGAGTCGGAAAAGTTAACTAATTTGTGAAAGTGTGGACAGCTGGAAGAGAACAAAGGAAACAAAAATGTACATGTTAAGAAACTGATTATTTTTTTCTTTGGGGGGGTAGGGTGATACTGAGTCTAAAGTATTGGTGATCATCTCAGAGAACTTGCCAGATATTTTCCCGTAGTGTTTTACTGCCTGATTAATAAAGGCCCCCCCCATCAGAAAATTGAAAACAAAGACTTATTTTTGAATTTTATAATCTGATGTATTCTGTGGCCCAGATATTCAAAAGGGTTGCGCATGGCGCAACAGTGATGCGCCATGCACAACCCACTGATGCCCGCACGATATTTAAAGGAAAAGTGCGCCTCGACAAATCTCGATGCACCGGGGCGCATCAGTAATGTATGCAGGCACAGGTGGGGGGGCATGCCCATGCATAAACTGCACAGCCCGGTATTCAGCCCAGGCCATGCAGAGTCATGCAGGCGCAACCCCTACCTGTGACTGCACAAAGTTATGCTGAAAAAAAAAGGAACAAGTCGAGGGCCACCCACAGGTGAGCTGCCGCATTGCAGGCGCAACACAGCAGCTGCCACCTGTGGGTGGCCCTCGACTCTGTTCCCCTTACCTGGCGGCGCCCCATGCCCCGATCGCGGGCTGAAGTGTCACCCCCGAGTAGTCCGATCGCGGGCAGAACAGTAGTGTTCTCCCCAGCAGCCTGAGCAGGCAGAACAGTAGTTCCCCAAGCAGCCCGATCTGGGCAGAACAGTAGTTTCCTCCATTAGCTCGTATAGGCATAGCGGAATGTCCTCTCACTGTATACAGACGGCAGGCAGAGCCCCAAAGTCCAATATCCCTGGTGGTCCAGTGGACCACGAGTAGCCAGATCGTGGTGGCATCCTCACCCCCACGTCCGAAATCCCTGGTGATCTAGTGGCCCCCCACCCCACCTGCCCACAGAGCCCCACCACCCCGCTCGCCCCCGTCAGCTCCCCCCCCGAATGAATTCATTCACATATCTGGACTGGCTTGTATGGTATGGGCTGCATGCCCATTGGCTCATGCTCTGAACCAATGGACGTGCAGCCCTACCGAGCTGTCAGTCGGCGGGTGGTGGGGCGGCAGGCGGGTGGGGTGCTGCCACCCATCGGCTGATGGGGGAGCGGGTGGTGGCTCCGGGTGGTGGATGGGGTGGGGACCACCAGATCACCAGGGATTTCGGACATGGGGGTGAGGATGCCGCCCGCGATTGGCTACTCACAGTCCACTGGACCACCAGGGATATTGGACTTTGTGGGGAGGTCTGATACCCGCGATCAGGCTACTTGGGGGTGGTGGACATTTCGGTTATGCCCGCGATCGGGCTAATGGGGCACTACTGTTATGCCTGTGATCGGGCTGCTCGGGGGACACTACTGTTCTGCCCATGATCGGGCTGCTCGGAGGGGGGGAACACTACTCTTCTGCCCGCGATCGGGCTGCAGGGGACGTCAGTCCCCGACGGCTGCTGCCTGGCAGGGTGCCAGGCGCAAGTCGTCGGGGATCGGCGCACCTTCATGCTAATGGCATGCAAATGGGGCCATAATCAGATGCAAATAGCCCCCCATGCGCCTTGCATAAATTATGGCCCCATTTGTGAGTCACCCTTTGAATATCGCAGGTGCTGTGCATGGCGCAATGGAACTTGTGCCACCGCATCTCAATGCTCCACTCTGACCACTTGCACAGTTCCACTGTGCCATGCACAGTGGGTGTGGCCAGGGGGCAATATTCAAAGAAGTTGCGCCATAGCGCGCCTCTGTTGAATAGCGCCCTGGCCACACCCCTGCCCAACTATTTTGAGTGGTGCAGGGGCTTGCGCCAGAAAATGCCGCGGTTTGAATATCTGGGTCTGTGTGTACTGAGCTGCCTAGACCTTAAGGAAAATGATGTTATTCTTGCTTGAATGATGTCAGCACTCACCCAAGATTTCATTGGCTGCTCTGAAAATGTCTGAGAGACGTTCTGTGAAAGCATCAAATAAGAGATGCAGTAAAAATAGCATTTATACATGAGAAATTGTAATTTCTTTATTCAGTAGATACTGTAGCTCATTCTTTATGGTAAGAAATGAGAAGGGAGCACTTTTTGATTTCAGTGCTCTCAGGCTTAACTTGAAGTACTGAACCGACAGCTAGCTAATGCAATTAAAGCAACAGATACTGCTACAAGAATAGCATCCTACGTGCTAGCTAAACTACTAGTCTGATATACTAAACAGAGAACGAGATGGAGACAGACTAAGACCGAGACAGAGAGAGAGACAGACAGAGAGAGAGACAGAGAGAGAGAGGCAGAGGAGAGACAGAGAGAGAGAGAGAGAGAGGATGGCAGAGGAGAGAGAGAGAGAGAGGATGGCAGAGGAGAGAGAGAGAGAGAGGATGGCAGAGGAGAGAGAGGGAGAGAGAGAGACAGAGAGACAGAGACAGAGAGAGAGAGATAGAGAGGAAGGTAGAGGAGAGAGAGAGACACAGAGAGAGAGAGAAAGAAAGGGAGGAAAGTAGAGCAGAGTGCAAGAGAAACAAAGAGACAAAACAATGTAAACAGAAATAGCTGCAAACTAGCTTCCTGCCACCTTCTTCAAAATGCAACATATAGATGTATTAACATTCCGTGTGGTATCTTTATGTTTATGAATAGTTCTATTTCTAAACTTTGGCAATTTCTGTATATCTTGTCACACCAATAAAGTTACTTGAATTGAGCTTAACTGAATTAAGAGACAGAGAGAGTGACAGAGAGAGAGACAAAGAAAGAAAGAATAAATGCAACATTTTCTTGACAGTGGGGTGAATTTAACTGTTGTCCACAGGGCAACTGAAATACACATAGATGATGTGCTTTTTATTTTTGACAGGTAAAAAATCTCAAGCTCATTTTTCACAATAAGGGTAAGCCTTGTTACTACTAAGGCTACTAGTACAATGCCCAAAACCCAGTCAGTGTATTATTTTCCAGAAGAAATGTTTGTGCCGTAGATTCAGTATATCTGCTTGTGACTACAGAAGATCACTTTACTTTCTTGTTTTTCTTGGTTACATCACCGAAGAAATCAAATATCCGATAATTGGATTTCCATGTAGACGAGGTGCAGCTCCACACCTCCTGTTGGCTAACTTAGACAAATGCCTAACCAGTGCAGGGCTGACAGTGACGGCTTGCTGCATTCCTTTGTTACCTTGCCAAGTCAGTACAGTACTAATCCTGACGCCACAAGGTAGAACATGCCGCCAACCCCTTTGTCACTCAGCCAGCTCCACTCTGGGAATTTGACACGGATAGTTTATTGTGCACCAGCTGAATTTTACTGTGTACTGTTGTCAGAATGATGCTGACAGCCAGACCTTCTGATATGGTGACGGGAAAGTCAGAGTTTAGCACCATAAAATATTTTTACAAGGCATATATTTTTTTAATTTTGTTAATCAGTAAAAAGTTCTAGTACAAAGGTCATTGCAATGAGTTTGTGGTATGCAGTATATAAAAAATACTGGTTGGGCAACCATGCACAACCAGCCCGTGCTGCCACGGAGGGGTTCTCATTGCATCAGATCTAGAGAACGAAGCATGAGAGGTCCGATGTAATCAGAAGCCTGAGATGGCAGCACAGGCAGGATGGGCACATGGTTACCCAATCGGTATTTTTATAGTGTATAGTTTTTTTGTTTGTTTTTTAGGTTTTTTATTGCTCTTTTGAAAGCAAAAGTATTTTCACAGTGCTGCACAGCAGCAGTGAACATACTGGCAGTTTCAGTTCAGAACTTGAACTGATTACTGTGTGCGCTGCAGTACTGTGTAAAACACCTGCTACCACGAAGATTTCTGATCAGCTGGAACGCTGTTGTACCACAAAGGGTACAGTAGCATTTCATGACCTTTAACTGTGGTACAACAACATTTCAGCTGGCATGGAAATCCATGCAGACCAAACCCTCTCGATACACTTTATGGGCCCCATATTCAAAAGTGACAGGCTGCGTCACGCAAGTGCATGTTCCGCACATCTCACCTGTGCCGGCACAAAATAATGGTATATTCAGAAGTTGTGCCACAATATGCGATCGCGTATGTGTGCCTGACTATCCCGAACATGCGCGATTGTGCAGTGGGAGATGCGCAGCGCGGCAGGTGCCCAGAGGCCAGTGCAGAGCATATGGAAGTGCACGATGCAAAGCCACTTGCGCAGTGTGCAGAGTTGCAATAGTCAGCCAGGATATGCAAATGGCCTCATTGCAGTTAGTGCCCAAACAGCACATTTGCATCTCATTACTGGACTGTATTCAGGCCATTTGCATACCATTGGCATGCACAGGTCCAGCATTACAGGGCAGCACCACCACTCCACAAAGGTGATCAGGAGGTACTGCAGCCTAGCAGGCAGGTGGAATGCTTGGTTGTTTGTGGGTGGACTGCATTGGCCTGAGTACAGTGCTACATACCCCCAACCCCTTAGCACCCAAATGAGTGCCACGGTGTGACAACTGGTCAGAATGTGTGACACAGCAGCAAACATGACAGTGCAAGCTCAGAATACTGTAGAAATTAGTTCACCAATGTCGCTACAGTGTGCTGATACCTAGCATCCCATATTATCATACAATTCTGCATAATAGTCTCATTGGTCTGTGTGTAATGTCACCCACCCTAAGTGGGTCAGAGTGTGTCTGAGTGATAGCATGAGTGCTGTACCCCATACTGTTTGACAGTTGAGAGGTTTGCAGTGCTACTACCCATGGCCATGTCCGTACCCTAGGTGGCTGCATGCACAACACTGGAGGGGTCCGGTGTCCTTGGGGCATGCCCCTGCTGCTTCCAGGCTGCAGGTGGTGCCACCTCTGCCCCGTACTGCTCACAGTTGTGCAGTGTCCACCACCAGTACACCACAGTGGCCCGAACCCAGGGCCCCTGTGGCATTGTCACACTGCAAGGATGGCATCAGTGACATGTATGTGGTTCCTGGTGGTGTGGGTCTGGAACGGGCATGCTGTGTGCCCTAGGTGTTCCACCATGGGTGCATGCCACTGGGCTGTCCCTGACCCATGCCATGCTGCCACTATTACCGCCATGCATCCTGCTCACCATTGTCCCAGATGCCATCATGGACACATGCCTCCACCGGGTGGCACTCTGATGGACACATGGGTTCAGGCCATGGCACCTGGTACATGTGCCACATTGTAGCTGTCTGCTCCACTGGTGTACTAGGTGGGCACCTGACTTGCATCTGGCAGCTGGGTGTCCCCAACCTGGGTGTGGTGAGGGGGTGGCTGACTAGGCATTGCCGGAGGTGTCAGCCAGTGGCACCTAGCAGGTGCCTGGCAAGCTGGCACAGCACGACTATGGATTTGGGTACTACCATCCTGGCATGACTGCTATGTGTGGGTGCCTGGAGCACATCCTGGTGCACCTCTGAGGGCTGTCTTAGGGTTGCCTGTCTGCAGTTCTGCAGCCTGCCTGTAGGTGGCTGGCCAATTTAGGCCATCCCTTTACATACCTAACTTTGCACTGCACAGTTTTGTGATGTGAGACACATGTGGCGCACATTTTGGCTGAATATACACTTGCGCGGCATATTCAGGTGCCCGCCCCATTTATTTGCGTCGCATACATTATTTCTGCATGATCGCACATACAGAAATGCACGATGCATCTCTCCCTTTTGAATATCGCACTTCCACGCATTTTCTGGGATGTGCCGCGCATCTCCATTTTGGGCCGTGCATCTCCTTTGAATATGTGGGTCTACGCTTTCAGTATATAGTGAGGGTTTGTACTGCATGGATTTCTGTGCCAGCTGAAACACAAACTGCGACAGCCCCTTTGTGTGAAGTGCACTGTTGTAGCCACTTCCAGTGCATCTACTCACATGAGCTGTAAAGCAGTGCAGAAGCTATGGAAGTGTTTCAGGCAGCCTGGCCCCCCCCCTTCTGTTTTATTTATGTCCCTCTACTACTTTCAACACTGCAAGTGCATCACTTCAGCTGGTGCGGAGCACCCACACAGGGTCTTAGAGCTTCTGCACTGTTTCAGCTCCCCACCATTGCAGAGTTTCCCAGGAACCGAATCGGATCAGCTTACAATGTTCTGTGTTTACACTTGGGGTCCATTTACATGACCTGATTTGCACCATTACGAGTGGTGCAGATGAGCTGCACCAGTGCACATCAGATCATGCAAATGACTTGCGGAGTGTTGCAGATCACTGCGTTGTGGCAAACTGCGATCCCTGGGCGCTTTTACATGGGACTCTTGTTCCATAACGGAGCTTTGTTCCACTGGGTCTGTTGAGGAGTATATTGCCTTTACATACAGAGATCTGTATCACAATGAACAATACAGATCAACTGAAACGTTACCCTTTTTGTGCCATGTACAGGCGTGCCACTCCAAAACAGCCAAGAGAGCATGGGATTCCCTGTCGTCCTGGCACTGAAATGAGTGGAAGGGTGCTTTGACATGGCTGGGTGGAATGGAACAACACTCCGCAAACCCAGAAAAGCAGGGAATGTGGAATTGGTGAATGTTCGGTTCTCTTGAGGAACCGATCACCTGTACACGGCAGAAAGGCAGCATTGCAGCTGATCTGTATCGTTGATTGCTATACAGATCTCTGCATGTAAAGATGCCTCCTGGTTTGGTGGGATCGTGTACCAGTTCAGGCATTTTTTGCAAGTATGTAAACACGCTAATCCACCTCCACTGGTGCAGCCCCACAACACCCCATGCCAGACCTCCAAATCTGCTGGACCCACCCACTCTGCCCAGTTCCCCTGCTGCTATCCACATAGATCCATATAGAAACAAGATACAGTCTTCAGTCACTTGATTCATCTAAAAAAACACCTTGGATTCCACATGCATGAGTTCTCTCTATACACAAAATCAATTGAAAATCAAAACTTCATAAAAGTATCCTCAACAAGTATTTTTAGTACAATTTATTACTCCCTTGTCATCAGAGAAAATTGGAATTGTGACTATGAGGTGTGACAACTGCAGTGTTATTTCTCCCAAACATCCAAGGTTACAAACCAATGCCTCTGCCCCCAAATTATGAGGTAAAAAAGTAGTCCCGAGAGCTGTACTATAGAAGATACAACAATTTGCTGCAAATTCCAAAATAACAGAGTAATTTTGGTTAATAGCACCAATATCACCAAGTTGTCAAATAATGCTGATATACTGTCCTCGCCTGTAATTTGACATTGTCATTTACAGCTTAGTATGACATACCACACTAGTCACTAAAATAACAGAATAATTTATTTATTTATTGAGAATATCGGTTTACAACCTTTGAGTCAGGTTGAGCCATTTCCAAAGGCTCCACATCAGGTACAACACACAACAATAGGCAATCGTAATACAGTATTACAGTGATAGTACGGAAGAAGACTACAGACATGGTATTGGCAATATATAAAGTTAACCAAATAACAGTGGTGACGTAGCCAAGATAACAACAGGGTATGAGCAGTGCTGTTTGTCCTATACAGTAGGGAAGCTAGATAAGTCCTGAGTGGAGCCTGCGAAAGTAAGCAAGCAGTACAATCAGTATTAAGGTATGGCCTATATGCTAGCAGGTTGCGCATGCAGTCAGGCAGACCAACATTGTCATTGACACACAGAAGCAACAGTGAGAGGAGTATATCTATTAACCTGGCATCTTATCATCCATAGGCAGATTCCTGTACTTATTAAGAACAATGACAGTGACGGGTAGAGATTATGTGTTTTTTTAGAGCTGTTTTGAAGGAGCCTAATCTGGGAATAGAGGTGATGGCCCGGGGGAGCTCATTGTACCAGGATGGCGCTCAGTGGGAGAAAGACCATTGTGCAAGGGTGGATGTGACCCTAGGAACAGCCCATGTTAATTTATCTGCCGCACAGGTGTTTGCTGAGGTATGTGCAGCATGGAGGGAGGCAGAGACTCCAGTGGGAGTGAGGCCTAGTTGGATTTTCTTTGTAAGGAGACATGTTTGATAACGTACTCTTTCGTCTAGGGTGAGGATTTTTGTTAGCTCATACAGTTAACAGCTGTGGGTACGCCTATCCACTCCAGCAAGGAGCCTACAGGCTTTATCAATGGCTAGATGGATTTTATGTAGTGCAGCGTGGTCAGCGGCCGAGTAGATAGGTAGCCCATAGTCTACAAGGGAGAGGACAGAGGAGGTAACGGCAAGGTGTAGGGCCTCTGGCAGTAGGCAGGCTTTGTGCTGATACAATAGACCTGTGCGCATATTTATGGCAGAGGAAAGATTACTAATGTGGGTGTGGAATGATAGATTAGGGTCAAAGGTAATGCCTAGATATTTATAAGTGTGGACCTGTTCTAGTGGGAGATGGGTTTTGGAAACAATTGTTAGCTGGACATTATAGTCCTTACTCTGGCGGTGGGAAAAGAGCATTGTTTTAGTCTTTTTTATATTGACCATGAGTCTGTGATCAGTGAACCAGTTTTCAGCGTGGTTGAAAGCAAGTTGTAGGGTGGATTGAAGGATTGTGGGATCCAGGTGGGAGGCATACATTACCGCATCATCTGCATAGAGTAGGAGGCTACATGGACAGGATTTAGGCAGGGTAGTCAGGAAGATGCTGAATAGCAGTGGGCCAAGGATGGAGCCCTGGGGGACCCCCGAGCGGACAGGTAGGGTGGGTGAGAGGGTGCTATTTATCTTCACACATTGGGACCTATCTGTGAGGTAGCTTGTGAACCAAGCTATGGGTCTGGGGACAGGCCGGTGTGGTGGAGAGTATTTAGGAGCAGGGGGTGGGAGACTGTGTCGAATGCTTTTGACAGGTCTTTGAATACGGCTCCTGCTAGTAGCTCCTTATCGAGAGCATTGTGCAGCGAGTTGGAGAACTCTACAAGGGCAGTAGTTGTGCTGTGACCAGCTCTAAAGCCATGTTGTTCCCTACACAGGATGTCGTGCTCAGACATGGAGTCTGTGAGTTGTGTGGCAATGATTTTTTCCAGGGCTTTCGAGAGGGGAGGGAGTATGGAGATCAGCCTGTAATTATTAGGCAAGGTGGGGTCCCACTCTTTAGTATCGGTGTGATGGTAGCTACCTTCCAGTCAGTTGGGAACTGCCCTAGGAATAGGGAGAGGTTAAGGAGATCAGTCAGTGGGGGGAGCACATAGTCCAGTACCAAGTTAAGGATTTTCATCTCAAAGGAGTCTTTGCCGTAGTTTGAACCCCTAGGGCTTTTTTGAGGTAAGAACTTGCTTCGCTCATAGTAATAACCCTGAGGTAGAAGTGGGGGGTAGGTATTGCTGGGTTCTGAGGTCATTGGTGTGGGGTCAAAGAAGTTGTTAGGGAGAACTGTGCTCAGGTCAGAAAAAGCTTGATTTAGTCCACTGGCTTTTGTGAGTGGGTCCGACGTGATGTTATTGTTGACAGTTAGCTGGGAAGGGGGAGGCATCCTGGATTTTCCATTCAGCTCCTTTAGGTTGTCCCAAAACAACTTAGCATTCCCCCAGGATGAGGCCAGGGTGGATTTGTAGTAGCTGGATTTGGCCATTATGATAGCCCAGGTACACTTTTTGTGAGTCATTTTACAGGCTATCCTGTCCGCCTGCACACTAGAGGCAACTGCTTTGTACCAGAGGTCGTCACGGTTCTTTATTTGCTGGATCAGTGCTGGTGTGACCCAGTGGGCATTTTGTTTTTTTGTTTGAACCTTTGTGAGCGGGGCAAATGTATCGCAAGCTTTGTTGAAAGTGTGGGTGAAATACTTAAGGGCTGCATCTATGGAAATGGAGCATCTGATGGGGGACCAGTCACACCAATTCCCTCAACGCTGAAAACTTTGGCCAGATTTTAAGTTTTGTTTTTTTCATGGAGATGAAATTCTGAATGAGGTGAGGGTCCTTCTTTGCCATGAAAATATTCTTTTTTTTTTTTGTCAACTTTGTTTATCACCCTTACTACGCTGGACTCTCTCCAGCTGAGCTATGGGGCTTACCTTGGCTGTTTCCGTCTGTCTGAAGCCCTAGCTGCTGCTCCGGAGTCGCCTTGCTTTTCCCCATGGCCGATCCCAGTGCCCCTCTGAATCTAAGTGCCCCAGAGGCAAGAACTATCAATCTCCCCAGCACTCTATTTGAAAGCGTCAGGCTAGGACTAGTGCACGAAGAACCTCCGAGAGAACAGCCATTACCCGGCATTGGACGTGGTGCCACAGCGCCACTAAGCCCACCTTTGCCTACCAGCAAGAAGTTTTTTTTTTCATATTTATTTGCCCTTTTGGCTGGGAAGTGCAATGCACTCCAGCATGCTGTGCGCTCATTGCCAGGCATGCCCACAGAAGTGTCTCTGAGCCAATCCCCAGACTAGCTGGCTCCCGACTGCTAGGAACCCCTGGAACCACCAGAGGCTACTAGAAGGTGAGAGCAGGAATACCACCCTCCACAGGGAGGGAGAGCTAGCTCCGGACACTCAATCCCTCCCTCCCCTAACAACCCCCAATGGCCCGGGCTCGTTCCCAAACCCGGGTCACCAGTGTGGCATGAGGTGTGGCATCCAGCGCCTCAACCCTCAGCACCACTGGGTTGGCATGAAAATATTCTTGAATTAAAAAAAATAAAAATCACATAAAATAGACAGGTGACTTTGAACACAGACAGATGTGCCATAATAGGATTTTCTCCAAAGATAATTAGTACACAAGCTAAAAAACTGAGAAACAAATTGCTTGCTCTTCCCTCTCCTCACACACAACAGCACCATGTCTCATCTCCGTCAGTAACCTTTAGGCTGATGAATGTGCTGCTAAAGCAGTTGCTGCTGTGTGCATGTTCTAAAAAAATATGCTGGGGCTGCTGTCATTTTTTTTTAAATATGTAATAGATCTGCACTGTTACTGTCAACAGGTGCCCCCCCACCACAGACATTCATCTGAAATGCCAGAAGATCAGTCGCACTGATGGAAGGGGCTGATATGTGAACGGAGCAGCCTACATCGCAGTGAAAATGAGAATGGGGTAGGTGGCGTAGACAGACCCATCCTCTGTTAGCAAATCAGGCACTCTGCACCACTCACACCAGTGCAGAATTCTCAATGCAAACACACCTTTTGGGATTGTTTAAGTCAGGCCATTAAGGAAATCCCTGGACTTGCACTGTAAAATACCCCCACAGCACTGCTCCTGGGGGGGGGGAACAGACCCTGTACCTACTAGTTGCCCAAAACATAATTTGAACACATGGGTGTCATATGTTGACCCAGATAAGACACTTTGGGTTAATACTTCAGTGGATACCCTTTCACTAAGAAGATTAAATCTGTATATTAGGGCCAGGGGGGAATGATTTGAAAGCACATGGGACTGGGTTTTGGAATTGCTGTCAAAGGAAGCCTTGGAAGGACTTCTTATGGGTTCAGGAGGATACAAGTATGCAGCTTAGGAGGAGCCGACACAGCCATGCTGAATTAAAGACTGGGGGGGGGGAAGGGGAGTTGAAGTGATTTAATTAGTAAAGGTATTTCCTGACCTGCACCATTAGTGTTTGAATCGCAAAAGGGAGAATGCATGTAAGCTAGTCTGGTGCCACTCTGGATTCAGTGGGTCAGGGGACTTGTTTATGTGTTACCCCTAACAAACCAGTGTAATCAGTGACCTTTAAATGCTTTAAAATTCATCAAGGATATTTTATAGCCCTCACCAGGCAGAAGGGTGGCTCTCCATGCACACATGGGTCCGGCTGTAACTGTGTAATGGTAGGTCTCATGTGTAATGTGTGGTTGCTTTGTTGAAAATTTCAATAAATAGATTATTTAAAATAAAAGTTTCTGAACCGGTAGTACTGTAGCCCTACTAAGCTTCATCATCTAAATGTATTACCACATCATCTTGGATGTGCTTTGCTCGTGCCCCCAAATGTACGTATTTGTGGTTGGCATTAAATGGTGGTTCAGTCAGTGGTAAGGGGTACCCTGCCACTCTCTTCTCTGCTATTTCTACGAGGCAGTTTATCTGACCTCGTCACTACCCAAGCCTTATGTTCTCACATGCTAGTGGCTGCCAACATAGAAGCCAAAGGCCTTGTGCTTCTACGTTGGATGCAGCATAGATCCCCTGTTCTCATTCACTAGATTAGGGCCACTGCATGGCAAATGACGAAGAAGAGCATTTATGTAGTGCCTCTCATGCACACAGTATCCCACAATGCTTTGCATGCAATGTGCGACTGATAATGAAGTGACTGTAAACATTTAGTGGTGATCATTTTTTAGATCAGCACCCACACACAGCCTTGGACAACTGCATGAACAAGTTTTACGGCAAAGGGAATGTTGGCCAGGACACCATGGAAAATTCCCTTCTCTTGTGAAAAGAGCATTGGGTTCTTGTACTTCCACCTGTCACCCATCAGGACAACACCGGAGATGGACACCTCGATCTAATATCTCATCCTGAGGACAGCACACCACAGCAGTATGGTATCACACTAATGTCGCACTCAGGTGCCAGTGTTTATGGTATGAGCCCAATCCCAGTGTGAGACTTAGCCCTTGGCAAGCAGTGGACATATTGCCAAATACGGAATAGTTACCTCATATCTCCACTCCCATAGCAAGGTCCGAGCACAGACAGTCATGTTCTTACTAGCCAAGTCCCCATGCAACATTCATTTCAGTTTTGTGGGGTGGAAAGATAATCTGTTGGGGTGCAGGGGGGTAGACATCGAGTCCCTACTCCGATGAAGAGAAGCATTTTGGATTTACCAATAAAAGGATTAGATAAACCAGGATTAAATGATGTTTCAACCTGGCTCCATTCCTTAAAAAGAAGTAATATATGGTTAATGGTGACTATGATAAATATGGGCCACATAGACACCCACTTTTAGCATCATTCTTTGGTTATCAGTATTAGAATTTATGGGATTAAATTATCTAAATGTCTTGATTGAGATGATGTAACAGTTATGGAATTCACATTTACTACTGTATCTTAAAAACAGCTGGCAGTGTGAGCATATTATCTTTTGACCTTTTGACCTCCCATGTACATGGGTGAATTCTCCACATGTTGAGAATGCCTTCAAAGTGAATGCAGTGTCTTCAGTGTCCCTTATCTATGTTAAAGTATTTGTACCACAGGGCTCAGTATTACGGGCACTTCATTCTTACTGGCCCGGCTGACCTCCCCTTTTAGATATAAATATCTGATTATATCTAAATAGATGAGCAACAACTCGCTATACTTGCATTGCTTGGTTCTAGATATTAGCACAAAGGTCCCAGATAGTGAGCATACCGATAACTTGACCTTGGTGCCCTCCCTGTTCATAACCACCTCTGGTGCACTGAAATTAAGTAGCACATTGATTACTTACACAACTATTTTGATTAAAGACACTTAATCTGATCCAACTATTAATTACATATGACCCTTTCGCATTGCTGTACTGTAAAACTGTTCTTGCAATTCAAACAGTAATTTGACCCCGTGACCTCCCGCAATAAAATTGAGGCTGGTGCACTGGATAAATAAAGCAGCATCAGTGACTTCTAACACAGGGATCCTTTTTATATGACTAGACATTCCAGTACATATGTTACTTAGAATATATGCAACTTCACATTGCCTCATTGCGTTACCTCTCCTGTATGTATAAAAACTGAGTTAATATTTCACTGCTTACATACTTCTTTGACCTCCTAGATAGAGTGTTGTATCAATTAAGTAGTTAAAAATGTAACGACTGTGTTATGTTAGCGTTTGGTAACCAGGTTAAGTGCACATGATGGTGTGCATTCTTTTTAATCACAAGTGTTGGTTTACTGTGATTTTTCACATTGGTGTGTGTATGAACAAGCACTCATAAAGAGCAGCTGTTGATAATTAAATGTTATTATTTAAGGGGTGTTCGCACACATGATCGACCTCCCTGAGGAAGCACACACGCGCAAAAACCAGTCAGGGCTGTTTGGTGGCATATCAGTCTCCCTCCTGAACTTTAAAGTGTTGGACTTGAACTCTGTGCAAATATAAAATGAACCACTTTTATATGTATGTTAGAATGCTATAATCACCAGAAATCTGATATTTACCAGTGTTGTTGTACCAGCGATGTGACGTAATTTAGCTGTTATACCATCGCGGGTACGTCACATCGATGGTACGACAACATGGAACCTCCTCGCACATGCGCGTTAGGAAATGCTCAGCTCCTGTGGAAATGGCCTCGGTGGTGAGATCTCTGCCAAAAGACATCAGTGCTGCTAAAAGGACACAGTCCTCATGTTCAGCTTAGGTTTGTGTTGCTGTATTTTATTTAAAAAAGCTAGTCTGTGAGAGGGGGAACGTGGATCAAGTGGTGCTTCTTCCTGTTGGGGGGGGGGACATAAGCAGCACCGCAGTGTTCATTAAGTTTGTGAGGTGTTTACAGCGGCACTCAAGAAACATTCAGTGTTGTTTAGTTGATGCCCGTACACTATACAAGACAATGGATGGGCATCAGTTAAACAACAATGTTGTATTCACTTCTCGAGGTTACATGACAACTGTAAACCTCTCGAGCTTCGCTCTCAAGGTTTACTTTGTTGTCATGGTAACCTCTCGAAGTGAATACAACTTTCTTAACTGATGCCCATCCATTGTCCTCTATGTTGTAAACTAACGGTGTTGGTGCCTCTCTTTCTGGAATTCTCGATTGCTGTTTTGAGCAAGCAGGCACAACCTAGTAGTGGAGCCGCTTCCTTCTGTGTTGACTACTTTACTCCCAGACTGTATGCCCCCACTTCAGGTGTCTCATTTTACCTTTCTGTGTGTATAAAGGTTTATACCACACCAGTCAGAATGCATTTCACCAGGTAAGTGATGTTATTTTCGTTAGTGGCACCTACTATCAAAATAATATGTTATTTTGGTATTAAATATATCAGAAACAAAAAAACACAGGTTAGGTGGGTCATAAGGCTATACTTAACCAATGGGAATGCAGCTGAAACAATGCTTGATGGCATCACTGTGGAGCAAGCTATGCACAAGAAACACAGACTGAGTCAGCAGAACAAGACCCAGCAGTCCATCCAGTGTCTCCATTTCCCTGCTTGGCTCCATGCCTGGTCTAACGTCAGACTGGATTTAGAGATCTGATAGCCCTCATGGCAGATCATCACCCCCTTCCCCAGGTATCCCTTCCCCTCTTCTGCCTGTGGTTCCCACTGTTTCCTTATATATGCCTCACCCAAGCTTAAAGCCTGGCACAGTCTTGGCTTCAGCCACCTCGAGTCATCCACCACCCACTCTGTGAATAAGAACTTCCTCATGCTCCTGCTAAATCTCCCACCCACCAGTCTCTACCAGTGTCCTCTAGTTACTAGGCCTTCGTTCCTCATAAACATCCTCACTATCCACCCTGCTGATTCCTCGCGAGAACTTGTATATCTCAATAACATCCCCCCTTTCTCTCCTGGCATCCAGTGTATATTTCCTCCTGTGAAGTCCCCTGCCATCCCTGGATCATCTTTGTGGCCATCCTGTATGGTCTCTATACGGTCCCTGTCATTCTTGAGGTGTAGACTCCAGAACTGCATGCAGTAGTCATGGTGCAGCCTTACCAGTGACCGGTACAAGGGCAGTGTCATCTCATTATTCTTACTATCAGATGCCCTTCCTACACATCCCAGCATTGTGTCTGTCTTCCCCTATGCTTTGTAGTCTGGGCAGTGGGCTTCAGACTGCCGCTAATGATGACCCCCCCCAGGTCTCTCTGTTCAGTTGTATGCATCACACTGACTCCCCCCATCCAATAGTCCATTTTAGGGTTCCTTCTACCAATGAGCATCGCTTTGCACTTTTTTATATTGAATGTTTGTTGTGACATTCTGATGGTCACTGTTCCCCAGTGGTCCCTTTACAATAACCTCCCTGGCAGTCTCTGTCTGAGATTATCCCCTCGTTTGTTGATTCTACAATGCAGTGTACCAGGAATCCATTCCAGAATGCCTCCACCAGCCCATGACTGCTGACGCTTGATAATACTGGGACACTCCAGTCCATGTCTGGCACATTGAAGTCCCCTACCTACACCCCCTTCACCCTGTACTGCAGCCCTCCTAAGCTTCTCCCCCAGTATCCCATTCTCTGTATCCTTCAGACTGGGTGGCATGTAAGCTACCCCAACCCTGATGACCCTTGGGAGCATTCAGGAGCATTAGGATGGGTCTATGAAGAAAGGTTGATGGAGCTTAAGATGTGCCTGCTAGATACGGCGGGGGGGGGACATGATAGGAACATTCAAGTTTCTACGGAGGATAAACAAAGTGGACATCAGTCTGCTGTTCACATTCAGTGTAAACACAAACATTAAAGCTAATGTGAAGAGGCTAGCAGGGGTTTAGAACTACTTTTTTATGCAGAAGGGTGGTGGACAGATAGAACAGATTGCTCAGCAAGGTGGTCTGTGCAAAATCAATGGTAGAGTTCAGTTTAAGCATAGGTGGGATAAACACAAAGGTTTAGTTGGGGGGGCAATGGGGAGGGGATAAAAAAGGAGGAGAAGATGAGTGACCTCTAGGGGGCTCGTTCTCATAGGTTAGACAAGGATAAGGGCAGGCCAGATTGACCCATTGGCCTTCCTCTACCATCAGTTTCTGTGTTTCTATGTTTCAGCTGCTTTGGGTAGGGCCGGCTGGCTGGGAAGAGAGTCAGGAGGAACTTTCTAGAACAGGGGCATAGCAACCAGTGGGCCACGCACTGCATCTAGGTGGGGACTGCCTAGTGGTGTCACATGAAGGAGCACTGCTACTATTTCCACCTAGTTTTCATCCCACTATGTCCCATCCCCACCATGCTGGGATATAGTCTGAGATGGCAAACCTTTCTGGCCAGTCAGAAGTAGGCTGAGCATGGCTGTCCCACCGACAGAATGGTAGAGTTACTGCTTGCGGTGCCAATGACCCAAGATCAGAAGTGACCTCAGCACTGCACACTGTGACAGTGTCCTTCCTCCTCCATGGTCAATACTGAACAAAAGTAATAATTCAGTAAATCACCCTTTTTCCTACTCTCTTCTAGCCCGTCCACTCCTTACTTATCTGAAAATAGCCTTCTTAGTTTTCCTTTTTCCCTAATGCACCTAAGGTTTTCTCTCCCCCCTTGACCCTCTCAGCCATTCTCAGCTCTGTCTCTGCTTTATTTTTTATTTACCAGTATTCTGGCCTCTTTCAGCTTTTTTTCAGATAAGCCTCCTGGTTGGCTTCGCTCTGTCCCCCCTTGTATTTTCAGAATGCCACCTTTCTTGCCCTTACTGCTGCTCCCACCCCTCAAAAATCATATTGCATTTTGGTTCGTACCCACTTGTCTCCTGCACGATGCCACCACCTCCATTACACCCCTGTTTATGACATCCTAGCTGGCTTCTGCCCTTTCTGCTCTCTCTACCCCTACCAGTTTATCTTTCCGCATTTCTGCAGCCTTGCCAAAGTCTGCCCCGCTGAAGTCCAGGGCCACAGTTTATTAACTGGAGTTATGTGCTCTTGGGGTTAAGTTGCACCACATTGCAGTGTGATCACCAGATTCTAGTAGTTCTCTGATCTCTGCTTCTCTGATTATCTCAGCATTTGACAGAACCAGATGAAGGGTGGTCCCCTCTCTAGTTGGTTCCCAGACCCACTGTATGAAAAAGCAGTCTTGCATCGCATCCACCACAGTACCTGTCTTCTCGCACTGATCGCTGCAGGGATTTCTCAGTTCACACCTGGCATATTTAGGTCCCGCACCATCACCACCTCCCCTTCGGATGATGCCTTCCTGATCTCCTTCACTAATTCTCTGTCCCAATCCTTCTTCTGGTTTGGTGGTCTGTACACCACTCTGATCCTCATCTTTTTAACCCCTTCCATTGTCATTTGCACCCAAACGCCTTATATTCTGTGCCCACCCTCCAGAGTTCTATGTTCTGTGGCCTTCATAACTTCCTTAACCATTACAATACTGAGGGAGTATATACATCCTGAATCTATATACGTTCAAACGTACTCAGCACTTATTTAATGTACAGCGTGACTGATATGGCCCTTGTTGAGCCTGCTTCAGAATGCCGGGGGTCTTATGCCCTGCGTTGCAGGATGGAAGGGGTGAACAGAGGAGAAGAGAAGAAAAGAGAAGAGGGCGTCCTGTTTAGTGTAGAATGAAGTGAAGAATGAGAGCTAGTAAGGAACAGTGCAAGCGAGGGAGCCACTGAGAGGTAGGCCACAGTGTGTGAGGTACTGGGAACCGCTGCCTCAAGACTGCTGCTGCTTGAACTGTGAGCCCCCACCCCCACCCCGGCTCAGGAGGAAGTCCAGCTATTGGGCCAATCCTGCCCTAAGTAAATTGCAGTGGTTTTGGCCACAGTTTTAAGTGCCTGTCTCCAGTTGTGCCCCTCAGCTCCTTGGAGCTGTTGTGTTGTTTTTAAATAAATTAATTTATTTTACCCGAGTATGCCTCCCGCCTGACGAATTAAGCTGCCTGTACTAACGTGGATTGCCCCCAGCTGGGTTTCCAGGTTCGTATCTGGCCCTCAGAGCTGCTGTTAGCTGTCGGCTGTCACTCAAGTCAGCAAGCAAGAACCCTTTTACCTGCGCTATAAGGTATGTGCCATCTTTCATTTTGCTCTCTGGATGGTCATCTGTGCTTGTGCCCCCCCCCCAATTCCCTAGTAAACATCAGACCCCTAGACACAAGCCGGAGGGGTGGCTTAAAGTAGTATGATGTAGATACACAATGTCCTGACAAGGAATATACCATTTCTCATTTTACTGGGGACAGGACCATCAAAGCTCACTTGTGACTTTACCGACCGCAGTCAAGCTGTAGTCCTGACCCTCACTCATGAAGATAAATGGCACTTTCTGAGCCAAGCCGTTGTATATCCAATGAAGACACATCTGTGCTTTGTGATTATTTCGCTTTTTTTTCTTATGTTTTGATATTTATTTTTTCTTGTAGGCAGTTAAGGGATTTTATATTCAGGATATATATATATCTGCTTATTCATTCGTCCTTGGAATCATTCCATGTTATTGTATTATGTTTTAATTCCAAAGGGTTTATTTATTTATTTATTGAAAAGTTTCACCAGGAAAGGCCCACTGAACAATAACAATTGCTCATCTCACGGAGCGTCCTGGGGGAAGGGGATACAGAAGAGTACGAATCCAACAGCATACATTTGTCTTTTTTATTTTGACAGGCAAGACATGAATCAAAAACCTACACAGCATGGATATTCATGGGACAGACAAAGATATAAAACTAAAACTATGTTAGATCAAATACAAAAATACAGGAATAAGTGCATACGGTCAAATTTACCCTCAGGCATGGATCAGTGGACTATTTTGTTGCTGTGATCCTACTACTGTATTTGTTCTGAACCCTGTCTGATATGTATGTATCCTCCTTTACATACGGAGTATGTGTATATATGATATGTAATATTCTCAATAAAAAGATTACAAAGAGCAAAAAATTCATTACTTAGTTGGTGAGCAGTGGAACAGAATTCTGGGGACATGGGTTTGATTCCCAGTTAGGTTTCATTATTTCATTCTAATTAATTTTTTTTTGCATTATTTGTTTTCCCCCCCGTACCAGAGCCGATCACTCCTTCGAGCCCCTCAGAGGATCTTCCCAGCCTGGCAGTCTCCTAACCCCACTGCCCCACATTTGCAGTCTACCCAGGTATCCCCGATGTATCCCTTCATCGGGCGGGTCCCTTACATACATGACGGATGAGCCTTCCGGCCATACTTCATGACCCTGGGTGCTGCTGAGGCAGCAGATGGAGGTCCGGGAGCCCAGAGCTGGAGATCCGGGGAGGTCGTCACCCAATTGGCCCTGGCACCATTTTCTTGTTTTCTCCCGAGGAGCGATGTGCCACTGACGTCACGGCAAGTGCCAGATGTCCATCGCTCCGCAGACATCATGGGTCGGACGTCACACTGTACCCCCCAGCCTCGCTAGTGGTCAGCAGATGCTGAACCGCATCTCACTCCTCCCCCGGAGAAGGAAAGCTGTCAGAGGACGACCTTTTTCTCCCACTGGCTCCTCCAGTGACCCGAAACAACTCAACCCGGTCGCCGACGCCGCAGACGGAAATCCAACCGCTGCGCCGATGGGCCAGCATTTCATTCTAATTTAAATTGGTGTTTCAGATACTTAGCAATGGCCAATACTTGCAGTGTTGCTCTGATACATATACACGCCTGGGGTGCATTGTGAGGCACAAAGCCTCAGGCCAAGTGCATTCAACCACCCAAGGCGTGTGTATATCAGAGCATGTTGCATGCCCTGTAGTAGATTATCTGTCTTATAAAATGTCCAGAAAGTTCTAAGGGATGAAAAGAAGGGAAGGCATGCAGCCATTATGGAATAATGCATGGTCTTGTGGTGTGTTTCATCCAATCAGGAGACTGGATTTTCACAGATTTTTCTTACCCATTTTATAAATGTAGTTATACAGCTGGATTGTACTGATAAATAGCACAATAAAAAGTGTTATACTAACCCAACATTCTGTAGCAAGACAATATTATCTTGCAAAGTTGGATGTGTCACAATGCATACTGAACCAATCAGAGGGCAGCTTTGCCAGTGCTGATGACATCACAATAGCCATGTGTAGCACTGAATCCAGTTGTTGAAATCAAAGAAAAACAGTAACATTGTTATGCAACCAGCAGATTTGGAAGCTATAACTAGTAAACTAATATGGCATAAATCGAATATGCAATGGGCTGACTCAAAATGTGCAGTTTATCATCATTTGTTAAGGGGCATGACTTTCATATCTCACTTGTGGCTCTTCCACTCATGAGTTGTGGTTGTGCCTCCTTACACGTGGAGATAAACTGCATATTTTGAGTCGCACTATTACATATCCCATATATGTGGTGAACTCATCTTGCTAGGGGACTTTAATGTCAGTTGGCTCTCCCCAGCCTCCAGGCCGACCATCCACAAGGCTGAGTCCCTAAATCTTATGCAGATTATCACTGAACCCACCCAGCTCCACCCCCACTCTCATAACCACTCCCTCCTGGACTGGGTTCTGTCCTCCCATTCCCACCATATTGTAGCAGCAGGAATCCTGCCGGACACTTTCAGCGACCACTGCATGACGTTCTACATCAAGAAGATCTGGCGTCCACACTCCTCCTCTAAATACATCTGGACCAGGTCCCCCCATTCACTCAACACCTCCACCTTTTTGAGTGACTTTGCTGTTGGAGATTGAACAGCTATACCCTCTGTCATGGATATCAACATTGCTCTCTCCCTGTTTCATTCCAAATTCTCCTTTGTATGGGACAAGCATGGCCTGCTCAGAAAATCCGGGGTCAAAAATCACCATCACCCCTAGATTACCCCTAAAGTCATTGACCACTGCAAGTCCCATGACCTTGCCTGGGCACATTTCAAACTTTCTCACTCCTTTCCTGATCTCCTGTTACATAGGACCGTCAGGAACTCCTAAGGCTGCTGGGCTGTGAAATCACAGTATTTGAAGGCCAACCTTCAGAACAATCTTAACACCCCTTCAAAGTTCTGGAAGGTAATCATTCCCTTTTTTACCCTCTGATGCAGTCCGCTCCTCCAGTCCTCCTTGTAAATGGTTCATCAGTGTCTGACCCCACCTCTGTTGCTGCTTATTTCAATGAGTTCCTTATCACTTGTGCTCTCCCTTCTACTCACCCTCCTGCCTCAGCACATCCGCCTCTGGACCAGAAGGTCATGGGTTCTCGTCCCACACCGGGATTGAACTTGCACCTAAAAATTGCTGGCATCTGAGTGCAGTATTGGGGGGTGCTGTACTGCTGGGGTGTGCCGTCCTTTGGATGAGACGTTAAACCGAGGTCCCTTCTGCCCATCCTGGTGTTGTCCTGGTGGGTGTCCAGGTGGAAGTAAAGAACCCAGAGCACTCTTCGCAAAGTAGGAACATTCCGGTGTCCTGGCCAACATTCCCCTTCCCATTAACCGGTTCATGCAATTATCCAGGCTGTGTGTGGGTGATGATGTGCCATATGGCCGCCACCACACATTCAGTCACTTCACTACCAGTCTAGCATTGCTTGTAAAGCGCTTTGGATGTATGAAAAGCGCTATATAAATGCTGATTCTTTTCTTCTTCTTCTTCTTCTTCTTCTTCTTCTTCTTCTACTTCTCCTCACATTCCCTCTTGTCTCCCTTCCACTGGTTGCCTCTTTTCCCTGTTACTACCCAGGAAACCCTTACTGCCTTTTACTCCTTCAACCTGCACAAATCCAGTCTTGATGGACTGGGTCCTAAAGTAATCCAAATCTCTAGACCTATCATAGCACATCCACTGACTCACCTACTCAACCTCTTCCTCTCCCTCAGTGTTGTCCCTGAGTCCTGGAAGTTGGCCAGAGTTCTTCCACTCCACAAAGGAAGGGACCCTTACTTCCCGGGTAACCTCTGGTCAATCTCCCTCCTCCTTTCCCTTGCTAATCTGCAAGAGAAGCTTGTCTGCACTAGATTCTCTGATTTTCTATCCTCCACCGATTCTCTCTTCCTGTTCCAGTCTGGCTTCTGGAAGCATCGCTCCACCATCTTCTCCCTGCTCTTTGTAACTAATTCTATCTTCTCAGGGATGGATCAGGGGCGCATCACAGCTACCATTTTCATCAGTTTGGCCAAGGCCTTTGACCCGGTGTCCCACCATCTTCCCCTGGATTAGCTGAGTGCTGCTGACCGCTCAACTCCTGCTGTAGATTGGTTCTGTTCTTACCTCTCTAGCTGCTGCCTGCAGTCAGTATAGATTGGTAGTGCCCTATGACCTCCACTTCCTATCCAGCCCAGGATCCCACAGGGCTCAATCCTGGAGCCCATCCTGTTCTCCATCTTCCTTCACGACCTCCCCACAGCTTGTACCAACTCACATATCCACATGTAAGCAGATCGCACAGTCATGCATACCTCCAGTGTGGAAGGTCTGCTCCTCCAAGACTTTCACAATGTTCTGCTCTGGTTTTACTCTAACCAGCTCACACAAAAAAAGTGCATCCATGACCTTTGGAACCAGCCAAAAATTGACCAGACTTCCAACTCTTCTCTGCCCACATTGATGCCATCCACACCAAGTTTCACCCTAAACATGGTGCCTTGTGCTGCAATAAAGATGGTCTGTCTCTGCAGGTATGCCATGAGCTTGTCACCAAAATGGTGCTCCCAGTTTTTGATTGTGTGGAAGGGGTTTATGGCACTGCTTCCTCCACCCCCCTGGCCAGGCTGGACACCCTCTGCAATGCCTTCTGTTATTTTACTACCAAACCCCCCTCTTGTACCCACTAGTGCTCACTCTACTCCTCTGTATCCTTTCTTCCTGTACCTTCATGTCACCAGAAGCCCTGTGCCTCATTCATACCCAAATACTGGTTTGGGTCCCTTCCCGCTTCCCTCTCCTCCAGTTCCCTCTGCCTCCTGCTCCCTCAGCTCCAGGATTCCTCATCCCTGCAGTTCTGCTGGGCAAACAGGCTTCCCTATTGTCTCCCATTACTCTGGAACTGACTCCCATCCTCCCCCATTTCATGACACTACCTCCCCAGTTTCCCTCAGGTACCAGCTGAAACTGCTTCCCTCCTCCCACCCCTGTTTTATCCTACCTGACTTCCCCCCACACACACACACATTTCCCTGTTACTGTGGTGCAGATGTGGCTGAATTGCCTGATTTTTTACTGCTCGCTCTTATTGTACTTACTCCTGTTTTTTTTTTTTTTTGTATACTCTTTTTACCTCCCCTCACACTCCGGTGCCCACCTCTCCTTCGGGCCACCTAGTGCTTCCATGCCTTGGCTGTCTTCTTCTGGAGCTCTTCCCACACACACATATCACAGCCGACCTCTGATTTGTCCCGACGTATCCCATCACCGGGCAGGTCCCCCTCCTCCGAGGGGGAAGGCACCAGGTGGCAGGGGACCCCGGCACATTATTTTTCTATGGTCCGGAGGCGCTGCTGTGGTGAAGGATGCACCCAGAGGTTCTGAGGGACATGGAGCATGGAGGCCGTCATCTGGTGGCACCGAAGCTGTTTTCCGGCTTTCTGGTTGTTCCACCTGCGCCGCTGCATGTAGTACCCCGGTCTTCACCGGGGGATACTACTAGAGTGAAGCTTCCCACCCTCCCCAGGAGAGGAGAGGAGAGCAGTCCTCCAGATGCTCAATCCTCTCCTTCCCCAGCCAGCCCCCGATGACCTAAGCCCGTTTCCAAACCCGGGTCACCAGCGTGGTTCGAGGTGTGGCGTCCAGCGCCTCAACCCTCTGCGCCACCGGTTACTCCTGTTTTAATCATATGCTCTATTCCACTTTACTGTAAGTGTGAACTGTATCAATGCTATGTAACTGTATTTAACTGTGTATTGTATCCATGCTTTGTATTTGGCTCCCCTGTTCCCTTCCCCGAGGTCGCACCTGGAAATGAACCTTGACTCAGTGTGCCTTTGCCAGTCACCAACTTTCAAATAAATAAACATGTATATAGTTTTTATCCCCTCTGCCACCATGTCAGGGCCCCCTTCTCTGGCCAAGCAACCACACAGTCCCATCTGCTACTAACCTTGCTCTGCTCTTGATGCCTCATAGCTTTCCCCTGTGATGGGGTTCCGAAAGGGGGAAGTCTTCCCCCGGTACCAAGGATCCATTCAGGCAGAGGGCTTCAAAGACTAAGGCCGGAGTTTGCCAACAAACGTCATACTGACCACAAGTAAACTGGCTTTTTAACCCCCATTTTCCCCCTGGAATTCTCCCTTCCTTCACTTTTCCAGTTTGAGCATAGCCCTGTGCCAGCCTTGTCCATTGCAGTGTAACGTGTGCATGTACAACCCCTCGTGAGGGAGCAGACTCACTGGGCCCACCGTCAGAGGTCGCTGTGCTGGCAGATTCCCACACCTCCCTCTCAGGTCAAGCTGGCACTGTGGTTGGTAACACTCCCCAGCTGGGGCCGCATCCAGTCCCAGCTCCCTGAGGCCACTCCCAAACCTGGGGAGCCGTCCCAATGCAGCCTCCCACTGCACCATCAGACAGCACCTAGACTTAGCATTTCTTTTGATGTAGAGCAGTTCAAAATTTTAAAAAATGGTCTTTTCATGTGGTTTGCAATTTAAAATGTTATTTTAAAAACCTGTTTCACTGATGTAATACTATGCCTGTTGTTATCAGGAGGACAAGTCAGTAGATACGGCATGGAAGCCACAGCTTCTGGTTAGATTTATAAGTTAGGAGAAAGACTGTCATACAAAGGGTAGCACATGGCAGTTTTTCAATAGCAATTTAAGGTACAATGGGTCTCTGATTGCTGAATAAATAGCAGGCTCTTGTTGATGCCACTTTCTACACTGGTAAAAGGTACTGTCCAGCTGGAATATTATTCCACTGATAAGCAACTTGAAAAAAAAAAAACAAAAGCAAGTCTCCCTGGGTCTGATTTAACTAAGATAACATTTTCAGCTCCATAAATCTCAAGACAACAACCGCTATTTGCATGGAGCAGACCAATAGCACATCTGTCTGATAGCGTATTTGATAGTCTGCTTGTTGTTTTTTATTTAATTGTTGTGTTTTATTTTATGTATAACTTGTCTATTTTTATCTTATGTATTTTTGTACGAAATGTAATATGCTGTGTATGGACACTTACAAATGTATATAGGACAACTTTGAAAAAAGGGCCCTCTGGTCCTGACGTTTTTATCCTGTCAAAATAAAGATGTTACTATTACTAGTACTACTACATCTATAAACAATAATATTCACATTAAAATGGTCAATATGTTTGATATATGTACAATGTATTGTAATAATACAGTAAGTAAAGTTTATATACAGTACAGGTTAAACAAAATCCTTTTGACAAATAATATAATGATGTTTAAATAATACGCCAAGTCAGAGGCATGTTTACCTTTTGTCAGTTACAGATAGCATGCCTAATCAATGTGACAAACACGACGCAGAACAGCTCCACCTTCATGCAAGCTTCATTGACACCAAGACAGATGGTGCAAATTCCACACAATGTTTCGAGATGTAAGTCCTGTCTTTTTCAATTTAGTTGGTAATTGAATCTAGCGCCTCCCTATATTTGGAGTCTCAGTTCTCCATTCCTGACCCACAAACGTCTCAGGTCCCACTGAGATGCCATTAGTGACCTGGCCTTGTCTTGATCCACCCCGTGGTCTAGCTTGCTGTCATTCACTGTTAAAAATGTTGTAGCAATTATGATCCATTTTAAAATGTCAGTTAATTTTTGAAGGTTTAAGTAGATTACACACACGAATCCTTCTAACTATTTTCTTAGATTTGCAGCCTTTGTTTCCACCCCTTGCTCAGTCTTTCTATTAGATGATTTTGACATTTTTAACCTTAACTGTAAAGAAAAAACACACCCAGCCTGGGCTCCCTTTTTATGCATCTACACAGAGGTATGGTCAGTAGTACATTAGCCGCACGCCTCTTTCAAGGACAGCCTAGTCTATTCATGTCTTAGCAAATCATCTCTCTTTTATGCTGTACTGCATTTGGTGTGTAGATCTAATGCTGCCTCTAGGGCAGATTGTGTAGCTTGATATTGTAAGCAGTAGAAAATTATCAACCACAAGAAAAAGCAAATGTGCAGCTTAATTGTATGTTTAATTCATTAATAGCCTTTATCAGTAATCCAGACTGGTGTGGCATCTGTATCAGCCACTCCTTCTTTGTTACAACTGCTACTGGCACTCCAAATTACAGAATTTACTACAGAAGCAATGCATGTTAAAAAAAAAACTCTCATTACTGAGTCAGTCAGCCATGTGTGATTGCATCCCATTGAGATAATGAGAAAGGTTTAACTCTTGTTTCAAATTTGTCAGCAAACTTCATTAATAATCTCTTAACTCCTAGGTATAATACATGTGGGTCATAAATCTCAATGTGCCCGTATTGTGTGCGATTCAGTGCTTTGTTGCCCACCATGCTGTAGTTTTCTGTCTTTTTTTTTTTTTGAGGCACTGGATCGTACACCTCCTCCTCCTTCTCCTCCTCCCACTACTCCTCCATCCTGCGGAGACCTGTGAATCCAGCTTGGACCACTCCCAACCCTAGCTCTCTCTCTCACTGAAGACAGAGCTCTGCGGCTGCACTATCGGTTTGAGTCTTATGTTCTGCATATATTATTTTTAATTTTTTTTATTTTATTTCAAACTCTAGCTTCAAGATTATAAGTAGTTTAGTCCAATGAGTAAAATGCAATTGGTTGGTGAATCACATACTATATCTATAGCAGATGAAGATGCTATGTGTTTATATGTACTGTTACTGTGTCTGTTATACTTATGGGAGTACATTCTTGAATTCTTTGGGTGAGAGAACTGCAACACAAAGCTGAGATGTTTTGGCACACACAGGACTTGAGAATCTTATAAACATAAGAGACACAGGAACTGTATGTATAAATACAGTATATTACAAATCATGTTAAAGACCTTTGTCTGAAAAAAAATGAATGTGAATTAAAAATATTTTTTGTTATTTTGCAGGGTATCAGAGAATCAGCTTTGTAGGAAATGGACATTGCCAACTGAACTTAGAGCTGCAGAATTTTTGAACTAGATGCATGGGACGCCCTCTTATGGTTATAGGAGTACCTGGAATGTTTAGCAGTAACACGTCTGACTGGCTAAGAATGATTCCATGATTTATATTCACTAAAGATGCACCTCAGATGTTTTTAATCTAAAAGTTATTATATTGCTGCAGTATTTTTTATTTTAAATTATATACTGAGTGGGCTTGGCTTCCCTTCTCTGCATGACTTAAAGTTAATGGCTCTCTGGGCGAGGCACCATGTGCAGTTACTGTGAATTATGAGGTCTGTACAAGGGCAAAAGATCTACATGGATGCAGGGTGCCAGCCAGAGGGAGTTCAGTATCCCTGAGGGCTGTATGGACACAATTTCCATGCCATCAGATATTATAATGAAATAATATTCTTCCTAACTACTTTATTTATTTCTAATTCAGATTAATACCTTTGAGCCAAAGGCTCATTTACAAAGGTTCCAAGTCATACAATACAAGACAAGACAAATAGCTTAACATTACATGACATAGAAATACGTAACACAACTTTACCTTACAGGGGCTGCAAGGCCAGGAGAATACAAAATGAAAGGTGGCATTCTTATACAGGGTTGTTCAGTGCATATAGGTAGTAGGGAGTAACAGATGGTGACCCTATGTACAGGTAGGAATCACAGACATAGACATCACTCATTGAGTGAGGTGCAGTGCAAGAGAGAAGCTAAGTACTAGGTAGTTTCAGAAAAAGAGGGCGTGAGATAAGCAATTTGTCGGTGGTGGTGAGGGGGTGGACTCTCAACAACTTACAGAGCCCCTGGGAAAGAGGGTGGCAGGGGGTGAAAGGAGTGTCGTGAACTGGTGGGGTTGAGGGGAATTAAGTAGCTGAGGGGAGGGAGCGGCCAGGGTAGGCTTTGTCAGGGGGAGTGGGTTAGGGCCTGGGGGAGCCCAAGGGAGGGGGTGTGGTGCAGATAGGGAGTGCCCGCAGGGAGGATAGGAGAGGGGGTCATAGAGTCTTGCAGGGTCAGCATTAGGTAGAGCAAGCACAAACATTTTCAAGGCCCAGGTGAGAGCGGAGCCCCGTTTTGAAGTGACTTGATCCCATCGAGCTTTGATGAAAGCCAAGCTCTCATATTTTAAGGAGTCTGTAGTGTCAGCGGCCCCAACAGACATGAGTAGGAAGTGGAACACACCATGAAAATCCAAATACAGGATCACAACTAATAGTGAACTAACAGCAGTTAAACTTGGACATAGGAATAAGCAGAAATTTAGTTCAGGTTCATTTTGATTAAAAACATGATTGGCAATTATACAAACATTTCTGTTTCTGAAATATCTTCATTTGCTCATGGTCACTACCAGAAGGGAAGCAAAATTCACTAGAAAGAAATTTTCATCTTAAAAAAATTCTGTGGCAAGATCATGGAAGACATTAGAAATTCAAATGTGAAATCCCTGAACCAAAACCGTTATTATGAATGCACATTCTTGGACTGATGCCAGCCCACGAGATGGCAAAACAATTATAGCTCTGAAGTGGAACCGGTATATAATTTTCCTCTATTATAATCACATTTGCAATCATTAATTATTTTAATTTGAATGGCTACAAGGAGACGGGAAGATAGCATAAGCTTACTTACACAGAATATGATAATCCCTTCATTTAAGAATTGCTCCCAATCAGGTATTTCAATTTACCTAACCGGTAGACTTGTTAAAGATGTTTGACACCCCCATCCCTGATTCACAGGAAGGAAACCCAGCCAGACGTCTTCTACAGCACCTATTCACTTATTTTTCCATCAGACATGCTTCTCTGCCTTTTTAACATTAATTAAAAATATTTTCAGCCAATCAAGTGGCTAGAAAGGGCTGCAAAAAGAGACATTTCAATTCTCAAGAGAGCTGTCTTCTCCATCTTTCATGTGTAGCATCCTGTCCTAGATCAAACCAAGTTGACCTGAATTAGCAAACAACAGTTTTTGTTGTTTTTGTTGTTGTTTTACAATTTTTTTTGATATATAGTTTATTTCCCTGACCAGTTGACCATCTTGTTGCAGGGATATACTCTGTACATAGGGATGTATCCTGGTCAGGCCAAGAGAGACTGGCCATCATATAAATGACAGCTGGGCTTTTCTCCCTCACCCCCCCCCCCAGACATGGGTGGTCTCCGTGTCAGCATTGTGTTCCGACTGCGGGAAGGGCAAGCTCTCTGCCCCAGCTGCAGGAGTCACTGTGGTATTGGAACTCACCATCTGCCCTCCCTATTTGAGACACACTGCTGCCTAACTCCCGACGCGGCACACAGAGTTAGTTTCTGAACCCAGATCCTCTGCTCAGTAGCACAATGCAGGTGTGCCCTGCCATTGGAGTGGCCACTATTTAATTTTGTTTTATATTCTGTTGTTCCTTCCTTCCCTAATGTGACAGGCTCTCCTTTAGCCATTTTACAAGCCCTGGAAGCCTATGTCTTCTGCAGGCATCACCACTAGGTCCCAGATACCCACTTCCTGTTCCCCTCATATACTATCCCAGCTTGAAAAATAAATTCTTTGTCAAATGGGCCTCCCTTGACACAAGCAAGGACCAAACATGGTGTAGATAAATGTAATAAAAGGGTGACACTGAGATTAGAAACGGAGGGGGGGAGTCTGGGGGAAACGGGAAGGTACTAGCAATGCAACAACAGGAACTAAGGAAGCAGCAGTGCAAGGATTTAAGGAAGGGATGCATGGTATCCTTACGGGTGAGGCAGAGGGTAGGCAGCAAGCAAGGGAATCATGGGGGTAGGAAGTGGATAGTAAGGAGCAGTTTAGACAGGGAGGGCCAGCAGACCTTCTTGAGAGTGGTGTGTGTGAATGCCAGAAGCCTAGGGGATACAATGTGCAACCTCCAGGTGTTGGTGGTTGAGGCTCAGTTACAGCTGGTAGCCATGACAGAAGCCTGGGTGGTGCATCATCATGACTGGGAACTCGAAATTCCTGGCTACACTCTCTAGGGTAGAAGGCAGATAAAGTGGGGTAGGCCTTTACATCAGAGAAGGCATCAATGCCACAGAGGATAGAGACCTGCAGAGGAGCACCATGACTGAGACCCTTGGGGTGCATATATTCACAGGTAGAGGGAGGGTCATCAGGGTTGGGGTAACTTAGGTGCCACCCAATCTGATGGAGACAGAGAAGGGAATACTGGAGGAAGAGCTTAAGAGGGCTATAGATCCGGGTGAAGGGGTGCAGGTAGGGGACTTCAACATGCCAGACATGGACTGAAGTGTCCCAGTAGTATCAATCAATCAAAATCTTTATTTAACCAGGTGGGCACCATTGAGCGGAGCTCATTTTCCAGGTGAACCTGGGGTTGATCGTACAAAGGAAGAATACACACAATGAACAGCAGTATATACAATGCAGGTACATAACAGCAAGAGACCTGTGTAGATACAGGTGCAAGAATAAGTACAGGATACAATACAAGAAACGTTATACAGTTAGACAAATTTGTGCGGTGCAAGTGCATTAGAGAACTGGACAACAATGATATATGTAGTATATAAAAGCTTAAGAGAAGCCAAGTCCATGTTTAGGGTAGTTAAAAGGGAGGGACACAGGCGTACGCAAGAGTACTGTGGGGAAAGGGGATGGGCCCTAAGAGCAGAGGCAACAGATATTGGAGAGAGGAATACAGGACCCTCATGTTAAGGCTAACAAATGCACAATTCCTTATTGTGGCTCAAGTATAGCATTTTGAATGCTTGGAGGCTAATGGGATTACTTATTAGTATCAAGCACCAGCAGTCAGGGGCTGGTGGAAGCATTCTAGGATGGATTCCTGGCACACTGCATTGAAGAATCAACAAAGAAGGGAGTAATCTCAGACAGAGACCTTCAGGGAGGTTACTGTAAAGGAACCGCCGGGGAACAGTGACCGTCAGTCTGAATGGTTCCGCATAGCGCTGGATGTTGATCACACCAATTCTAGGCACGGGGTGCTGGATTACAGGAGGGCTGATTTCATCAGGATGCAGGAAGTACTCAAGGGTAAGTTGGGGGGGTGAAGCTGGCAGTAAGGGTAGATAGCAAGTGGACTATAATTAGGGAAGGGGTTAGAAGAGGTCACTTACCTCTGTGTAAAAAAGGCAGCGGAAGAACAAGAAGAGAAAGAAGCCTATATGGCATATGAAGGAGGTAAGAGAGGTGGCGAGGAAGAAGAGGGTGGCCTACAAATGTTACAAAACCAACCAAACAGATGAAAACAGGGAGGTGTTCTTTTAAATTATACTGAGCGAGTGCTCCCGAGGAAGTCTCTGATTGAGATGAAGCACCAGGGCAGAGGCAATTCTCCTCACTTGGATACGGCACCACAGACTCCTAATTACTTAAACTGTGGACCTGCTTATTTTTACAAGTTTTAGCTGTTGAAGCTATGGAACCACTGTGCTGTTTCTCCCAATCCCAGGAAGGGAATCTGTTCTTCTGGTTCCTGTTGGGAATCTGTTCATTTCTTTTGATTTGCTTCAGCATGTTGGAGTATGGCAACTGTGGAAATCATGTGTAAAGTGACTAATAACATAAGCACCTTCATGCTTATTTTGGTTGCTGGTTTTATTTGTTTCCATTGCTGCTCTAACTTAATTTGTCCTGGCTACTTTGTAGGGGTTAGCTGACCCAGTTATTGAGCACAGCCCTGTACCAAAGTATCATGGTTGCTATCTATTGGTTTGTAGGTGTTCTTACACAACTTTTAGGAGGCAGACAGGACTGTTAGAAAGCTGAAAGGGGAAACCAAGCTCAGAATAGCTATTGGAGTGAGATAGGGGTGCTAGGTGTTCTTCCACTTCGTCAGGAAGAAACGCAAAACCAAGGAAGGGCTTGTCAGGCTGAAAAGGGGGAAGGGATAGGAGGAAAGTGATGAGGTTACAGTAGACATACTAAAAAAGTATTTTTGTTCTGTCTTTATAGTGGAGGAGAATGTTTTGATCTGGCAGTGTGGGATCAGGCCCAGGTGTGTGTGTTGGGGGTTGGGGGTGGTAGTGGTTGTGCCCTGGACATGGGAGCTATAGGAGACGGGAGGATAATTGATTGCGTAGGGTTACTAAAGATAGACATATCCCCAGGCCTGGATGGTCTGCATCCAAGAGTGCTAAAAGAGGTGGGCCAAGTGCTCTTGGCACCACTGATGGACCTCTCCAATTGCTAGCTGTAGACCAAGAGGGGTTCTGGCCAGTTGGAGGGTAGCTGATGTGGTGCCGGTACACAAGAGTGGCAGTAAGGATGACGTGGGAAACCACCAATCGGTCAGCTTGACCTCAATAGTGGGTAAGATGCTGGCATCCATTATTAAGGACAGGCTTGTGAAGCTTCTGGAAGCAAATGGATTACAGGACAGTAGGCAGCATGGGTTCGAGGCAACACGATCTTACCAGGTGAGCCTGATTGGCTTCCATTGAGTTACAAAAGCTGCTAACAGTGACAGGCTGTGGATGTACTGGCTGGCAGGATGAACTTGTTCTTGGCAATGTTTCTGTAATTTTGATGATTGTTTTATGTATTTGAGAAACTGTTTCATCTCTTTTGTACTCTTCTTTTTCATTTTCTTTTCCCCCTCTTTTTTGTCTTTATTGTTTTTCCATTACAATCTCCCCCCTCATTCCTGTTCCACGCCTTTACTAATTTTATTTATGTATGACTTAGTGCTATGTTTGTTTTACTTAATCTGTATTCACCTCAGCCTCTGCCCTAAGGCACGTATCCTTGACCTTAAACAAAGCTTGCAGGCTCTTCACTTTATCACACTGCCTCACCCACACCTGCGATCTATACTCCCAAACTGGATGGCTACAATTGTCTAATCGTATCAAGTATCAGACCTGCTTAATGGTGAAAAAAATAACATTGGGCTTAGCCCCCCCAAGTGTCCAAGCACTCCTCCGCATGGCACAGAAACCATGCTCCAGCAGGGGCTCTGAATCACAGCTTCTGCACATCCCATGCTGCCGCACCACACAGGGGCAAAGATCCTTCGCTCACAGAGCTCCCAGCTGGTTAAATGACCTCAGCAACGACATCTTCTCCCTGCCTAAAATTAGGCCCCTTCAAATGGAAGCTCTGCCTCCTCCTCTCTGCCTCCAGCTCCTGTGATTGTCTGCCTTAATCTGCTCTTCCTAATCTAGCACCCCCCCGTTTACCTCCTCTAACACTCCTCCCCCCTCCCTCCTTACCCTCTCCCCTTTCTGCACGTTTCTTGTACCCGACAAATGCCACTGGCTGCACCTGATTTGTTGTCCCTTCCTAGCTTACTCTCCCTGTTGGCTTCTTGTACCACAGTAATGTATGTATGTATGTAACTGTTTGGAATTGACTGTAACCTGTTTTGCTCGCCACCATTTCAAATTGCATTGTTCTTTCATGTTGTAGTGTTCTTCTAAGTGTCTTGTCCCCTACTGCCTCTCAGTTTGACGTAGAACATTTGTAAAAGAGCCTTGGCTCAAAGGTATTTGCAATCCTAGACTTCAAATAAATAAATACATAAATAAAATATAATTCCCTCCTCCCTTTGCTCTCTTCCATTGCTGTTGTCCCTTGCTTATTGCTTGATGCCTCCTTTTCCCTGATGCAGTTGACTGGCCATTTTTTGCACTGTTTGATACATCTGTGGACACCTGAACCCAGACATTTAGTGTTAAAGACAAATTCAAATAAATATTTTTTTAAGTGACTTTCCCTGTTTGATTTGGTGTGGTTCAATGTCCCTCCTCCCCCATCACTTTTTCAAGACCACTGCTAAGGAAAATAAATTCAGTATTTATAAAAATATAATATTCTTTTCTGTGCAATTTGCGGAGACTCAACACATCATAATATAATTTTTGGATGTAGTTTTTTTTTATACTTTTGTAATACAAATGAAGAAAAAAATGACATCACATTTAAATGGAACACTATGTATCTATTGATTAAATAATTTATGTATTAGTTCCTATGAAGTTCATTGCACAGAAATACCTAATTGATTGGGGGTATTATGTTATCCTTGTATGTAAGATTATTTAGGTATTGAAAACTCATTTTTGCACCCTTGTTAAATCAGAACTACTCATTTTACGTGTAATTTAGAGCACTCTAATGCAATATGCCACCATTTAACACTGACTGATTATTTTGTATGCAGTAATTAAGTTTGTAGTGTTTAATGTGTGCTGTTGTAGGCAACTCTGCACTCCCCTCCCATCCCCCAAGAAGACTGTTGCAAGTTGATAAGTAGGAGTGTTAGCCCGGTGTTTGCATCTGCACTTTTGAGCTTGCAGCACTAAATGTAGAGTATTTCCAGCCCTATGATTGGAGCACCTTTGAGAGTCGGGTGTGCGCTGCTTTGTTGCCTTCATTTGCAGATGTACTATACCTGGACTTTAGTAAGGTATTTGACCCTGTCCAGCATTGAAGGCTAGTTAAGAAACTAGCTGACCTGGGTGTAGGGGGAAAAAACTAGGTAAATGGGTTGGAAACTGGCTGGGGGTGAGAACACAGATAGTGGTGCTATTTCCAAACTTTATAGAGGTGAGAGCAGTCACTAGTGGGGTGCAGCAGGAGTTGGTCCTTGGCCAGAGCTTTTTTAAAACATAATTTTTATTAAATTTTATAAGATATAGGAGAGATGGTTTGAACAGGTATAGATGGAGATAAGAGGAACTATCAATATATTACATTCAGCTTGGTGCATTCCGTGTAAACAGCTGATCCTACAACAAAAGCAGCATATGCGAAGAACAGTGTCTCATAGTCAGTTTGCGGTTGAATATTCAGTAGCTCCATGAGGCTTGGGTGGTCCAATTACATTCCTGTATTATACGTTCCAGGACACTGCCACAGTGCTGGCTGTAATAACAGTGGGCATTTGCTGTTCAAATAGACTGAAATGTCAAACGTCTGAACAAAAATACATCTGGACAAGATAATTGACAAACCATAGAGCTGTCAAGGTGATTATGAGTTAGACAAAATTGATTAAAGCATGGACAGAGCTAATTAGGTCATTGGTTCTTAGGATTTGTTCAGAGTATAAGAGAAAGTGTGTGGTTTGAAGAGAGAAAAAGGAATTGTATAAGAAAGGAACGGTGGGGAGAGGTCGGAGCTGCCTCACTGTACAAAATCTGAATGAGTAGCCGATTGATATAATATCCACCTCTGACACCAAGTTTCAAAAAGCCTTGATTTATTTGTCGATGTATAGGTCAGTTTTTCCAACGTGTAAATTTCCATAAGAATTTTTCTCCACCCCTCAATGGTGGGATCACGAGCAGTGTGCCACAGTCTGGTTATCACTTTTTTGCTGACTCTTGCTGGTTTTGATACTAGTGGCAAAAAAGTGATAACCAGACTGTGGCAGTAGGTACAAGCAGGTGGTACTGCTCCTGTACAGATCCTTGGTGAGACCCCACGAAGGTAGTGATGCAAGTTAACAAAAGGACTTTGGGCACTCATGAACTCCACAGATAACACAACTGCACTGCTACCAGCACTCACATTCATTTATTTAATGGTAAGACATCCACAAAAGCTGTAGTGTAAAGTGAAACGTTAGGGAGTCTATCTGTGCTGCTGGGGACTTGTTTTGGATGACTTACCATTAATAACTGAATATGAGTACCAGCACCACTGCAATTGTCTTATTTGTGGAATTCATGAATGGCCGAGGTTCTTTTTTTGTCTTGCGTCAGTTTTCCTACATTGGAGCACCGGCTACAGATTCACAAATCTGACCCTTTGTCTATATCCCACCTAGCTTACTGCCTGCAGTTCTGAAACCCTCACCTGAAGAAGGATGGGGTAGGGTGGAGTTGGTCTAGAGGAGGGCCACCAAGATGATTCGGGAGCAGTAGGACGGGTCTACGAAGAAAGGCTGATGGAGCTTAAGATGTACTTGCTAGATGCGGCGGGGGTGGGGCATGATAGGAACATTCAAGTTTCTACGGAGGATAAACAAAGTGGACAGCAGTCCGCTGTTCACAATCAGTAGGGGTAGGTTTAAGAAAGGTGCCAAGAACAACTTTTTTATGCAGAAGGGTGGTGGACAGGTGGAACAGATTGCTTAGCAAGGTGGTCTTTGCAAAATCACTGATAGAGTTCAGTTTAAGCATAGATGGGATAAACATAGTGCGGGGCAATGCGGAGGGGATAAAAAGGAGGGGAAGACAAGTGACCACTAGGGGGCTCATTCTCATAGGTTAGACAAGGTTAAGGGCAGGCCAGATAGACCAGTTGGCCTTCCTCTACCATCAGTTTCTGTGTTTCTATGTTTCATTCGCTTTGGGTAGGGATGGCTGGCTGGGAAGAGAGTCAGGAGAAACTTGCTAGATAAGGGGCATGGGAACCAGTGGTCCATGCACTGCATCTAGGTGGGGACTGCCTAGTGGTGTCATATGAAGGAGCACCGCTACTATTTCCACCTAGTTTTCTTCCCACTATGTCCCATCCCCACCATGCTGAGGTACAGCCTGAGACAGCAGATCTTTCTGACCAGTCAGAAGTGGGCTGGGTCAGGCTGGCCCACCAACACCATGGTAGAGTTACTGCTTGCGGTGCCAGTGACCCGAGATCAGGAGTGACCTTGACACATCGGAGTGCTGACTTGGGGGAGCAGGATTGGGTGTCATGGGTACTGCTCTCCTCCTCTGGGGAGGGGGTTGGGTGGCATCTGGCATTTTTCTGGCCCCTAGCGGTAATTGGAGGACACAGCACTTGGAATGCAATGTTGGGGCAGACGAGTAGCAGGTGTCTGGTGGGCTGTATATACGAGTGTGCGCAGTGTCACCATTGACGTACTTGCACACTCGCTGCTCAGTAAGGGGAGAAAAACAAGGAAATCAACCTAGCTGGCAGGATGAACACTGACTCCTGGCTGGCCCCGCACCAGTGACACAGGTTCGGTCCAACTGGATCCATGGTCCACTAGTCTAGAGATCTCCTTGCCACTCTGCCATGGTGGGCAAGCATTAGGTGACTGGGCACGGTAAGCCCAGGGAGAAAGCCAGTGATGGGGCTGAAGGGAGTCGGTGTGAGTGGGGTCAGCCAGGACTGGGAGCATAAGGACAGCAATTAAAAAAACAAAGAAGTGGGCTGGGTCCAGTTTTACCCCACAGTACTCTGACACTTTTATGTGTGACACTACCACATCCTGTGTCACATTGGCGGCCGAGGCAGCATTTCATCTCCCTTGCCAAGACTTCTTCGTTCAGCCCACACAAATTCCCTCTCCCTGGGCCTACCAGCTGCCAGCTGAGTAACAGCAGGAGCCCCTCACCCTGCCCTGAAATGGTGAGTTAAGCATGTGCTACACTGCCACCCAGTGGTAGTATTTAATAGCTATTCAGGGTGCTTTAATATGACTGTGCTTATGTTAATTTTGGTGTCTCTCAATAAAGAGAGTTGTTGTTGAAGACTAAGGCCGGGAAGCTGTGTGTTTCTCTTACATCCCTAAGGCAGGAGGCATGAGAGAGAGAGAGAGAGAGAGAGAGAGAGAGAGAGAGAGAGAGAGAGGGAGGGAGAGAGAGAGAGAGAGAGAGAGAGAGAGAGAGGAGAGAGAGAGATTCAATACTGCCTCTGCTTCCCGATATGGGCTTGAAATGTGAAGATGGGTCATGGCATGGTAAGCTGTAACAATTACCATTAGGTAACAATACTGGTCCTTTCACTACCTTCACACAGCAATCTGCTGTTTAAACAGCTGTGCATCCCAAACAGCCTGAAATAGACTGACAGACATTTATCTTGCAAGAAGGAATCAACATCTTATTTGCTATGCAAGGACAGCTGGAACTGTTATAGATGAGATATTAGTTAATTGTATACATATATGCTGTCTTATCATTTACTTTTCTGTAATAAAGTGCACCTGCTGTGGTATTTTAAAACATAAATGTTTTAAGGCCTCTTGCCCAGGTTGCACCTTAAAATGGAATTGTCTCCCAGGGAACTTACCCAGGTAATTAATACACATTTTGTTTTAGAAGTACTTCACTAATTTAAATATTATTCATGCCTTTCAGAAATGGGTCTTTTTAACGTATACCCATCAGCAACTGATCGCCTCTTTTTTAAAGAGCTGCTCATACCGCAAACAGTACACTTTACTTTTAGCAACAACCCCTTTTATTTGTTTTGAGACCACCCATTCGTTCTGGACACGAATGGCTCTGTTACAAGTCTTTCAAAAACCTCTTACTTTCATAGGTACTACAGACCTTTTAAGTTTTAATTTTCAATACCATCCTCCCAAAGTTTTTGACCCCCCCCCACACTGTAGTTCTGGCCTGTTTTTGGTGGACACCTCTGGCCCTCTTAAAATGCTGAACCAAGTTTTGTCTATTTCAAATCCCCCCTCCCCTGTCACTGCTGAAGCATCCATTGTCACTGTTGCTGTGCACTCCAACGCTCTAGGAGTGACTTGTATAGCCTTGTTAATACTTGGCGCATATGTCACACTACCACCTGTGAGCACAACTGATTTTTCTGGGCCTAAAATATGTGTGGATCATCATCACAGAAGCACAGAATTCAAGCTTAATTTTATTATGTCAGTAGGCAACTGTATTCTGCTGAAAATGCCAATGTTTCACCCTGGTAGGGCTTTATCCAAGTGGGAATACGTGTTCTGCCCTTTGTACAGTCCTTATGTAATACTTTACCTCTTGCTGCAGCAGGAATATCCATATCAAATGGCAATCCTTTTAACTTATCCCATTGCAGTAACACAGTTTATGGTAAGGTGGCTTTTGAACAGCAGGTTAAGGCTCAAAGTCTCCTGCTACTGATTCAATTTCATGGTACAGTTTTTCCCACCCTAATCAAGCCCTATCTGGGCAAAACTTAGGCCTTTTTTCAGAGAATACACCCGTTGATGGAATAAAATTAGATTTGAGTGGTAAGTGGGTCTTTTTTTCAATAACTCTACTATTATTTTAGGTTCTTACTGGGCTGACTTCTCCCACTTTCTCTGTTTGTTTGCAAGGGTTTCATAGATTCATAGACGTGTGATGGCAGAAAAGGACCGACAAGGCCCACTGAGTCTGCCCAGTTGTCCAGCTATCTGCTTGGACCTGAGCCTCCCACCCATAACACTCCTCTGTGGTTGTCCCATGCCCTTTTGAATCCCTCCACTGTTTCTTCTCCAACGACCGCCTCCGGGAGTCTGTTCCACTTTTCCACCACTCTCTCTGTGAATTAGTACTTCCTAATGTTACCCCTGAACTGCCCCCCCCCATCTGCAGGCCATGCCCCCTCGTCCTCTGATTACCCTTCATCTGGAAGATGCTTTCGGTTGAGGCCACACTGGAGGTTTTTAGCTCTCATTCCAGAAGTATACATGTAGCCCATAAAGCCTTTTTTTAATACGTCCCTGTCTCTCCAGCACCCATCTCCCTTGGGAGCTCCCAAGACACACCTCGACTCCCTGCCCCACCTACCTATGGTCCACGTCATCCATTGCACCTTGGCATTCCCCCCCAGATGAAGACGGGGTGAGGGGAATTTAAAGCAGAGTCTTCTGTGTCTCATCAGGAGATGCCATAAAATGGCTTGCAGTGCCTTGATTTCACAAAAATGTTAAAAACTAAGTTAATTGTAAAACAAAAACAAGTGACGGATCATCCTGACACCCCATACAGTTGACAACAGCGGTGTCAGACTTAGTCAGCACATTGTGTTGTTTTAGATGCGCAAAGTTTTTTCTGTTTTTAACGGTCTTGTGACTGCTAATGTTCACATTAACTGTGGCGTTAGATCAAATCAATAGTTTTTGGCTGATGAAACTGACATACGTCAGGTTTGCAAAAATTTGGTTATCTTCAGAATGTTTCATGTTTGAACTGGGCATGCACATCAGTGAGATGAATCTTAGTCAACAGTTCAAAAAAATTAACAAATGTTTCTGAAAAAAAACCACTTCTCAGAGAATCATTCTTGGGCCAAACTCTAAGAAACCTGAAAATTTTAAGTTGAATTTGAAACTTGCAAAACACACCATCCTTCTGTTCCTAATCCGCTCTGGTAATGTTGAACTCAACCCAGGGCCCACAGACCCCTGTGTAACTCCCTCCAAATCTACTAAATTGCCAGGATTAAAAATTGTAACTATCAATGTCCGTAGCCTAATCGCCAAGCTTGACAGTGTGAAGGCATGGGTAAACCTAATCAACCCAGATATACCGCTGCTCACTGAAACCTGGCTCAGCAGCTCAGTGGATCGTAGTGTCACGATGATAGCTGGGTACAATCAGTATTGCCAGGATAGAGCCACCTGAAGTGAGGGCATAATCCTCTATGTAAAAGATAAATTCTCCTCGACTATTACCAACTCCCTGTTGCTACCCCAGATATGTGAATGCCTGGAGGTCACGCTAGCTATAACCTAAAATGAATCCATCAACATTGTCGGCTACTATAGGCCCCCTTCTGGTGGCCCAAAGTTAATTAGCCACCCGACAAACCTGCTAAGCACTCGCAGTAATGAGAACATCATTTTGGGAGATTTTAACTTAGACTGACTCTCTTCAAAATCAAATGAACTCAAACTGCTCTGTGATGAGTATGGTGTAATGCAGGTCGTTCCTGAACCTGCTAGATTCAGTCATAAGAATCCTTCCCATTCCTCACTACAAGACTTTGTGCTTATTGACAGACCACATCTGTCAGTGGACCACAAAAGATGACAGCCACAGCTGTATTTGATAATGACTGTAGTGACCATAATGTTGTAGCATGTCTCAGAGGCACATGGAAACCTCCCACAGTATCTGCCTTCCACTATAAAAGAAAGCTCTCCCAGTTCTGTGTGACAAGCTACCTCCATGATCTGGCAAATGTTAACTGGCAGAACTCTTACCTGATGCCCTCTTACCTGAAGCCAGAAGGGGAAGGAAGGAAACATATTTAATTCAGTGCTTTAGAGTAACTGGTAATTGCTATTTTTCCTTTAAACTTAGATTGTGGGCGTTTAGTGACACTATACTTTCTTTGTTGTCTTTACTTATAATTGTTTTTGGGCTGTTGAAAATTTAAAACATAGTGGTGGTGTAATTCTGTGCTGTCTTTAATTGCTGCAAATTTTATCTTGGCTTGTCTGACTGCCCTGTAGTTGGGTGAAGGGGTGTTAATTGTCTGGCCTCTGACCTCAGCTACGGATAACTGGAGGTGGGGCTTAGTCAGAGTTAAAGTAGCAAGCAGAGGTTTATTTTCTCAGAAGAAGCCAGAAGGGAAGGAAGGAAACATATTTAATTCAGTGCTTTAGTAACTGGTAATTGCTATTTTTCTTTAAACTTAGATTGTGGCGCTTAGTGACACTATACTTTCTTTGTTGTCTTTACTTATAATTGTTTTTGGGCTGTTGAAAATTTAAAACATAGTGGTGGTGTAATTCTGTGCTGTCTTTAATTGCTGCAAATTTTATCTTGGCTTGTCTGACTGCCCTGTAGTTGGGTGAAGGGTGTTAATTGTCTGGCCTCTGACCTCAGCTACGTGATAACTGGAGGTGGGGCTTAGTCAGAATTAAAGTAGCAAGCAGAGGTTTATTTTTTCAGAAGAAGCCAGAAGGGAAGGAAGGAAACATATTCAATTCAGTGCTTTAGAGTAACTGGCAATTGCTATTTTTCTTTTAAACTTAGATTGTGGGCTTAGTGACACTATACTTTCTTTGTTGTCTTTACTTATAATTGTTTTTGGGCTGCTGAAAATTTAAAACATAGTGGTGGTGTAATTCTGTGCTGTCTTTAATTGTTGCAAATTTTATCTTGGCTTGTCTGACTGCCCTGTAGTTGGGTGAAGGGTGTTAATTGTCTGGCTTCTGACCTCAGCTACGTGATAACTGGAGGTGGGGCTTAGTCAGAGTTAAAGTAGCAAGCAGAGGTTTATTTTCTCAGAAGAAGCTAGAAGGGGAGGAAGGAAACATATTCAATTCAGTGCTTTAGAGTAACTGGTAATTGCTATTTTTCTTTTAAACTTAGATTGTGGGCGTTAGTGACACTATACTTTCTTTGTTGTCTTTACTTATAATTGTTTTTGGGCTGTTGAAAATTTAAAACATAGTGGTGGTGTAATTCTGTGCTGTCTTTAATTGCTGCAAATTTTATCTTGGCTTGTCTGACTGCCCTGTAGTTGGGTGAAGGGTTAATTGTCTGGCCTCTGACCTCAGCTACGTGATAACTGGAGGTGGGGCTTAGTCAGAATTAAAGTAGCAAGCAGAGGTTTATTTTTTCAGAAGAAGCCAGAAGGGGAAGGAAGGAAACATATTCAATGCAGTGCTTTAGAGTAACTGGCAATTGCTATTTTTCTTTTAAACTTAGATTGTGGGCTAGTGACACTATACTTTCTTTGTTGTCTTTACTTATAATTGTTTTTGGGCTGTTGAAAATTTAAAACATAGTGGTGGTGTAATTCTGTGCTGTCTTTAATTGCTTAAAATTTTCGCCCTCCTCCCCTTCCCCCAACTCTTAATTATATGCCCTGATAAATCTGATTGACAGGAGCTAAACACAGGAATAGTAAGGGTGTGAAGTAGGAGAGGCATAAGGGGAAGAAGCCCACCCTCAGCACAACAAGTGTTTTGACTCATTTATTTATTTATTGGTTTCTTTTCTTTAAAAAAATATCTGAGGATTAGTGACAGGATTTTAGTACAGTAAATTAATAAAAAGAGAACTAGGAGAGCTTCAGTAGCAGACAAGTAGTGGAATTGCAGTATAATGTGGGAGTGGTGCAATGCAGTGGCTGTGGGGCAGCCATATTCAGGCAGACCTTCTGGACACTGAGGGTGCTGCCCTATGCATGCATCTCTGGACTGCGGATGAGGTAGCCAGACTCAGAGCGAAGTAAACTGGGTAAGGAGTACCATCACCCCTATCCAGGGACCACCCAGTCCAATGCAGCTGCCTCAAAGGATGCCGAACGAGGAGCACTTGGATGACAGTGGGCTCAGGGAGGGTTAGAGCAGTCAGGCAGAGGCACATCCCAGATCCTATTCCACAAGAATTCATATGCCACACTGGCAAATGAGGACAACCAAATAGAGGTACCCAGAGAAGTGGAAGGAAAGGATGTGGAGGTTAGCCAAGGAGGTGACCTCAGAGGGGAAAGCAGTGGACCACAGAGGAGGAGGAAGTGAATCCTGGTGGGGGACTCCATCGTAAGAGGGATCCAGCTAGGAACACAGGAGGGGGAGGACAGGGAGGTGAGGTGCCTACCAGGTGCTCGGCATGGAGGGATGGAAGGAAGATCCTGGGGATCACTGGGAAGGCAAGATGGGAGGGTGAGCTGATGTCATTATCCACCTAGGTACTAATGACCTGGCAAATGGGGAGCCAAAGGAAGTTCAGGAAGAGTTTAGGAAACTGGGAGGGGTCTCAACAAGTAGCTACTCTGTCACTTTTCAGAAGTATCACCTGTGAGAGGCAAGGGAGAGCATAGGAGTGCATGTACCAGGAACTTTAACTCATGGTTGAAGAACTGGTGCTGTGAGGAAGGGTTTGGATTCATTGGTGACTGGGGACCCACCTGGAGGGATGGAGGTTTGTTCAGCCTGATGGCCTGCATCCATCCTGGAGGGAATCCAAGACTCAATGATAAGTTTAAATGCTACATTGATGCATTTAAACTAGCAAAGGGGTGGCAGGCCAGCAAGGAGGGTACCTATTGCTCACCCCCACAGCTAGCAGTGGAACCAGTGAACCAGAGGAGTGGCTATCTCTGCAAAGCAGTGTGCAAAAGATGGAGATTAGTGCCCAAGAGGTGGATAAGCAGAAAAGGGCAAAATTCAGCAGAAGGGCAGACAGCAAGGAGAACCAGGGATAAATGACAACCAAGGAAGGGGCTGGAGTAGAACAGTGAAGCAGTCTAGGAGGTCAAATCATGGAAAGTCATGTGCAAATGCCAGGAGCCTTAGCAACAAGATGGAAGATCTGGAGGCTGTCATGGTACAGTCAGACCTGGACATTGTACATCACTGAAAACTAGTGTAATGATAACCATGACTGGGAGATGGCCATACCTGGCTACAACATATTCGGAAGAGACAGAGCAGGCAGGAAGGAGGGAGGAGTGGCACTGTATGTGAAAATGACATAAGGGCCACAGAGATCCAGGAGGAACAAAATGGGGAGAGATACTGTGGGTTGCTGAAAGGAAAATGGGGACAGCCATCCGCACAGGTGTGGTCTATAGACCACCAGCCCAGGAGGAAGAAACAGATAGGGAGCTGATGCTAGCCATCCAAAGCATGGCAGACAAGGGTGAGGTAGTACCGGTTGGAGACTTCAATATTCCAGACGTGGACTGGAGCATCCCAGCAGCAGCATCAACTAGGAGCAGATTTATCCTGGACTTCCTTCAGGGTGCCTTCCTCAAGCAACTGGTCATGGAACCAACTCAGCAGAAGGCAATACTGGACCTTGTGCTCACAAACAGGGACAGTGTGATGGGGGTAACAGTGGGGGAGCACCTGGGTAACAGTGACCACCAGTCATTGTGGTTTGAAATCACAGAAAGAGTAGAACCAAACCACACAAAAACACGATCCTGGATTTTAGGGGGCAGACTTTGGGAAAATGGGAGATACTTGAAAGAGGCATTAAGGGAATGGGACAGAATCAGGGGTTGAGGAACAGTGGGCAGTATTTAAAATGGGGATTACAAGAACAACAGAATTTATGCATTAAGCAGGTTAGCAAGAGGAAAAGGAAGAGGAGACCATTATGGTTTTCCAAAGAGGTAGCAAAGAAAGTGAAAGCCAAAAAGATTGCATTCAGGCAATACAAAAAGACACAGGCAAAAGGGGATAGGGAGAAGTACCAGGAGAAGCAAAGGGAGGCAGGGAGGTCAGTAAGGGAAGCCAAAGCTCAGACAGAAGAACACATTGCAAAATCAGTGGGTAGAGGGGACAAAACCTTTTACAGGTACATAGTGAAAAAGAAAGACAAAGGAGGGATAGTGAGACTGAAGGGGAGGATGGGAGCCACGTGGAGGATGACAACAGTAAAGCTGACATATTGAACAGGTATTTCTGCTCAGTTCTTACTTGAGGAAGAGGGGGTAATGGGTCTGAAGGAGTACAAGGGATGAGAATGGTGCAGAAATGGACACAAGTCCTTTACACGAGAAAGGGTCCTGAAGGAACTGGAAGTAATAAGAGTTGATAAAGCAATGGGGCCAGACGGGTGCACCCTAGGGTCCTTAAAGAACTAAGAGAGGTGGTGGCTGAACCTCTGGCTATCCTGTTTAGCCGATCACTGAAACAGGGAGGTACCCAAAGACTGGAGGACAGCAGATGTAGTCCCCTTATACAAAAGTGGGAACAAAGAGGAAGCAGGAACTACAGACCAGTCAGCCTCACCTCGGTAGTGGGAAGATCATGGAAGCACTACTGAAAGGAGAGATTGGTGGAACATCTGGTTGTCAATGGACTACAGGACCCAAGGCAGCATGGTTTCACCAGGGGAGGTCATCGTCAGACCAACCTCATTGAATTTTTTGACTGGGTGACTAGGGAGGTGGATCAGGGAGGGCAGTGGACATGGCCTATCTGGACTTCAGCAAGGCCTTGACACTGTGCCACATAGAAGACTATTACACAAACTGGGGAATATGGGTGTGGGCAGGACAGTAGTGTGGTGGGTAGGTAACTGGCTGGGTGGCAGGACACAGAGGGTGGTGGTAAATGGCTGTCACTCCACAGAGGGAAGAGTGACCAGTGGGGTACCACAGGGATCAGTGCTGGGACCGGGTCTATTCAACATTTTCATCAGTGACATTCATACAGGATCCTAGAGAGCAGAAATTTCACTGTTCACTGATGACAAAGCTCTGTAACAGAGTAGACACACCAGAGGGTGTAGACAGAATGAGAGCTACCTGCAGAAACTTGAAGAATGGTCACGGGTTTGGCAGTTGAAATTCAATGCAAAGAAGTGCAAGATAATGCATATGGGCACAAAAACCCTGGCACAATATATCAGTTGGGGGTGAGGATATAGCATGCACCAAGCAGGAAAGGGATCTTGGGGTTGTCATCTCTGATGACCTCAAGGTAGAAACAGTGTGACAAGGCAGCAGGTAAAGCAAATAGGATGCTGGGATGTATAGCAGGGCATCACCAGCAGGAAAAGGGAGGCCATAATTCCGCTATACAAGACACTAGTGAGGCCCCACCTGGAGTACAGTGTACAGTTCTGGAGACCATACCTACGTAAGGACATAGACAGGGTAGAGAAGGTTCAGAGGAGGGCAACAAAGATGGTGCACAGATTGCATCACAAGTCCTATGAAGACAGGTTGAAGGAACTGAACATGTACTCCCTGGAGGAGAGGAGGGAGAGAGGGGATATGATAGAGACATACAAGTATCTTACAGGGAGGAACAGGGTGCAGGAAAACACTATTTTTAAGCGAAAAAGATGTTCCAGGACTAGAGGGCATGGGATGAAGTTGAGGAGGACTATCATGAGGAAACATGAGAAAGAATTTCTTCACAGAATGGGTGGTGGACAAATGGAATACCTGCCAGAGGAAGTGGTGGGGCTGAAACAATCACGGGATTTAAGAATGCATGGGATAGACATAAAGGAATTCTAGCGGTCAGGGGTAAGGGGCAACAGACTTCTAGGGAAACAAACTGAACTTACAAGCTCAAATGGGCAGACTGGGTGGGCCATAGGCCCTTATCTGCTGACACTGTCTATGTATCTATGTATCTATGTGTATGTACTGTAGTAGAGGTTTTTAACCAATGAGTCCTTGCCGTAATAAACCAGCACTCTCCACTAATTAAACAGGGAGCCAGGAAAAATATATGCCCCTGGTTTGCTAAGGCCATTAAACAAGTGCTGAGAGATAGGCATATGAAGGGGGCTATAGCCAGGAAAAACTAAACTACCCCCCGATTGGACTGTGTTTAGACAAAAAAGGAACAATTGCAACAAATTAATCTGCACAGCCAAATCTAATTACTACCTAAACCTTTTAGAGGTTAACAAAAATAATCCTGCTAAATACTGGCAGACCATTAAGACACTTGAAGGTGGAGCTGCTCTTCTGTCCTACCATGTAAAATAGAAGCAAATGATAAAATTATTACTGATAAGCAGCTTATCCTCGAGGAACTTAAATTCAAATTTTGTGCCTGTTGGACTGGCACTCAGCCAGTAACAGGCCTCAGTGATCTCACCCATGAAGCTAAGCAACTCCAACCAAAAGCAACACCAAACCACCCTTCTGTTTTCAGACAGTCACCTACAGACAGGTGGAAGACATCCTATATTCTCTAGGCACTAAAAATGACCTAGGGCAGACAACTTGGAACCATTCTTTCTGAAAGCAGGGTCCCCAGTTTTAACCACACACGTAACACATCTATTCAGCCTTTCCCTCACTAGCCATGAAATCCCCACACTCTGGAAGACAACTCACGTTATTCCACTTTTCAAAGCTGGTGGCCAGTCCAAAGCTAGCAACTATCGGCCTATATCAGTCTTGTCTGTAGTAGCTAAAATCCTGGAAAAACTAGTCAATGTAGATGTTAGTATACTGTATTGATTTTCAACGACAAAAATACACAATACAAATGCAAAAAATACATAATTCTAAAATTACACATAACTAAGAGAACATGCAGAAAAAAAAGCAAGCAGAAACAACAAACAATACAAGCAAGTCCCAACCCCCACCTCCTGAATCTTCCCCCTTCCTCAACAGCAGTGCACGTTACAGTGACCATTTGGTCCTTATACTTTTTCGTTCTATTGTAGTTTGGCTTTTTTTCCTGTCTTTGAAGATTCCCTTCCTTACCTTTTTTTTTTAAATATTTTATTATTGATTTGCATTTTACCACTGATATCATGTACAAAAGTAAACAACAGTGCAGCATCAAAGCATTCCCTTAATACAGATTTTAAGACACGCTAACAATATTCGGTAATAGGGAAGACTTTTATTTTTTATCAGGAGAGACACACTGAGCTGAAAGCTTGTTTACAGGTGCATCCTGGGAGCACAAGGAAGTTAAGTGACTTGCTCAGGGTCACACAGTATGCAAGTGGGGGCTGATGGGATTCAAACCCAGGTCTCCAGGTTTGCAACTCAGAGCCTTAAACCACTGCACTATACTGCCTCCTAATACAAAAAGAATTTCAATACAAAACATTTTTTGCCATATTGCTTAACTAAATAAACCATAAAGGTAATGCTACTCCCCACTCATGTTAATTATATTCTTAGAAGTGGTGGAAATAGTCTAGTCAATGTAGAAGTGCGGAATTCTCTCTCTGATCATAATATACTTCCAATCTGGTTTCAGGCCAATACATAGCACTGCTACTGCACTTTTCAAAGTAAGTGATGACTGGTTCACCTCGCTTGATCAAAAACATGTAACAGATGCCATGTTCTTAGACCTCAGCAAGGCCTTTGATACTGCGGACCATCAGATATTGCTGCAAAAACTGTCTGATATAGGTATTGGTCAGTACGCCTTACCCTGCTTTAAAAATTACTGAATGGGTAGGCAACAGCAACTGAAGTCTGAGGGCCTTCTGTCCTCCAGTTTACAAATCACTAAAGGCGTACCACAAAGATCTGTCCTTGGACCACAACTTTCACTCTCTATATATATATATATATATATATATATATATATACACAAATGATCTGGGTGATGACATAGGAGATGTCAAGCTGCACTGCTATGCCAATGATACGGTACTACACTCAACCAAACCCAGTTTGTTAGAAACTCTATATGCCTTCCAGTCGGCCTTAAATATCCTACAACAAAAGTTGGGTTCATTCAAGCTTCTCCTTAATGCCGCAGAAACAAAATATATGTCTTTTGTCCCCAATAACAAGCAGTTACCCGACCCCTCCACCCCTGATATATATGCCCTATTAGGCAATAGGCTAGAATTAGTACAGACTTTCAAATATCTAGGGGTATGGCGTGATACTAAACTATCATTCAGCAATCATATAGACAACCCATGTAAAAAGTGTAGGTTGAGGCTGGGTTTCTACTACAGAAACAAATTTAGTCTACCCCCAGATACTCGCAGAACCCTAGTCAGGGCTATATTCTTACCCCTGTTGAACTACAGCAATTTTATATATGTGGGTGCTGCCACTGGCCAACTTGCAGAACTAGATGTCCTGTATCATAGGGCACTTAGATCCATCACAGGGCTTCCCACAAAAGCCCATCATAGTACCCTCAATACATTGGTTGGTTGGCCTTCCCTTGCCTCCTGGTGCTTCAAAAACCTTTACCTGTTGACATATAAATCCCTTATGCATGCTGTATCCCAGTACATCTCTGACCTGATCGGTATAGTCTCTAGTGTCTACAACCTCGGAGCATGCAACTATATTTTGCTCAAGACACCAAGAATTGCATCTAAATGTGGGAAAATGGCCTTCAGGTGGCTTGCCCCAACTCACTGGAATAAACTTCAAGCCTGCCTCAAACTGAACTCCATTGTGAGTGTATGTACCTTCAAGTACCTGACTGAGCCCTACGGCTCTGATAAATGTACTTGGCCCTAACATATAATTTGTTGGTATCTGCATATTATTCTATAAATTGCATCCACCCTGCTCTTTTACCATTTTTATGCCATAAATCGTATGTTTTTCTTGCCTCTAATCTTTATCTGTTACCTGTTACAGTAGTATGACTTAGCAGACTATGTGTTATTGTACTTTTACACTAATTCAACATTCTATATACTTATAGAGCAGGCTGAGCACTCCAAGCTGGTACAGGTAATTAAATTACGACAAAATCATGGCAAGTCCAGGCATCAATACATTTGCAAAAGTTTTTATTGCCACAAAATAACAAATTAGACAGGAGCTCCTGTCACTCTCTCAAACTGATCACTGCTTTGTTTTTCACTTAATTGTACTGTCCTAACCAGGACCTTCTTGCAAATGAGCTTTGCTCACCTGAGCCTTTCCTGGTAAAATGAATGAAAATGAAATTAAATCCCAGTCAGTTTTATGCTAAAGGCTAGCAAAAAAGGTCTTAATTTTTCATGATTTCATGTGTTTTCACAACCTTCTAGAATGTTGAAACTACTGAACCGAACATTACCAAATTTACAGGATCCCAAACTCCTGGCACCAATTCAGTGCATGCCACATTTCAGGCTAATTGGTCCAGGGATGGTGACATTATTAGTGTGCAAATGCATATAAATGGAGAACGAGATTTTTCTCCTCCTGGGAGCCATCTTGCCTCTGGCATTTTTGGCCAACCTTCCATCTCCAGCACCTCCATCTCTGACTAGTGTCCCCCAAAGCTTGACACCCATGGCAGGCCTCCATTGGGATTTCTCCAACAGAATCTGCATCCAGTGTGGGCAAGTGAGGCACAGACTACAAGTATACCTTTGGCATCATCCAGATGGCCTTTGGTTTTTTTCCTGGTTTGTCTCCTGTCCACCATGAAAAATAGGCCTGCTGATACTACACTATCCATGTGGGGAGGAGTGCTGTCATTGTACCGTCACTCGCAAACTGTTGGCTCATTCCTGTCACCTGCCCGAGGAGATGCTGTTGCAGTGGGGTGAGTAACACCCTCCCCCAGTGCCTAACTGTTCTGCCTCTGCATCACTTCTGCTGCTCCTCCACCTGGGACTGGGAGTCTTGCTTGCAGGAGAAACTCACAGTGTTCTACGCCTGGTATCTCCATGCTAGACAGTGTTCTACGCCTGGTATCTCCATGCTGGGCAGTGTTCTATGCCTGGCATCACCATGCTGGGCAGTGTTCTATGCCTGGTATCTCCATGCTGGGCTGTGTTCTATGCCTGGCATCACCATGCTGGTACTGTTCTATGCCTGGCATCACCATGCTGGGCAGTGTTTTACACCTGGCATCACCATGCTGGGCAGTGTCTTACACCTGGCATCACCATGCTGGGCAGTGTACTACACCTGGCATCACCATGCTGGGCAGTGTTCTATGCCTGGCATCACCATGCTGGGCAGTGTTCTACACCTGGCATCACCATGCTGGGCAGTGTTCTATGCCTGGCATCACCATGCTGGTAGTGTTCTACGCCTGGCATCACCATGCTGGGCAGTGTTCTATGCCTGGCATCACCATGCTGGGCAGTGTTCTATGCCTGGCATCACTATGCCTGGCAGTGTTCTACACCTGGCATCACCATGCTGGGCAGTGTCCTACACCTGGCATCACCATGCTGGCAGTGTTCTATGCCTGGCATCACCATGCTGGGCAGTGTTCTACACCTGGCATCACCATGCTGGTAGTGTTCTACGCCTGGTATCACCATGCTGGGCAGTGTTCTACACCTGGCATTACCATGGTGGGCAGTGTTCTATGTCTGGCATCACCATGCTGGGCTGTGTTCTATGCCTGGCATCACCATGCTGGGCAGTGTTCTATGCCTGGCATTACCATGGTGGGCAGTGTTCTACACCTGGCATCACCATGCTGGCAGTGTTCTACACCTGGCATCACCATGCTGGGCAGTGTTCTACACCTGGCATTACCATGCTGGGCAGTGTTCTACACCTGGCATCACCATGCTGGCAGTGTTCTACACCTGGCATCACCATGCTGGGCAGTGTTCTATGCCTGGTATCACCATGCTGGGCAGTGTTCTACGCCTGGTATTACCATGGTGGACAGTGTTCTATCCCTGGCATCACCATGCTGGGCAGTGTTCTACGCCTGGCATCACCATGCTGGGCAGTGTTCTATGCCTGGCATTACCATAGTGGGCAGTGTTCTATGCCTGGCATCACCATGCTGGGCAGTGTTCTACGCCTGGCATCACCATGCTGGGCAGTGTTCTACACCTGGCATCACTATGCTGGGCAGTGTTCTGTGCCTGGCATCACCATGCTGGGCAGTGTTCTACGCCTGGGATCACCATGCTGGTACTGTTTTATGCCTGGTATCACCATGCTGGACAGTGTTCTATGCCTGGTATTACCATGGTGGGCAGTGTTCTATCCCTGGCATCACCATGCTGGGCAGTGTTCTATGCCTGGCATTATCATGCTGGGCAGTGTTCTACACCTGGCATCACCATGCTGGTAGTATTCTACACCTGGCATCACCATGCTAGGCAGTGTTCTACGCCTGGCATCACCATGCTGGCAGTGTTCTACACCTGGCATCACCATGCTGGGCAGTGTTCTATGCCTGGTATCACCATGCTGGGCAGTGCTCTACGCTTGGCATCACCATGCTGGGCCTGGTCTTGCACTTCCCATAAATACAAAGTTTGCACTTGGGCTGACAGGAAGAGTGGTAGAGTTCGCTCAGACTGGGAGGGATTTACACTTTACTACTCCCTCCTGGTGGCCTAAGAGCAAGGGGGGATGCTGATAAAGAACAGTCCTAATTGCTCTTGGAAGTCAACACATGGGTGGAACTTGGTGAGTGGCTAAGGTGGCAGTCCATGCCTGTCCATAAGTCCCGCATATCAACATGCTGTAACAACTTCCTCCTCTCCCCTAGTTAGTGTTTTGCATTCCTTTAAGCACTGAGCAAGAGGCTTACGTGGAAGTTAACAGCAGAGTAGTACAAGTATTGCAGGTGGAGGGCATTCAAAGGGCCGTAATTAAGATGTTTGTATCACAGTAGAGGGTAGGTGTGGATGAAATGGAGAGAAAAACAGGGAAATTCGTAGAAACATAAGAAACCAAAGACTAGGCTCTAATTGATGCACAGCACATACCTGGCTGAAATACCATTTAGGATAACGTGAGAAAAAGAATTTAATAAAAGGGACAGCTTGGGTTTCATAGGATGCCCTATGTTTTCAGATGCTGATACCTCAATATCTGTAATATCTAGAGATATCATGTTTCACATGCCTTTCTTAATCATAAACTTTCCTGTCAGTAAATTTTGCAGTTTAAATAACACATGGGAGGAGTTAAACTTTTTAGACTGGAGAGATGCCATACTGGATAATTTAGCGAACTGGCGGACGGTTATGGAGCTTTTTCGCCAGTAGGTATCAGATCTAAATATAGTCCCCTTTAATAGTGGTGGAAAGTACTGCCTGTTTGTTGGCCTATTAGAAATTAGTTGTGGTAGTCTTAGTTTGTCTGCCTAATGAGTAGGTAACTGCAGCAAAAAAAAGCATATGAAAACTGTAACTGTATTACCCGGCATCTCTGTTGACAGTCTCACATGATAGGAATTACTTTCTCTCCAAATAGGTCTGGTTCCTTTTGCAGAAAATCTTTGATTTCATAATTTTGCTTTCTTTGTGTTGAAGGGATAGTCTGTGTTGTCCCAAGCCATATGATCATGTTTTGACTACTCAGGGTGCAAAATTGGGTCACGTCCATTTGATAAACTACTTTATTCTGTTCATGCTTCCCACTACACCAGGGATGAAGGACACTGAGGAGGTGAAGAAAGGTTTGAGGAGGTCAGGGTTGTGTGAACCAGGGGTGGGGGGGTGGTGGCGGAGAATCTTGTGTAACAAGACAGGCATTTGCAGATCAGGGAATGGGGCATTAGGGACAGAGTGAGTGCTTTCTGCTTGACTGGAGGTAATATGTGCAGTGGTTTTGCTGGACTAAGAATGAGGGGTTGCATTGACTGACTAGGGTGAGGGCAATTCATGAGTGATTGACAACAGTCCAGCACCTGATCAACTGCTGTAGTCCATTGGACTGCAACAGTTGATCAAGTACTGTGCCACTGGTTAGCCAGGAGTCATAGTTTGTGACCAATATGCTGTCTTACAGTGTGGGTGCTAACACTCCGAATCAGCACCTCCTCAACGGGATCAGCTCATTTGCATAGGGCCTAGCAGCAGCTAAGTCACAACAAAGTGGAGGTGCCAACTGCAGGTCAGATTTTCCAGTAGGACCCGCATGGGCACAAGCACAAACTAGCAGGCACAAACCAACTTGCTTTACACCTGCACTAAAGTGTTCCAATATGGGGCACTCTGTTCTTTTTTAGCCCATTCTGTTTGTCACATCCTGGCATTTCTGGTGCAAGTTGAGACCTCTGTCTGCTGGCCACATATCCTCTTTGCATCCAGGGTAACCACTCTGTAGTCAGACACAGTTCCCCACTTCCATCTTCTAATCCTCTGCAGCCTTTTCCCTCTGTCATGGGGGCTCTTTTGCCCCTGTCCTGTTGGCTTTTGAGAGAAGTATCCAGTGAGGGAAGCAAAGATCTCTGGGAGACCAGGGGGACATGGCAGCATTATCCTTCTATGAACTCCCTTGTTTTTCCTCTGTGTTCACTTAAATGCTTGCCAGCAGTCTGCAGTGGTGTGTATGTGCATTGAGAAACCTAATGCAGCAGGCATATGATTCACCCCAGTACTGATTCAGCTGCTCTGCTATCCGTGGTCATCCAGGTGGCAGTGTTGCAGTTTGAAGACACTACCTGCCCTTCCCAGAGGACGTGGGCCATTCAGCCTTCTTCCTGCGGTCCCGGAATGGCATGCAGGGCTCAGACTACAAACCTGGTCACCTCACCAGGCCTTCTGTTCTTATCATTTTCCCTGGTAATAGCAGTGCTCACTATACACAGTTGAAGCCACTTAATGGGGAGGTGCTTAATGGGGACACTTGCTTTAAGGAAACGATCCCCCAGGCACTGATTAAGTGGCTATGCAGCTGAATGGAAGTATCACACCTTTAAAGGGGACATAGGAATCCTTTTAATGGGGACAATTTTGTGGCCGTTTCCTCTGCTATCCTCTCATTATCTGTCATTATCACCCGCTAAGACACTTGACATTTCACACCTAATCAGGTACGGCTAATCAAATGTAATCAGTACATACTGCATAAAAAGAGTCACAAACTGTTAATCAACAAAGGCTGTGTCTCTTGCTGTTACCTGTGCACATTTGTCTGTCCTGATGGCATCTAAACGAGTGGGTTTTCCCTTGACAGACAAAGTGAAGGTTATTCAGGTGTTCACTAGGGAGGGGGGTGGGATATTTACTAAGCAAGGCACGAGGGGGATAGAAGCAGTATTGTGTGGGATCAGGGAGTAACAAAAAGGGAGCATAAGGGAGGGAGAGGCACCCTTGGGGTTTCACACCAGGACAAGGATAGAAAGGCCAGCAAGGAGGGGGGATGGATGAAGCTATCTCCACCGAATGGGTGTGGCAAGCCCTGAAGGCTCTGAAGAAAGATAAATCTCCTGGGCCGGATGGCATCCATCCGAGGGTACTATGGGAGTGGCAGATGTACTGGTCGCACCCCGGGTGGAGCTCTTCAACAGGTCGCTTGAGATAGGGATGGTACCTAGTGATTGGCATGAGGCGCATGTGGTGCCAATCCATAAAGGGGGGGTCGAGGGAAGTACCAGGTAACTGTAGACCCATTAGTTTGACCTCGGTGGTGGGAAAATTAATGGAGAGTATACTGAAGGAACAATTGGGGGTGTTCTTGGAGGAGGAGGGAGGGCTGGATAGTAGACAGCATGGGTTTGTGCCAAGTAGATTGTGTCAAACCAACCTTGTGGAGCTCTACGAATGAGTAACATCGGAACTGGACAGGGGAAGCCTGTGGATGTAATATTCTTGGACTTCAGCAAGGTGTTTGACTCGGTCCCCCACAAAGGGCTGGTGGAGAAACTGACAGGGTTGGGAGTGAGCCCATTGATGGTCAGATGGATAGGAAACTGGCTAGCTGGATGCACACAGAGAGTAGTGGTTGGTGGGGAGCTCTCAACCCCTAGAAAGGTCGGTAGTGGGGTACTGCAGGGCTCAGTCCTGGGTCCGATCCTTTTTAATGCATACATATCTGACAGCAGGGTGGGTATAGGGTATGAGATGAGTCTCTTCACTGACGACTCCAAGTTGGGAGCAGTAGTTGAGGGAGAAGAGGGAGGTTGGCCCTGCAAGGGGACCTGGACACCCTGGAAAGGTGGGCTCTCATGTGGAAATTAAATTTCAATACAACCAAGTGCAAGGTGTTACATCTTGGGCAGGGAAACCCCAAACACAGGTACACCCTGGGAGGGGAGGCGCTGGAGGCCTCGTCTGGTGAAAAAGACCTAGGGGTCATGGTGGATGCATGTATGAATAACTTGGAGCAGTGCAGGAAAGTGGCTAGCAAAGCAAACAGGATGTTGGGATGCATTGTAAGGGGGATCACTTTTAGGAGCAGGGAAGTGATTCTGCCGCTGTACAATGGACTGGTTAGACCACACCTCGAGTACTGTGTACAGTACTGGAGACCGCACTTAATGAGGGACATACAGCTCCTGGAGAGGGTACAGAGGAGGGCTACCAGGATGATTCGAGGACTGGGGGAGTTGACGTATGAGGACAGACTTGAAGAACTCGGCCTGTTTACATTGGAGGAGAGAAGAAATGGGGGGACATGATCGAGGTCTTCAAGTACCTCAAGGGAATAAATAGGGTAAACACGGAGGGGATCTTTATACTAAAGGAGGGAGATATCACCAGAGGGCATGGTTTGAAGTTGGAAGGATGAGGGGGGAAATGAGGAGGAGTTTTTTCACTGAGAGGGTGGTGGATTCTTGGAATGCGCTGCCTGGTGAGCTGGTCCAGATTTCCACTGTGGAGGGCTTCAAGAGAGGGTGGGACAGATACAGAAAGGGGTATCAGAACACAAGGAGAGGGAGGGCCTCGATTCCCAACAAGGGATCTGAGGTTCAAGCAGACTCGATAGACCGTAAGGCCTAATCTGCTGGCAATTAATATGTTAGTATGTTATTGAAGTGCTGCCGGAGCCGGGTGCATCAATGTCCAAGGTAGCTAAACTCTGTACTGTTTTTAAATACTTTTTAACATTTCTTTTCTCAATAAAATAAAGTAACATTACCTAACTTGAGATATACAGTACAAAATCACAAAAGAACTGAAATCAGTACATGCTGTTTTAGTGTTCTTGCATGTCTCTGTTTGTTCCCCATGTTCATTTGCTCTGTTTGTCTCTGCACGTTGCGGTTTTTGGATCTTCTGTTATTAGAGATGCCCACTTGTAGGGGACAACGGCCCATCCATGGAGGCATTCCCTTTAAGAGGCTTCAACCATTTAGTTGCCATGTTAATTTTCCTACTGAGTCAAAATGTCGTATGCTTCACAGCATATGACAAAACCCCGAAACTACAACAGCGCAGTATAGGACAGTGAGAGGATGCAATACCATGAATGGTTCTGTGCATGGTACTGCACTGAGTAGCTGCTGTGGCTTGAAGGGATGAGCCACTGGCAAGGACAGCAGTAGGTGGAGTGTTTGGGACTAGGTTCCAGTCCCAGATGCATGAAAATTTTTCTTTTTTCACACTTTGTGTGATATTTACTGAACACCCCCCACCCCCGGAGTTAGATATTTTAGTTGGGGGGGGGTTTGGGGGGTGCAGCCTCCCATAAAGGGGGTACTCTAAAGACTTATGCTGCATGCATTATAGCACGCTGTTTTGGCAGCGTGATATATGCATGCAGCATAATGTCTTGCGACATTATGACCCTGTGCCGTTAATTTTTGGCTCTAGAAGATGCTGAACTGATCTAACTTTCTTTTTAAATCACGGGTGTTTTTATTTATTGAATTTTGGTAACCTGGTAGACCCTCTGGGACAAGACTGTCCCTTTTTCAGGGGCGACCTGGGAAGTGCAGTACATTGATAGTACATTCATTGACACAAGAAATTAGACAAGGAGCAGTCATACAGTAAGAGAGTACATCAATTATATTCCATTACGCAAAATAAGCAATTTAAAGCACAGTCAACAAACCCTTACATACAGACATCATTTACAGTATTTTTTTTTCTTGGAGAGCAGGAGATACAGAGAGAGGGATGTTTTGCTAGGAGAATCATGCAAGGAGTGAACAGGAGTTAGGAGTCAGCAGAAGCAGACGCAAGGTGGGGCGGTTAGGTGAGATAACAGCGAACTTTGAAATTGAGAGAGGGAGGCGCAGGCCAGTATAGAAGGAGGTAGAAAGTTCCAGTAGGACACAGCAGAAAATGCAAGTGATCTCCGAGCCATGGAGAGTCATAAGTTTGGCACTGAGAGAAGAGGCAAGGAGGTAGATCTGAGGGCACGTCGAGGGAGACAGCGTTGAACAATATCAGCAAGGCAAGGAGGAGTGAAGCGATGTACAAGCTGATGTATGAAGCTTAGTGTGGCACAGCGTAATTTTAATTCATAGGGTAGCCATCCCAGGGAAGACAGGACATCGCAGTGATGGTGCTGAACATTGGCCCAGAGAGCAAACCTGCCAACTCTATGGTAGGCCTGTGATAGGCATGATAGTGTGGATGTGATAGCAGAGACTAGTAATGGAGCACCATACATAAGGAGGGGCAGGAGTGTGGCATCTGCAATCTTGCGGCAGGAGGTCAATGTAAGGAATGGACGGATGCGGTAGAGGACACATATTTTTTGGTTTATCGTTTTGGTGATGGCTGTAACATGTGCATCCAGGGTAAGTGAGGGATCTAAGGTGGCTCCCAAGTAGTTGAAGGACCTGACCGATTTGAGTGCACCCCCAGTACGTGAGAGTACAGCCAGAGGGGGGAGGGTTGGTGCGGATGAGTTGGAAAATAACATGCTCTTTGTTTTTTAGTATTAAGGACAAGCTGCTTCTGAAGGAACAGGTCCTTAAGGGTGTGAAAATCTGAGGCTAGTGTTGAACTGAGCCACCCAATATCAGGAGAAGAACAGTAGATGATAGTATCATCTGTATATAGGTGAACAGAGGCCCCACCACAATTATTAGGGAGGTCATTAATATACAGCAAAAAAAGTAATGGGCCCAATATGGAGCCCTGGGGGACACCATGGGTAATGGGCCTCAGGTCTGATAGGGAGCCTGCCCACTTTACTGTTTGGGTACGGCCGTACAGGTAATTTTGGGTCCAGGTCAGGTCACTGGCATCAAGGCCAAGGTCATGTAGTTGTTGTAATAGAAGGCCATGGTTAACCAAGTCAAAAGCCTTGGTCAAGTTTATGAAAACTGCACCAATGGCACGGCCATGGTCCATTTCACAGAATATGTCAGAGGTGACTTTAATCAGAGCTGTACGTGTACTGTGGTTTTTCCTAAACCCATGCTGAGAGGTTGAGAGCAGATGGTGGAGGTCAAGGTAATCCTGAAGGTGGCCATAGATTATCCAGTCTTGTATTTTTGCTAGGGGGCAAAGTATTGAAATAGGTCGGAAATTGTCCACTGTCGAGTTGGGACCTCCCTTGTGGACGGGGACGACCACGGCTAATTTCCATTTTTCAGGGATGGTGCAAGTAAGGAATGATCGACTAAATAAATCTTGAACAGGGCGGGTGAGGGCATCAGCTCCCAATTTAAGGAATTTAGGCTCTAGAGTGTCGTGGCCAGATGAGCTCCTTTAGGTTCTTGAGGAGATGGTGAACCTCCGCAAGGGTTGTGAGCTTTAGATGAAAGACAGGCCGGTCCATAGAGTCCACTGATGGCAGGGAGCCAGATCGAGGGGAGTGGATGAACTAGAAAATAGTGATGTGTACCTATCCAGATTGTTGATTGGTGAAGAACTTAACGGTGTAGCCCCCCCCCCCCCGTATTGGGGCATCTTATTGTGCATCTGCCATGAATCTGAATATTTGGGTTGGGACCTTTCATCCATGTGATTGGAAAGGTTAACTGGTTGCCACCGTGCTGGGCAGAGTTTGGGGTATAGAAAAGGGCTAAAGCACAGAAAGTGGGCTCTCGGCTGGAGGAAAAGAGGGAGAGTGGGCATAAGGGTTAGATCTGAGCAGGGCCGATTGCCCGGTCGGTGGCAGGGATTTTCCGTGCGAGGGGAGGCTGGTAGTAGTGCAGTGAGTGGCAGCGGCCACTGTATGGGAGCCCCTTTGTGGGGAGTGATGACTCTGCAGCCCCTTGGAGTACAGCCGGGTGGCTGAGTAAAGTGAGCAGCCGGTTGGAGATGGGGCCCAAGGAAGAGCGAAGTGAGCAGCAAAGATGTGGCGAGCCACCGTGCTTCTGGAGGCTGCTGCTGTGGAGAGCCATCAGAGCCAGAGAACAGAGTGGAGCCATAGTCCCGAGAGAATGTTTGGGGTCGGAGCTCAGATAGTGTCAATGAGGGAGGAGATATGCTCCACTAAGAATTGGGATCCGTGGTACAGTGAGCATCAGCCCTGATTTGAGAGGCCAGCTAAGCCTAGGAAGAAATGAGGAACAAGAATTGGGACCCATGGGACAGTGTGCATTAGCCCCGAGGAGAAAGGCTTGCTAAGCCCAGGGGGGTGTACAATTAAGTGGGATGTGAGGGAAGGTAACCTTGCATCTTACGTGATTTATTTTTCTCACGAACAGAGTATGAACTGTGCTACCTGGGAATGAGGGGTCATCTGGATTACACCCTATAAATGAACTTTAATGCAAGGACTTTATTGATTATGTGATCTTTACAGTCCAGAGGCTGTGCTGAAAAAATGACCTCCACGGTCCCAAATAATGTGCTGTTCCCCCACCATTTAGCTTATCACTTGCTCCATGGAGAAACCGTGTTTTGATCAAGTTATTAAAATGGATCCCATGCTTCTGTAGCTACAGAGTGGTTTTGTTCATTTGAACTGTTTATGCTGCTAAGGAATTTTTTTTTTCTTCAGTCCAGCATGTAATGGGGTCAGCAGGCTTCCCAGTTTTCAGCCAGGGCCTGGGTAAATGTAGCCACCTTGAAGGTGTTTCTGCTGCTGTGGGCCCCCCCATGGACTGCCACCATCATACCCCTAAATGCTGGGGAGGGGGGCTACAACATGGGGGCTTATCTGGGATTTATTTTGGGGTATCCGTGGCTCTTCTGGACCCCAAACGTTGTGCTAGGTGAAGTTGTTGGATATGCCTGAAAACTTGCGTTAAGTTGTTGTGCAACTATCGTGGCATTTTGGATTGAGAGATTTTGCACCTTTGGATGGACTATGAGGCACCAGAGGGTCTGCTGGATGGGATCCTGTGCCTAGTCCATGTAAGTACCATGCAGATGGACCGGACTGAGAGTTATGGACTAGATTGCCTAGTTTCGATGGGGCAGAGCCGCATGTCTGGTGGTCTCTGTCTGCAACTAGGACTGGACTGCAAGTTGGGTTTGGCTGGTGATTTGACTACTGTGATTGTGGGCATTGTTTTGTTTGACAGAGAACCGAGTTGTTTCAAGATGGCTCAAGCACCTGTACCATCAGGAGTCACTGTGCCCCTGAAATGTTTTCCTGGATGTGGGAGCAGGTGGGAAGAACGATGGTGCCAGAAGAATGCGCCCTATGCCATCATAAGGGCCTGGGAGTAGCACTGCTGCCCATCTGTACTGTCTGTCATGGTTCCAGTGTGTCTGGTTTGGGACCTGGCTGATCCATTGCCTCCCTGACATCAGAAGATACCGGCTTGGGAGGATGGGAAGACATGGCTGTGGAAATGTCACCCCCACCTGTGAATGCCGCCATGGAGATTAAAGCATGGGGCTGAGGTTATGGGAGAGGTCATGCAAGCCCATTGACTTAATTGTCAGAATAACTGTTGACTCCATCAGATTTTGGCCCAGTCAGGCCCAGAGTTGAAACCATCTGTACTGCACCAGCTGAGACTGTTTCTGCCCCACAGACTATGCCCAAAGGTGAAAGTGGGAAAGCTGTTACTTCTAAATCGGCCCCTGAATGAAAACTCCATAGAGCCTCTTGGTGGAGAACTGAGTGGCTCAGGCAAAGACCCATAAATCTGGTGGGAGCGAGGCTCATGTGGAGACTAGGAGGCGGAAGACTGGGACACAGATAGGAGTTTTGTATCACTTTATTCTGCAAAGTTGTTATCATCTGATAAGGACACTGCTGAGGAGGGTACCTCCAGATCTCCATCCAAGGACCAGAGGGGATTGGCAGAAGAATGGCAGCATCAGGACTGGGAGTATAGAAATGGAGTGTGGCTCCCAAAAGGACAGACCCCAAGGACAACTATCAGAAGTCTCTCGGAATGGTCACAAGTAGAACACCATGCGAGACGCCATGTGCACCAGGAGCTCCTGCAGTATGATTATCTGTACCTCCCTGAATGTGTCTGGGACATTGTTAAGCAAAAGAGATTGGACTAGGTGTTCCTGGCATCCTAGGAAAGCTGCACCACAAGCATAATCTTCACAGTGGCAGCGCCACGCATTCCCTGCAGGAGGCCCAGTGGACTGCAAAAGGCATACATGCCAAGAGCGCTTTTGAGGCATTGACCCCATTTCAAAATTATGCCATGCTTTGGGACATTGATGGTGGCTGTATGAAGTGCTAACAAGCATCTATGGATTCTTACAGTCACCCATGCACCAAACCCCAGCCCGAATATTACTTCAGCAGGTGGGAACGCGGTTATGATAAAGCCTCCCAGAGCGGTGACGGCTTGTGTCCCCATGGACTTCAAATGGGTGAGCTCAGCCCCTTTCAGTGACTTTGTTGCTGTCCAGTTTTGACTTTTGGACTTCAGGGGGACTGCTTGTGATAATTTTCAAATCAGTGCTGTTCTTAATGTTGCCTTTAGAGCGACTGGTTATTTAATCATGTTTTGAATAATTCAGAAAAAATGCTGTTATTATTGTGTGTGTGTCACTATTATAGCCTGGTTTAAGCTATTTGAATTTTCACATCCTGTACACCCATTTTTTAACTGGGGTGGCAGATGCTAGATTAGCACAGTTATCGGGGAGCACGGCAGAGGCATCAATGGGGAGTTCCTTGCAGGCAGTAGGCAGCAGGCAGCGTTCAGATAGCGTGAGTTTGGATTCTGGTTAGTGTTTTGGTCCTGGGACACCACCCTTCCACTGGTAGGCAAACCATCTGAGGGTCTGATGGGTGGAATGCCAGGGGAGGTAAGCTCGGGCATATGAGAGAGTCGAGTCAGGTTTTGCAGCTTTAGTGTTTTCATGTTTGTGGTCTCCACCTTCATGGTGAGTAGCTTAAAGCTCTCCTGAGGCTGGGTGGAAGGAGGAAGTGTGCATACCTCCTCTGCTGGGTCTCTGGAAGAGTGGCTGAAGGCACCTCAAGCTCACTGAGGACAGTGAGCATTTTAAGTGGGTTAGAGTTGTAGTGCCCCCCCCCCAGTATCAGGACATCTTACTGTGCATCTGCCATGCACCTAAATATTTGGGTTGGGACCTTTCTTCCCTGTGATAGGAAGGGTTAACTGGTTGCTGCCCCGCAGGGTGGAGTTTGGGGTACAGAAAGGGGCCAGAGCACTGGAAAGTGGGCTCTTGGCCAGAAGGAAAAAAAGAGGAGAGTGGGCGGAAGGGTTAGGTTCGAGCAGGGCCAATTGCCCGCTCGAGTGGTGGGAGAGTTTTCTGTTCTCGGGGAGGTAGTGACAGTATGGCCCAGTAGTGATGTGGTGGCGGACACTGTATGGGAGCCCCCTTCATGGGGAGTGATGACTCTGCAGCCCCTTTGAATATCACCAGGTGGCTGAGAAAAGTGAGCAGCTGATTGGAGATGGGGCCCAAGGGAGAGCGAAGTGAGCGGCAAAGATGTGGCGAGCCACCGTGCTTCTGACAGCCACTGCCATGGAGCACCATCAGAGCCCGAGAACAGAGTTGAGCCGTAGTGCTGACAGAATGTGTGGGGTTGGAACTCAGACAGTGTCAGTGACGGAGGAGATATGCTCTGCTGAGAACTGGAATCTGTGGGACAGTGAGCATCTGCCCTGATCTGAGAGGCCAGCTAAGCCTAGGAAGGAATGAGGAACAAGAGCTGGGACCTGTGGGATAGTGTGCATTAGCCCCAAGAAGAGAAGCTTGCTAAGCTCAGGGGGGTGTACAATTAAGTGGGATGTGAGGGAAGGTAACCTTGCATCTTACGTGATTTATTTTTCTCACGAACAGAGTATGAACTGCGCTGCCTGGGAATGAGGGGTCATCTGGACTTCACTGCAAAGACTTTTGTGATTTGCGACCTTTATGGTCTGGAGACTATGCTGCAAAAAGTGACCTCCACTGTCCTGAATAATGTGCTGTTCCCCCACTGCTTAGCTTATCAATTGCTCCATGGAGTAACCATGTTTTGATCAAATTATTAAAATGGACCCCACACTTCTTTAACTACAGAGTGGTTTTGTTAATTTGAACTATTTATGCTGCTAACGAACATGTTTTTTCTTCAGCCCAGCATGTAATGAGCTGCAAATCTGGAGACCTGGGTTTGAATCCCACAGCCCCCACTTGCATACTGTGTGACCCTGAGCAAATCACTAAACTTCCTTGTGCTCCCAGGTTGCACCTGTAAACAAGCTTTCAGCTTAGTGTGTCTCTCCTGGTTAAATAATTAAAAAAAAAAGAAGCTGTCCCAAGGATGACCCAGGGAATTGCAGACCAGTCAGTCTGACCTCCATTGTGGGCAAGCTCATGGAGACCATACTAAAGGAAAGGTTTTTATTTATTTTATTTATTTAAGTCTAGGATTACAAGTACCTTTGAGCCGAGGCTCTTTTACAAAGGTTCTACATCAGAAATTAGACAATGCAATAGAACACAGTACAGCAAATGCAATATCAGGCAGGATAAAACAGATTTAACAAACAGTTGTAAATAAAACCAAAGAATACTTATAGGAAAATACAGGCAGGGGTACTAGGGGTAACAGAGGAGGGAGGAGAACACAGAGGGGTGAGAACTTGCCAGAGGCATTTGTCAAACACAAGAGAAGTGCAGATAGTGGGGCTGGGTGTTGGGGGGGAAGGATGGGGGAAAAGGGAAGATAGCGGGAAGGAGGTGAAAAGTGCTGTAGGGAGACAATATGGCTGGGACTGCAGGATAGTTGTGAGGTCTGGCTAGGTATGGCACTCACAGGTGCTGGAGGCAGAGAGGCGGAGCCAGAGCCTTAATTTGAATGGGCCTAGCTTGGGAGTGGAGGAGATCTCATTGTTGAGACTATTCCACCAGCAAGGAGCCCAGTAGGCAAATGAGCGTTGACCCAGGGAGGTTCTGCAGAGCGGGACCAACAGGCATTGTGATTCAGAGCCCTTAGTGTGGCGGGGGTTACTACTTGAGCAGAGGAGTGAAAGGACCCCTTGGGGGGGGCAAGGCCCATAGTGATCTTCTTAGCCATAGTGCAGGTTTGGTATTTTGTAGGTTGGTGGAATATCTAGAGGAGCATGGTCTCCAGGATGAGAGGCAGCATGGGTTAATGGGGGAGATCATGTCAAACAAATCTGATTGACTTCTTTGACTGTGTCACTAAGACAGGAGACAGGGGCCAAGCGGTAGACATCCTCTATCTTGATTTCAGCAAGGCCTTTGACTCTGTGTCCCACAAAAAGTTGATCAGGAAGTTGGTGGATCTTGGAGTTGGGGAAAAGATGGCCAGATGGGTGGAAAACTGGCTGAGGGACAGAACCCAGAGGGTGGTTGTGGGAGGAGAGTTATCTGGCACCAGAGAGGTAAGTAGTGGGGTCCCACAGGGCTCAGTGTGGGGGCCGGTATTGTTCAATGTCTTCATCAATGACATTGGGGATGGCATTAAGGGCAAAATGTTCCTATCTGTGGATGACACCAAGCTCTGTGGGAGAGTGGACACAGCTGAAGGGATAAAGGACCTACAGGAAGAGCTGGAAAAGCTTGGAAGGTGGTCCAGGATCTGGCAGTTTGGTTTCAGTGCCCAGAAATGCAAAGTTATGCATACTGGAGCCAGGAATCCTAGGACAGAGTACTACCTGGGTGGGTATCTGCATCAGAGGAGGAGGAGAAGGATCTGGGAGTGATGATCACTAGTGACCTGAAGCACTCCACACAGTGCAAGAAAGCAGCAGCAAAGGCAAACAAGATGCTGGGATGCATAGCTCGGGGGATCAGTAGTAGGAGAGAGGAGGTTATACTGCCCTTGTACAGGTCACTGGTAAGGCCACATCTAGAGTATGGAGTTCAGTACTGGTGCCCACACCTCAAAAAGGACATTAACCTGCTGGAGAAGGTCCAAAGGAAGGCTACAAAGATGACAGCCGGTCAGCAGGGCAGAGCATACGAAGAGAGGTTGAGGACACCGAACATGTACTCCCTGGATGGCAGGAGAGAGAGGGGACATGATTGAGACATTCAATACTTGAAAGGGATAAATAAGGTTGATAAGGAGAGTCTCTTTAAGCTGAGTGGCAACCATAACATGAGGGTGCACAGTTTTAAGTTGGAGGGTGGGAGGTTTAGGAGGGAGGTCAGGAAGCACTTCTTCACAGAGAGGGTGGTAGACACTTGAAATGAGCTGCCGGAAGAGGTAATCTCATTGAAGACAGTGGGCAGCTTTAAGAGAGGCTGGGATAGGCATAGGGGGAAGGTAAGGATCATGGGTAGGGAGGATGGGAGGAGTGGGGAGGGAGGGAGGAGGGATAGTACAGTATAACCTCAGAGATCCGAACAGCATGGGAATGCATGGTGTTCATATCTCTAAAATTTTCGTAACTCTGAAAATGGCGTTAATTAAGTTTCAGAATGTTTAAAAAATGTGTTATTGCACTTTGAGCAGTGACGTGGTTAGAATGAAACATTCACTTTGTAAGACATGGGTCTAAGTCTCAAAGTGTCCCTTTTTCATGCTGCCATTATCGCAGCACGACCGACGAGCCCTGCACTGAACTCACACTATACTTTTCACAAGCCCTCCAGTGTACGACGAACAATCGTCACAAGAAAGCATGCCAGGCTTGTAGCCTTTATATTTTTCTAGGATCTCTCCCAGCTGACTCCGGTGGGTCTCGATGGCGACTGCAGCCGCAGGTTGATGTGTTTCCTCATCTAGTCTGTGTTTAATGTTGGCCATCCTGCATGATGGAATTCTTTACTCAGACCAGCTGAAGATGAAGTTGACGCTCATAGAGTTAAGTCTGTTCAGGCAAGAAAACGAGCTACAGCAATTACAGTAGTGCTTAACGCTTAGCACTGGGGGGAGGTTCGGTTAACCGGTCAGTCCGGTTCTTTGAGGTTCGGATCTCTGAGGTTATACTGTAGCTCAAACTGTGGACCCAGCAATACGAGCAGACTTGATAGACCAAATGGTCTTCTTCTGCTGGCTTCTGTGTATGTTCGTATGCTTCTTTGTATGGTCATAGATACTATACATTACAAGATATTAAAGTGCATTCCTATATCAATATATAGAGTTAAAATACATCCATGCAACATCATTTGTACCTTGTATGTAAGGCACATCAGAAAATGTGGTGACAGAAAAAGTGTGTGTGGGGGGGGGTGAAAGCAATGGCATCAAAATCATCATTAAAGGTGGATGGCAAGGAGCCAAGACTAACCTTCAACGGTAGCAGGAACATCAGCATCTTTCAAGCAGGAGAGTTTTGAGTCCTTTTTTAAACCCCTCAAGGGAAGAGCAGTTATGCAATTCAATAGGGAGTGAGTTCCAGTGGGAAGGTGCAGAGTAAGCAAGGGATCAATTACCAGCCTTTGAAATTACTCTGGGGACTTCAAGCAAGCTGCAGTTTGATGTTGAGCTGAGCCCTGTGCAATGTCAATTCAAGTACAGGACCCTGATGCAATGTGTCCCATTAAAGTGGGCTTTCTTGTAAAAAAAATGGCAATAAAAAAAGTTAAGTGAACAAGCTTGCTTTACAACCAACAAGACATTTATTTCATTGCAGAAACCCTCTGGATGGTGGGCTTATTTGATTTTATTCACTTGCCATAATAGGAAGAGAAACAACAAAACGATGTGGCTTACAGCCCTAGTTCAAAATATCCATTTTCAGATTATAGTGTCCAGAAGGGACTTGCAGTTCTGAAGGTGGACAAAGTAATGGGATAGGATGGGATACATCCAATGGTTCTAAAGGAACACAGGAAGGTGCTAGGTGCCCCACTGACAGCCTCGTTCAATGGCTCACTGGAAACAGGCATTGTTGCAGAGGACCGGAGAAGAGCTGATGTGGTCCCTTTACTTAACAGCAGCGACAGGGTGGAGGACAGTACAAAATCGTACACCTACAGCATATGAACCCAGGTTCTGAGTACATGATGGGGGAGGTACTGACGGTCATTAAACAGGAAAGGGACCTTGGGGTCATCATATCTGATGACCTCAAGGTGGTAGGGCATTGTGACAAAGCAGTGGATAGAGCTAGTGGGATGCTGGGGGGCATAGAGAGTGATATATCCAGCAGGAGGAGGGAGGTGGTGTTGCCATTGTATCACTCTCTGGTGAGACCCCACTTGGAGTACTTTGTCCAGTTCTGGAGGCTGCCTTAGGAAAGGACATGGGCAGAGTGGAGGCAGTTCACAGGAGGGCAACTAAAATGGTGCTGGGGTTGTACAAGAAGCCCTATGAAAAGAGATTGTGGGATCTCAACAGATGCGCCCTGGAAGGCAGGAGAGCTAGAGGTGACATGATTTGGAACTGCAGGTACCTCACAGGTATGAACAGGGTGCAGGAGGGAAGTCACTTTCCAGTAATAAGGAGCACCAGGTTAAGGGGGCATGTGATGAAACTGGTGGGGGGGGGGTTAAGAGAGATATGAGATGGCAGTAAGACATCCAGGCAGAGATGCTTCTTCTTACACTCCCTAATACCGTCCAACAAAAGGGGACAATTTCTGCACTCTTATCAATTTCTACTTCAAGACAAAAAATCCCAAGTACAGTACCTAACTGATAAATGGCAGACTGACCTCTGAGTTCAATTAATAGCAAAAGAGTGGGAAAGAGTGTAGCTGGGGACCTGCAGAACTGCATCTTCTCTGCAGTGACAAGAATTTGTTTGGAAGGCCAGGAACATTTTATTACTCCTGTTATTAAGACCAACTGGACAACAGTTCCCTGGCAGAACGCTGGAGGACCTGTGGGGAACCCATAGCTACCCATTCACATATATTCTGGGACTGCCCTGCTCTGCAGCCTTTTTGGGTGACAGTGGTGAAAAGGGTTAAACCAGTATCATTGGGGAACCCCCGTCTTAATTCAGCATTTGTCATGGACCTTACCCTGAAGGGTGTAAGAGGTAAAGAAGCATTGTACATATGAAGCATATTGGTAGCTGCAGCTGCCAAACTATGAGAAAGAGATGGTTGCATAGTGACACCCCCCCCCCCCAACTTTATAGGAATGGGAAGAGATGATGTTGCAAATTTCAAATATGGAACAACTCATGTTTGAGGTGCAGGACAGGATGCAAGCATTCATTTCTAGGTGAACTCACTGGGAACTGTCTCAAGAAGTAGGATAAATACAAGGGGGGGTAGAAGGGGACAACCCTATATGAGGCAGGGGGACAGATGGCTAGGACTCTGCTATTACCATGCATAGGAACCACCATTCATGGCTCCCATTGACACTAGGAAGTTCAGACAGTGGGGCTAGAACCTCCGGGGGGGTGGGGGGCCGTGGAGGCATGTTTAAGCTGCTCACCCCTGTATCAATTTCTGGATGTTTTTAACTACTCATAATAACATGAGTAGGTAAATATGTAGATTGCTTTATAGACCAGCTGACTGACTAGGAAAAACTGACTGCCATTCCATTAGTTCTGGTTGTCAGGTTCTTTTTACTTTCAGTTTTTTATGAAAAGTACATTACTTGTGATGACAATGCTGTCACGTACGTGTAGTTTTATAGCACAGTATTGCATTGCTTGTGCGTATATCAAATTGTACTGTACATTCTAATATCACCAATGGTGCTTTATAACAAAGAACATTTAAAAAAAAAGATGTGAAAAAAAATGTCTTCACTGAAAGGGTAGTAGAAGGGGGAAATTGTTTAACCAGGAAAGGCACACTAAGCCAGATCTTGTTTACAGTTGTGACTTGGGAGCCCAAGGAAGTTAAGTGACCTGTTCAGGATTACACAGTATGCATGTGGGAGCTAATGCGATTCAAACCCAGGTGTCTAGGTTTGCAATTCAGTGCCCTTAACCACCACTACGCTGTATTGTCTCCTTAAAAAAAGGCACTTGTGCCTAGTGGGCCTTACCTGGTTACCAAATAATAATAATAAAAAAAAAAAACATTTATTAGAGCCAACTGTAAAGAAATGGGTAGCAATGAGCACTGCTAATTTGGAGACAGTGTGACACCTGAAACTTTGTAGCACAAAACTGACTAAAAACACAGTACCAAATTAGTATTCCACTTTACTAAAACAACAATAACAAAAACTATTACTTGGCTCTCATTCAAAAAAATCAACCTTTAACAATAACTTCATACAGTATCTTATACTATACCGTAAAGGAGCAAAATCAATTTGTAAGTCAAATGAGTCAGGGAACTTGATACCGTGTGTTTTTAAAGGTTTAGAAGTAACAGTACACTTATTAATGACATCCTTTTGCGTAGAATCCACAAATATTATATTTCAAGTTGAATGAGGAATAAGACAAAACAGCAAGGAATGACAAGTGTTGCACTCCAAAGTCTTCACGCAACCGAGCTCCAGTTTGCTGACACACTACGTCTAAGGGCTGGGGGTTTACTTCCCAACAGTGGTGTAGCTAGGAAAATAAAATGAGTAAGCCACAACCCTCTAGTGTCTTTTTGCTGCCCCTTCCCCATTGTAGACATTTATTTATTTATTGAATTTTGATGGCTGGGTAAGCCCACTGAGCCCTGAAGGTCCCTTTTTCAGGGGCGACCCGGGAGACAGAAACAGTACAATACAGTCAGTATTTGTTACCCAGACCCATTTCATACACCACATTGTACTTCAGTAACTGCATAATTGGAGGAGAAAACACAGGAGTACTTTGTTTTATGCGTTTAATTTTAATTCAAACAGAGCACAACTTTCATGTTATAACACCAGTAGGGGTGGTTATCAGATGGTAGGAGTAAGCAAAATCAGTTGGCTGGGACCAGTATGCCGCCCCCTCTCCAGTCAACTTGTAAGCTATGGTTTATTTGGTGCATGCATTCCTACATGACTTCTTCCCAGTAATGCCAACTTGATGCTGCAGAAAGGAGAGGTTCAGAAGATGTTTGTCAGATTTAATCCCCACTCCTCACCAGTCTGGCTTCTGGAAGTCCCACTAAACTTCCATTACTGACTCCATTCTTTCTGGCATGGATCAGGGCCTGGCCACCACCGCCATATTTGTCAACTTGGCCAAAGCCTTTGACACTGTTGCCCACCCCCTACTCCTGGACAAGGTCAAGGCAGCAGGGCTTTCTGACTACTCAGTCAGGTGGTTCTGCTCCTACCTTGAGGGCAGGTCTCAAGCTGTCCAGATTGGAGAATCCATCTCCCCCACTTCCTATCAGCTCAGGCGTGCCCCATGGGTCCATCCTTGGTCCCATACTCTTCTCCATTTATTTTCTAATTGACCTCCCTGCTGCCTGCTCCTCTGTATCCATCCATAGGTATGCAGATGATACAGTGCTCTTTGACTCTCGCTCCTCTGTATCCATCCATAGGTATGCAGATGATACAGTGCTCTTTGACTCTGGCTCCTCTGTATCCATCCATATGTATGCAGATGATACAGTGCTCTTTGACTCTGGCTCCTCTGTATCCATCCATGTGTACGCAGATGACACAATGCTCTTTGACTCTGGCTCCTCTGTATCCATCCATAGGTACGCAGATGACACAGTGCTCTTTGACTCTGGCTCCTCTGTATCCATCCATAGGTACGCAAATGATACAGTGCTCTTTGACTCTGGCTCCTCTGTATCCATCCATATGTAAGCAGATGATACAGTGCTCTTTGACTCTGGCTCCTCTGTATCCATCCATATGTACGCAGATGATACAGGGCTCTTTGACTCTCGCTCCTCTGTATCCATCCATATGTACGTAGATGATATAGTGCTCTTTGACTCTGGCTCCTCTGCCCTGACCTCAGTGCCAGGCTCCAACTGGAATTTGGTCCCTTGCAAAACAGCTGTCCCTCAGCGTCAATAAAGTAGTCTCTATGACCTTTGGCACTCAGTAGAGGCTCGCTAGGCTCACCCTTCCATACCCTTGGTTATTGAGGTTGCCTCCTTATTTAAGTACCTTGGGGTCTGGCTGGACAGGCACCTCAGTTTCTCTGTGCAGGTGAATGTCATCCACCGGAAGCTTCACCCCAAACTTCATGCACTTTACAGGAACAGAGAATGCATCCCACCGTCTGTCTGTAGAGAGATCGTCTCGAAGATAGTACTCCACATCTTCGACTATGGTGACATGATATACAGTGCTGCTTCCAAACCCATCCTGGCTGGACTGGATCCCCTCGTTCACTACTTTTGCCAGTTTGCTCTGGACTGCCCCCCCCCCCACTGTACCCACCACTGCTCCCTGTACTCCGCCCTTTCCTTACCCTCCCTTGAGTCCAGATGCTTCATTCATTGTGCTTCCTTTATCTCTAAATACTGACTTGGCTCCCTCCCCTTCTAATTTGCTTTTCTCTTCGCTTCCCTTCCTTACCACTTCCTACCCCTGTCACAACTCTGGCTTTCGTTCTCTCGCACTCCCCTCAAGGAAGTACACTGCTGGTGACACTGCCTTCTCCTTCCACTTCCTCTAACCTTTGTGATTCTCTCTACCCCTGCCATCTGCTGTGCCCCTTCTCAGCACTTACGCACCTCAATGCTCTGTGTCTTCACTACTCACTCCTGCAGTTGCCCCTGATACTGGACCCTGAGCTGTTGCCCTCCACCCTCCTACCCCCTACTCCCCCAGTTGCTCCACCTTTTACCCTGCAGCTATATTCGTGCAGTCCCCTTGTCCACTCTCCCTTTTCCACAACTACTGGCCCCCTTTCTAAACTCGGTATTGCCTTCTTCACATTGCAAACGTTGCTCTCCTGCAGCACATTATTGTATTGTACTGTACTTTACTTACACAGAATTTGAATGCTTGCACAATTGTTATTTATAATGCTTAACTTACCTATTTGTATTAATTGTTTTTTTTTTTTAATATATTTTATCCTCCGCTCCAGGCCAAGCAGGGGTCTCCTTCCACCTACTGCCAGGCACCCTTATCCCATCCTACCAAAATCCTGCCACCTGTCTGTTCACGACTGCCAACCCACCCAAGACACACCACTGTGCTGCTCCTCTGGCTTACCCCCAGGGCTGGGTACATCTTCCACTCCTTCAGCATCTCTTCCCCACATGCATCTGACCACCCACAGTAGAGGTGAAGACTGGCAGTGTCCCCAGTGGAAGGCGACTCAGATCCAGTGGGACATGGTGGGCTGGCAGAGGCGTTATCCTCCCAGTCCTGTGTCTCAAGTTTCCCATTTTCTTTTTGCCCTGATCACCCTCTAGGAATGTGCACTGTGACTGCCTGCTGGCAGGTCCAACACAGCCAACCCATGAACTTGGTCCAAGGGTCCTCCCTCATAAGTCGCAAAATCCCTGCACCACCACCTGAGGTCACCCAGGTGGTGGTAATGCAGTGGGATGTGACACCCTCCCTCCCCGGAGGAGGGGAACATCCTTGTAGAATGCTCATGCCTCCTCCTCCTCCTCCTCCTCCTCCCAGCTGACCCTTCGATGGCCTAAGTTCATTCCCGAACCCGGGTCACTAGTGTCGCGAGTGGTAGCTATGGCATTGCACCAGCTGGCTGGCTATATTAATTGTGTTTGTATTTACTGTTCTTAGTGCACCTCTGTTCCTTTCTTCCACCTCCTCCCATGACACATCTGGAAATGAGCTGTTACCAGCTCAGCTTGTCTTTCCTGGTAAAACTTCAGGCAGGCAGGCAGGCAGGAAGGAAGGAAGGAAGATAGGTATGTAGCTAGATAGATCCGGGAGCTGATCTAACACTGGCGGAGAGGACATGTGCTCCAAGGTAAACTGCCACCTCTGAGAGGACTCCTGTGTGAAGGGGCCCATAAACCGGTCCCTCCACGATCAGCATGTGTAAATAGGCCAAATGGAAGTGGGATCAGGATAGACAGGGAAGAATTGTGGATTAAGATGGCAAACAACTTCTGGGGTCCAGTAGATGCTAACTCTGTTGACAAGTTTTATCAGTTATTCTGCTTGATTTGATATTTGGGACAGGCTCCCTGTGGGAAGGAAGACAACAAATCAACCAGAAAAGCTCTACTGTGTACGGATGTTATAAAACTGACCCATTTTCGTAAGCAAAAGGACAGCTTTATTTCTGGATTAGCTGAAACAAATGATCAAAGCCTATTTAACACTATATGCCTATATATGTGGGATAAACTTTAGCTGGTACTGTACACTGTTTACTGTTTCCTTAGTCCTTTCAAGTTATATAAAACAAAAAACTGTGTGTAAAGGACCTGCTAGCCCAATGTACAGTACACAGTAGTAGGCAAAGAGAGAGACAAAAGCCTGTTGAAATATAAAATATATAAACAAAAATGAGAGATACAGTATCACGTCAGAAGTTATGGCACTCAGCCAACTGTGCCCATGCTAAGAATAAAGAAAGCTTCTCCCTCTGTAAAACTCAAACAGCCAAGTAAAAAGTGTGATTAAACATAACACTTATTTAAAGACAGTAAAAAAAACTGTTTGTTGCTGTATTGGCCCTTGTACAACAAGATACACAAAATAGGTGATTTGGTACCTTTTATTGGACCAACAAAGATTTCCAGAATATCCTTAAGCTTTCAAACCTACATAGTTCTTCCTCAGAAGGAAAGCTGCCTCTGAGGGAAAAACTTTGTAGGTTTGAAAGCTTAAGGATATTTTGTAACTCTTTGTTGGGCCAATAAAAGGTATCAAATCACCTATTTTGTGCATCTCAAAGACAGTAACAAACTGAAAAGTGCAGTACTCCGATCCGATGACTGACTAAGAGAAGATATGACATGTGCAATAAGACTAAGAAACACAGATGGAGGAGGATAGGTGAGAAGTACCAGGTAAAACAGGTGGCAGTGGGGAGGGCAGTAAGGCAAGCAAAAGCCCAAACCAAGGAATGGATAGCTAAAGGGGTGGCAGTGTGGTACGAGACATTCTTCAGGTACATAAATGAGAAGAGGAAGTTAAGGGGAGGGATTAAGAGGAGGGATTGTGAAGATAAGGAAGTTAGTAGATGGTGACTGCACAGAGGATGATCTGGAAAGAGTTGACTTCCTGAACAGCTGTTTCTGTTCAGTCTTCACAGTGGAGAGGGAGGGGGATGGGCCAACAAGGAGCAGCAGGAACACAGAAGGGAGATGTAAACACAAGTCCATTTACAGAGGAAAGAGTCTTGAAGTGACTTGCAGACCTAAAAGTGGACAAGGCCATGGGACCAGACAAAAAACATCTAGTGGTGCTAGGGAAACTCAGGGAGGAGCTTGCTGCACCACTGGCAGCCTAATTCAACATATCACAGGAAACAGAAGAGGTTCCAGGGGACTGAAGGAGAGCTGATGTAGTTCTACTTCATAAAAGTGGCAGCAGGGGGAGGTGAGCAACTATAGACTGATCAGTTTCACATCAGTGGCTGGAAAATTCATTGACAACCTATTAAAAGAAAGGCTAGTAGAATATTTTGAATCCAGGGGGCTGTAAGACCAAAGACAGCATGGATTCACAAGGGGGATGTCAGACAAATCTTATAGATTTCTTTGACTGGGTGACCAGGGAAATAGATCAAGGAAGAGCAGTGGATGTGGGCTATCTGGACTTCAACAAAGCCTTCAGCACCATACCATATAAGTAAGCTGGCCTGGTGGTGCTGAGAGTTGAGGCGCTGGACACCACACCTCACACTACGCTGGTGACCCAGGTTCGGGAACAAGCCCGGGTTGTCGGGGGTCGGCAGGGTGGGGAGGGTGAGAAGAAGGACTGAGCTTCTGTGAGATGGCTCTCCTCTCCCGAGGAGGGATGAGGGGTTTCTTCGGCCCTTGTCTGCCACCCGCTGGAAGACAGATGGCAGTTCAGGCTACAAGGAGCCTGGCGATTGCCAGGGATGGGGTGGAAGGGATGGAGTGTTTGTGCACCTCCATGTGCATGCACTACAGTGTTTGCCAGGGTCCCGGGAAATTACAGGGAGAAAACGGGGGGTGGGGGGGAGCCAAAAAATGCATATACTTACTAATATAAATGAGTACCTTAGGTTTTGCTGGCACCTACTTAAAGGCCACAGGGAGCATGTAAAGCACTTTCTATTTAGTATAACATCAAAAGATATTCCACACTTTGGGATCTTCTGCTCATAGTTTCTTCTTTTAATAAGATTATTTTAGTATAGCAGCAATAAATCCAGATGAAATCCAACACATTCAATTTCATAAAAAACAAAGTGGAAAATGATGATGTCCCACCCAGCTCCCTTTCTCACAACCTAGTTTGTAGGTAGCAAGTACCCTGTGGCCTTTAAGTAGGTGCCAGCAAAACCTAAGGTACCAATTTATATGTGCTATTCGTAGCTGTGCACTGCTTATCCTTGGTGCAGTTACTGTCTTGTTCTTGAACTCATATACATACTAACATACTAAAATGCCAGCAGAATAAGCCTAATGGTCTTTTGTGTCTGCTGGTTTGGTCAGCCCCCACCCTGGGAGCTGACTTGCTGCTCCCCTCGTCCTCTCTGGCTTCTCCCTTCCCAGTCCTGGATATTCCCACTGCACGGGACTTTGTGTGCAGAACCCTTCCCCTGTACCTGTCCCACCCTCTCTTGAACCCCTCCACCGTCTCTGCCTCCACCAGCCCCCTGGGCAGTGCATTCCATGGCTTCATCACCCTCTCAGTGAAGTAGCACCTCCTCCTTTCTCTCCTGAATCTCCCTCCCTCCCTCCAGCTTCCACCCATGCCCTCTAGTTGCCCCCCCTTCCTTCAGAACACCTTGACTGCTTCTCCCCTATTTAACCCCTTCATGTACTTGAAGACCTCTATCATGTCCCCACCGGTCCCTTCTCTCTTCCAATGTGTACATATTTAGCGCTTCGAGCCTTTCCCCATAGGTTCTGTCCCCAAGCCCAAGATCATTTTGGTTGCCCTCCTCTGGACCCTCTCCAGGAGTTCAATGTTCCTCTTTAAGTGTGGCCTCCAAAACTGCATGCAGTACTCAAGGTGCCTCACCAAGCAGTTATACAGGGGAGTATCACTCCTCCTCTGGAGGTGATCCCCAGCGATGCATCCCAGCATCCTGTTGGCCTTGGCCGCTGCCTCCTACAAGTCTCAGAGTTGTTCATCTTGACATCCACCACCACCCCCAGGTCCCTCTCAGCCATTGAGACTTGTAGCATTTCCCCCTACAGGGTGTACTCTTGGCCCGGGTTTCTGGATCCCAGATGCAGTACCTTGCATTTCCCTGCATTAAACCTCAGCTTCCACTTTCTAGACCACCTTTCCAGAGCCTCCAGGTCCTCCTGTAAGGCCACTCTCCCCTCCTCCCCATCCACCACCTCCCTCAGTTTTGAGTCATCCGCAAAGAGACTCATCTCAGTCCTGATACCCTTCCTTATGTCAGAGACATAGGCATTGAACAGGAGGGGCCCAAGGACTGATCTCTGAGGGGCTCCACTAATGACCCTCCTTGAGGAAGAGACTATCCCACCAATCATGACCCTCTGGGTCCAGTTCTGGAGCCAATTGCCTATCCATCTGATCATCTGGTTCCCCGGCCCCATTTCTCCCAGCTTATTCAACAGGCCCCTGTGAGGAACAGCGTCAAATCCCTTGCTGAAGTCAAGATAGAGGACGTCCACCAGTCTACTCAGGTCCAAGGCTCTCGTCAACCCAGTCATAGAACTCCACAAGGTTTGTCTGACATGATTTCCCTAGGATGAATCCATGCTGTCTATCATCCAGGCACCCCGACTTTTCCAGGTCCCCCCCTAGCCTCTCCTTGACAATGTCCTCCATCACCTTGCCCACCACCAATGTCAGTCTGATGGGCCTGTAGTTCACTGCCACCTCCCTTGATCCCCCCTTGTGGATAGGCACTATATACGGCACCTTCCAGTCCTGGGGCACCCACCCTGTCCTCAGAGAGATGCTGAAAAACTCCGCCAGGGATTTCACCAGGACATCTGCCAGTTCCTTCAGCACTCTGGGATGTAATTTATCTGGCCCTGGTGCTTTCTCAGTCTTAAGGGACCTGAGGGCTTCCCTCACTCTCTCTGCCATGATTTCCACCTCTGCTATCTCGTCCCCCTGCCTTGCCTTCCCCCCTCCTGCCAGTGATGGTCCATCCTCTCCCCAGACCCGATGATCGGCAAGGGTCCCCCCTCAGTTTCACCATCTCCTCCCATGTATGATGCAGCCCCCCCATTTTCCTCGGTGAAAACTGAGGTGAAGTACTCATTTAGTACCTCAGCCTGCTCCCCCAGATCTTGTGCCCATCCCACCCATTTTAATCCTGCTAATCTGCACCTTCACCCTTCGTTCTTCCCCAATGTATCTAAAGAACCCCTTATTCCCTCTCCTAATTTCCCTGGCCAGGTTCTGCTCCTTCCTTGCCTTAGCCGCCCTCACCACCCTGGTGGCCCTTCTGGCCATCAGCTCATACTCCCCTCTATCCCTTTCACTCCTTGAGCACTTGAAATGCCTATAAGCCACCTTCATTCCCCTTACCACCTCCTGAATCTCCCTGGTCCACCAGCAGGGTTTACGGGCCCTACCACATTTTTGTCTTACTCTTGCACAGGAGCTGGTAGCATCCTGCACCCCCCCTCCTGATGATTTCCCACCTACTGTCAGCATCCATGTCTGGCCCAATCCCATACAAATGCTTCTTAAGGATCCTTCCCATTTCCTTGAAATCCGCCTCCCTGAAGTTGGTTACCCCCGTCTTTGTGCAGCCTTCTACCCCTCCTAGGTCTAGGCAGAACCAGACCATGGCATGGTCGCTTCCTGCCAACGAGTCCCTTACCTCAAGGCCCCCAATCTGGTCACTGTCTGCCAGGACCACATCCAGTTTCTGCGCCTCCCTGGTCGGTTCCCCCACCTGCTCAGTTAGGAACGCATCCTGAAAGACATCCAATAACCTCTGTTCCCTGGCCACCAAGGATGTCATAGTCTCCCAGTCCATTCCTGGCATGTTTAAGTCCCCCAACACCACCACCCTTCCCCTGCCCAATTTGCAGTGTCTCCCAACATCTGCCACCAGACTCTCCTCCAGCTCCTCTGCCAGTGCAGGGGGTCTATACACCACTCCTATTTTTACTCTCTTGCCCCCATTTGTTATCAAGGTGACCCAAATCATCTCCACAGTTCCCTCTGCCTCCTCCACTTCTCCTATGCCAATGCAGATTTTGACTATTATTGCTACCCCTCCTCCCCTTCCCTTCCCCATGTCCTTCCTGAACATGGTGTAACCCTCCAGGTTCAGGTCCCAGTCGTGCCCTGCGGTGGCCCAGGTCTCCGTGACCGCTGCCACATCCACCTCCCCCTCAGTTAGCATCATCTGGAGCTCAGGCATTTTATTGCCCAAGCTCCTGTCATTTAGCAGGACTACCTTCCGCCCTTTCCATATACTTCCATTTCCCCTGCTCACGTTCCCATGGGGATTCCGTCTTCCCCTGGTCAGCACCTTACCAGTTGGCTTTTTCCCGCATTCCTCCAGCTTCCTAGGGTGGTGGAGACCGAGTCCCTCCTTTATCGGACCCCCCGACAGCCTTCTTCCCCATCTCCCCCTTCACAAGTTTAAACCCCACCTTTCACCAATGAACCCCTCTATTTTCAACTTAAGGATTCCCCTCCCCTCCAAATTGAGATGGAGCCTATCTCTTGCATATAGCCCCTTATCCTCCCAGGTCTCCCCCTATCCCCCATCAACCCATACCCTCTGGCCCCACACCACTCCCTGAGCCACTGGTTTATCTCCCTAATCTTCCTCTTGTGTTCCCCACTAGCCCTTGGCACCGGCAGGATTTCCGAGAAGGAAACTGTGCATCCTATGTCATGACAGACCCTGGCAAGTTCCCTGAACTTTGTCTGTATCTCTAGCTCGCTATTTCCCTCAATGTCATTGGTACCCAGGTGGACCAGTATATCCAGGAAACCTCCACAATCCTTTGCCAGCTGATATGCCTCATGCTTGGCCCTGTGCACCGTTAGTCCAGGTAAGCATTTTGTTCTAACCGGGCAGGCTTCCCCCTGCCTATCCCATTTGATACCCCTGATCATGGAATCACCCAACAGGATCACTCTGACCACCCCTTTTCCTCCATTTCCCCCCCTTCCATGTCCCTCATCCTTTCTACTGGCCCCTGCCCCCAGCTGGCTCCTTGCTTCTCCCCCTAGCTGGGTGCCCCCTGCTGCACCCTCCTTATTTACCCTGGCCACCCCTCCCCTGATCCTATGCCTCTCCTCCTTCTCCCGAGTATCCTTTTGTACCCCGCTATCTCCCCCATCACTGCTCGTGACTGGTCCTTCCCCCCCGCCTGCTAAACTTGCCTGGCTCGTCCTCCCTTCCTTCCCGTCTCTGTTCAGCCCCTCCTTGCCTGTCATGCTCCCCTGGCATCAACCCTCAGCTGCCTTTACTGTATCCTCCTTGTACTTCCAGTCCCTCTCTTTGCCCTTTCCTCCCAACTGGTCCTTCTTCTTGCGCTTTCCTCTTTCCACCCCCTCCTCCTCCTCCTGATCTGAGCCACCACTCCCCCCATATTCTCACGCCCAAGTTCCCCTGTTCTTCCTGCTATCTGGCTCCTGCCTCCTGCCCTCCACTCCCTTTCCATCTCCAACCACCCCTGTTATGGTTACATCACCCCCCTCATCCTCAAGCAGAAGAAGAAGAGAATTGAAGTGGTTACTGAGCTTAAGGTCTGATCCACCTCCCCCTCTTGCTTCCATCTGTCCTGCCCCAGCCATCTGCCTACTTCCCTGAGAATGTCCTCCCTTTGGCCCCCCTCTGTGAGGGTCCCTAGATACCTGCCTGCTTCCTTGGTGGTGTTCTCCTTTTGGGCCCCCTCTGTCAGGGTTCCTATGTGACCCCAGAGTACTCTCCTGCATTCCTTTCCCTATGCCCCCGCCCCTAGTGCTTGGTGGAAGAGCCCCTGCCCTATTCCCCAATCATACCTCCCCCCTCCCTCCAGCTGTCTCCTAATTCCCTCAACCTCCTCCCTATGCTGTGCCAGCTGGTGGCACACTGGGCAACCACCGAACTTCCAAGCCCAGTCCAGTATCATGGCCGCCCCACACCCTGTGCACCTCACCACCCTCCCAAAGATGCCTGCCCTAATGACGTGTGGTCCCATCCCCCTCCAAGTAGGTTTCCTTGGGTGAACTACCAGGTTCCCCACTAGTCCAAGATACACCCCTCCCCACTAATCAGGTCACCCACTAATCCTAGATACAGTCCCACAGTAAGCAGGTACCGCCGTCACTAGGTGCAGTACTACACAGTAAACTTATAGGGGAAGCGCACAACTACCTAAGCTCCTCTCTCTCAGCCCTTAAACCCAGCCCCCAGTGGCTAGAACTACATGAGCTGCACCTGAAGCCTTTTCCTCCAATTGCAGGGCAGGTGTTCCCCTATAAATCAGCCTAGCTCTGGGGGGAGGGGTGGGGGGGTGGGACTAGGGTCTACACCCGACTCTCACGACAGTGTATCAGCCCTGTGACTGCCCCTCACGGCACCTCCAAGCACAACCAGCTAAGAAAATCTTTCAAGTCTACTGCCTCACAGCATCCAGCTAGAAGCTTCTTTCCCCATTCACCTCTAACTGAAGACTGACTGAGTTGAGAGTCCCACCTTACTTTCATACAGCACTAATCCCCTGTAATACGATGCCTGCACTTACAGGCCAGATAGCAGCTTTTAAACACACACACACCAAATAGTCTGCTAGGAACAAACAGAAAACCAACTAAGAAAATCTTTCAAGTCCACTTACTCTCACAGACTCCTGCTTTTAAACACCCACAAACGCAAAATTGTCTGCTGGAAACACATAGAAAACCAGCTAAGACAAATCTTTCAAGTCTACTTCCTCACAGCATCCAGCTAGAAGATTCTTTCCCCATTCACCTCTAACTGAAGACTTGAGAAAAAAAGCACTGTATCATATAAGAGACTGGTGAAGAAGTTGGACAGTCTAGGGCTGGAAGCCAGGAGTTGTTAATTAAGTAAAAAAAAACTGGTTAATGGATAGACGGCAGGGCTGGTTGTAAATGGCACTCACTCTAATAACATATAGAACATAGAAGTTGATGGCAGATAAGGACCGCAAGGCCCATCCAGTCTGCCCATTTGTTTTTCTACCTTATAAATGTGCCATCGGCCTTTGCTCTGTCAATGGCCTATCTATTCATACTCATCTGTATTGCTCCCTTATGCCTATCCCATGCCTGTTTGAAGCCCTGCACTGTATTCATAGCCACCACTTCTTGTGGTAAGCCATTCCATGCATCCACCACTCTTTCTGTGAAAAAGAATTTCCTCACATTCCCCTTAATCAGCCCCCTCTAATCTCATGCTGTGTCCTCTTCCTGCTATTTTCTTATATTTAAACATGTTAGACTCTTTCACCTTGTTAATGCCCTTAAGGTGTTTGAATGCCTCGATCATATCACCTCTCTCCTCCTTTGCTCAAGGGTATACATATTGAGCTCTGTTAATCTGTCCTCATATGTCTTCTGATGCAGTCCCTGCACCATTTTGTTGCCCTTCTCTGGACTGCCTCAATTTGGTTAATGTCCTTGTGAAGGTGTGGCCTCCAATACTGCACACAGTACTCCAGATGGGGCCTAACCAGTGTCTTGTAAAGAGGATTATTACCTCCTTCTTATGACTTGTGATACCCTACTAATACACCCTAACACCCCCCTAGCCTTACCTACTGCTTTAGAGGTCTGCTTGGATGATTTCAGGTCATCAGTGATGATGATGCCCAAGTCTCTTTCTTCCTTTGTGACTGCTAGCAACTCCCCTCCCAGCCTACAGGTGGCTTCAGGGTTTCTCTTCCCTAGGTGCATGATTTTGCACTTCTTTGCATTAAATCCCAGTTGCCACTCTTCTGACCATTTTGCTAGTTTATCCAGATCTCTTCTCATTCTGCCCACCCCTCTGGATCATCTACTCTGTTGCAGATCTTGGTGTCATCTGCAAACAGACAAGCCTTACCTCTAGTCCATCTGCAAGGTCACTAATGAAGATGTTGAAGAGGACTGGCTCCAGGACTGATCCCTGAGGTACCCCACTTGTGACTTGCATCTCTTCTGACTGTATACCATTTACCACCACTTTCTGTTTTCTGCCCATCAACCAGTTTGCCACCCAAGGTGAGAGTAAGCAGTAGGGTGCCACAGGATTCAGTACTGGAGCCGTTCCTGTTCAACATCTTCATAAGTGACATCACAGAAGAGCTTGAAGGGAAGGGAAGTATTTTTGCAGATGACTCCGAGGTTTGCAGCAGGGTGGATACTCAGGAGGGAGTGGATACAATGAGAAGGGGACCTTAGGAAACCTAAAGAGTGGTCAAGTGTATAGCAGCTGCAGTTCAATGCCAAAAAAGGGTAACATCATGCACCTGGGGCATACAAACCCAGGAGCTGAATCTAAAATGCGGGGAAGGGGGTCCTATTAGTCACTAAGAAGGAAAGGAACCTAGGAGTTACTATATCTGAAGACCTCAAAGTCACAGAGCAGTGTGACTGGGCAGGGCTAGTGGAAGGCTGGGGTGCACGGAGAGAGGTACCACAACGGGCAGGAGGGAGGTGATATTATCACTGTATAGATTATTGGGGAGGCCATACGAAAAATATTTGTGCAAAGCTCTGGAGGCTGCATCTCAGAAAAGACAGGAACAGGGTAGAGGCAATCCAGATGAGGGCAATTAAAATAGTACATGGGTTGAATGAGAAACTGTATTATAAGAGACTGAGGGATCTCAATATGTACACCCTGGAGGACAGAAGGGAGACAGGGGACATGACAGAGACCTACAAGCACCTCACAAGAGTGACCAGGGTACTGGTGGAGAGCCTGTTTCAAATGAAAAAGTGCAACAGAACAAGAGGACATGAAGTAAAGCTAGAAGGGAGAGGAATTTAAGAGAGATACAGGGAAATGCTACTTCACTGAAAGGGTAGTGTTCACCTGGAACAGCCTGCCACAAGAGGTAGTTGGGGCAAAACCTGAGGGGGAGTTTCAAACATGTATGGGATAGCCATAGCGGAACATTAGTGAATAAAAAGGGTGGGAGGAGGGTTGCCAAAGACCAGTTAGGGTCTGCTGTGGCAGAACAAGCAGGGAAAAATCTGGGCAGTCTGGATTGGCCAGGCAATCCTTCCCTGCCAATAGATTCTGTGTTTCTGTGTTAATCGCACTCTTTGACTATGTTGAAATGCACAAGGTGCCTGTGCTGAGTGTCTTTAACCACACAAGAGGAAAATGGGATTACTGATCCATAATTACACAGCCAGGAAGTGTCTTATTGTACTTATTGCACTCACAATATGGGATCTTTTTAACTCATTCACACCACAACAGCTCTTTGAGACTTCCGCCACTTGTGCCCTGTATACTCTTAGCACTGCATCCTGGGCCTTTCTAAGCAAAATCAAACCATAAGCAGCGTGACACAAACAAATGTGAATACCTCTTGAACCGTAAGTGCTACACACAAAGTACGAGTGGCAAAGTTGTGCAGCACAATATTTCCTTTCCAATGGTGCTATGCAATCAACTGTAATCAATTTGGTTTTTATTTTATATTAGCTGAAATACCAAACAGCTGGTTTTTTTTCAGATTTTTTCAAAGTGCTTAGCTGAGGCTTGAGGGACAAATGTCAGCCATGCACACCATACCTTAAACAAATGCAAATAACTCATAAAGTATACATGAGAGACATAAAGTATCAGTGGCAGAATTGTTCAGCACAAAATTACCTTTCTAACAGTGCTATGCAATCAGTTGTAATCCATTTAGTTTTTATTTTATACTAGCTGAAACAGCAAACTGTTTTTTTTTTCCAGATTTATTCAAGGTGCTTAGGTGAGGCTTGAGAGACATATGTCAGCCATGCACACCATACCTTAAACAAATGCGAATAACTCTAAAGTATACATGATAGACACAAAGTATCAGCGGCAAAATTGTTCAGCACAAAATTACCTTTCTAATGGTGCTATGCAATCAATTCTAAGCAATTTGGTTTGTTTAATACTTAGGTACAAACTACTGACTTCCTCAGACATTTCCTGGCCTGAGTGAAAGTCAGTTGAGTACATCTACAGGCATTATTGGATGAGCGCGGCTATGCTTTCAGATGCCACCTACAGGCGTACCTAGGCCTGAATGAGTTAAATGTTTTTTGAAAAGTTTTTTTTTATATTACTTTAAAAAGAAAATATTGTTTTCTGTATGAAATATGAGCAGAAGACTAAAATGTAGCTCCAGTTAAGTCATATTGATATTGTATTGACGACTGCTGTATCACAAACAAGGTAACTGCAGTTGAAAATCCAATGAAATACATTGAACTACAGTTATCTTGTTTGTTTTTTGTAAATATAATCTTTATTAACTTTTTTCCTTTTTTTTCTTCCCCTCCAACAGGGTACAAGCAGTCATCAGTGCATTAACTACAGTTAATCATGTAGACTTAGATACGGTTTGTTACAGCCTTAGGCAAAAGGGCTTAAAAAGAAATAACAATATACATGTTCAGCCTTAAACTGGTTAAAACAGTAAATAAATGATAAATAATAAGTTGGGAGAGTAAAAATTAGAAATGAGCAATAATGATGAAAAAACCCTATATGCTAGAGGATTCAATCCTTCGGTTTTTGGAATACACATGACACTGAGTCCCAGGCCATCCCCCTCTCCTCCAATGGGTCCCTCCCCACCAGAACCCCCCTGGCCCTATGTGGGGTCCTCACCTGTATTATGGAACAAAGTTTGGGCCCTCAGCCATAATGTATATAATTCATCTGTTCCATCTCAGAGGACATTGCTCTAATCTATCATTCAAAAAAATGAGATCCTCTCAGCCTTATATATGAGGTTGACTATGTCCCTCCATTCTTGGAATGTAGGTACCTAGACTGTGAGCCAGTGTCTTGCTATGGCCTTCTTGGCTGCCAGGAAGACCACACCAAGAAGATATCGCTTATGTAAGTCTCTGAAATCCTGAGGGAGTATATGCAAGATAAATAACTCTCCAGTGAGGGGGATCACCTGGCCAAAGAGGACTCCTAGCTTCAGGCCCAGTGATGTTAGGAATGGCTGTAGCTTAGGGCGCAACCAGAAAATATGTGAGTGGTGAGCTGAGGGGTGTCCACATAGGCGCCAGCACTGAGCTGAACCTGTTGGGAGATAGTGAGAGGTAATAGTCGGTGTACGAAAGTACCTGAACCGGAGTTGCCAGGCAAAAAGACGTCAAGTATGGGAGAAGGTAAGCTTGGATGTGGCAAGGCAACTTGAGTTCCAAAGCTGAGGTGTGATATTCACCCCCATCTCCCCACTCCACCTGTCAATAATTAACCTGGGGCTGTCACCAATTGTGTCAATGAGGGCCTTATAAAAGGTAGAAATTGCATGTGGTATTTCTGTGGAGAGAAGGAAACCCTGAAGGAGGCTGATAAGAGGGGGGGCAATCCTCTGGGCTAAGTGCAACTGTGGGGAGGGAGTAATAATAGTGTCTCAGCTGGAAGTATCTGAAGAAATCCACTTTGCGAAGCTGATGGGCTTTGTGCATTTCCTGAAATGATTTAAAGGTGGGGCCACTCAGGAATTGTAAAAGGAAGAGTAGTTTCAGGTGGCTCCAATCACGGAATGTATGATCTACACGAGCGGGGAGTAAATTTTCCAACAGAGCAATCGGGCAAAGCAGCATTAAAAATGGTTGTAATGAGAAGTGCTTGTGGATCATGTTCCATGTCCTAATCTGGTGTTGGATCTAGGGGTTAGGAGGGGTCTTCGGCATGGAAGGAAAGGTCTGATATAAGGTGGTCCTAATAAGGTCATCATAGGGAAAGAGCTCCTCCTCTGTCTCTCTCTCCAGAGTGCAGGGGATGCCCTTATATAACGGATAGTCCAAAAAGTGAGGTGGGAGGCCCAGTTATAGAATTTTAAATTGGGGAGGGCTAGCCCTCTGTGTTTCTTAGGTAGCGAGAGAACAGAGAACTTCACTCTCAGACAAATGACTTGACCAAATGTAGTCCAAGATCACCCTATTCCATGTCTGGAGTGTCTTAGTTGGGATATGTAGGGGTACATTTTGAAAGAGATAGGGGGCCCTCAGTAAGACCACCATCCGGATCACCTCCACCCTTTGGTACAGATTCAGAGGGGGATTTTCCATCTGGACAGGTCTTGTTGAAGTTGGATATAAAAATGGTCATAGTTATTTCGCATGGTGCTCTGTGCATCGTGCGACAACTATACACCCAAATATTTCAATTTGTCAAGGTCCCACCGGAATGAGTAGGTCTGTTTGAGGAGTGGGGGGCGTAATGAAACACAGGGGCAACAGTTTGGGAAGTATTTACTTTGTACTGTGAGCATGCTCAAAAGTTGTCAAGAATTTTAAAAACTGCAGGAATAGTTTGCGATGGCCTAGAGAGGAACAGTAGGACATTATCTGCATATAAAGCTATACGATGTTCCATCCCTTCCACATGCGCTCCCATGACTGAGGGGACTACCTAGTTGCCTGGGCCAAGGGTTCAATGAAGATAGCAAAAAGTTCTGGTGATAGGGGGAAGTCCTGTCGGGTCCCGTTGAAGAGGGGGAAGTAGTTGGAGTGATAGTCTGAGACCTTAACACATGCCCGGGGGGAGGCATATAGGGCTTTTATGACGGCAATGAAAGAGGAGAGGAACCCCATCCTGTGCATGGTAGTAAATAAAAAGGGCCAGGAGACCCTGTCGAAAGCCTTCTCAGCATCTAGGCTGGGAAGGACAGAGGGATTTCTTTGAGACTGCATTGCATGGACTAGGTGGAGCGCTCTGCAGGTATTGTCAGTTGTGGATGTGGCACTAACAAGCCCTGTCTAGTCAAGTCCAATCACAGAGGAGAGGACATTATCAAGCCGGCGAGCCAGGATGGACATAAGGAACTTATAGTCCATATTTAGGACCGAGATCGGTCTGTATGAACTACATGATAGGGGGTCTTTACCCTGCTTAGGAATAAGAGAGACCACAGCGTATGACCAGCTTGGGGGGGGTCAGAGGTCCCCTGAAGGACTTCAATATTAAACCTGTAGCAAAAGCGGGCTAACTGTTTGCATCACACATTTATAAAATTCCGCCCCATATCCATCAGGACCTTGGGCCTTCATGGTTTTGGCTCTGGAGATGGCCATTGCCAGTTCCTCAGGTGTAATGAGGGCTACCAGACCTTCTTGTTGGTCCCGGCTTAAACCTGGAAGATGTAGGGGTGACAGAAAGTTATTAATCGCCACAGGGTCCTCAGGTTTTTCAGGGGAATAAAGGGTCTTATAGTAATCACAAAAAGCTTGGGGAATGCGGCTAAGCTTAATATGAACTACCCCCGTGGAAGGGTCTTTAATGGCAGCTATGGTTGATTGTTTGTGTTGTTTACGAAGGCAGTAAGCCAACAGTTGGGAGGCCCATGGGCCTATTTCCCCGTACCGCTGTCTCAAAAAGGACAGCGCTGTCTCTGTCTGCTGGATGCACAGGGCATCCAGATCCCTTTTTACCTGGTTAAGTTGGTTACTAACTGTATGGTCTCCTTGCTGATGTGCAGCCTGGAAGAAATGAAGGGTTTGTTCTAGTTGTGCATGACTAGAGTTTCAAATTTTGCAAGGGTTGCTGTGTGTTTAATTAGGCGACCTTGCACTAACGCTATCAGGGTATCCCATCTGATGGGGGGGGGACACCCGGATTAGCATCGTCCTCCAGAGTCTCCTCTATCCTATCCCTCGGGAACTCTCTAAAGGTTTCACTCTTAAGATGAATTGGGTTGAACCTCCAAAGGGTGTTACGTTGTTCCATCCCCAGGTCCCAGGAGGAAATCAGGGGATAATGATCAGATTGGGAAATATCTCCCATTGAAGAATCTACCACTGCCCCCAAGGACTCCTCCTGAGAGTAACAATGATCAATATGAGTATAGGTTCCATGTGTTGCTGAATAAAATGTATATTTCCTATGCCTAGGGTGGAGGGATCGCCAAACATTGAGCCAGCCAACCTCCCAGAGAAAGCATTCAAAGAATTTATGGGATGCCGGTTGTTTTCCCCTAGAGCTATTTATAGTGTCAAGGCTAGTGCTGGGGGTTATATTAAAGTCTCCAGCTAGTATTAGTGTTCCACGGGTCAACTCAACTATCTTATTCAGGAGGTGATGAACTGTGGGGGTGTTAGCACCCGGGGGCAAATAAATGTTTGCCAGGGTCAACTTGTGGCCCTGCAGTACCTCCTGCACAATAATCAGACGGCTCTCCGGGTCCACCCATGCCCTGGTAGCCCGGAAAGGGGTATGGCTGGCTATCAGAATGGTGACCCCCCTCCTTCCCCTCCATACACAGAGGAGAAGACTTAGTTGCATCCTCCAGCTGTCAGTTTCTTATGCTCATTAGCTGACATGTGTGTCTCTTGGATATAAGCCAGTTCAGCTTGGTTCTTTTTCAGCAATGACAGCATTCTGGAATGCTTTATAGGGCTCCCCAAGCTGTTCACATTCAGTGAGTAGAGCTTAAGATGTTTGCTAGCCATCTATATAACTGAGTAAATACTGGGTGGGCTTATTTAGCTTAAATAACAAGTCTCCTGGATCAATATCTACAGCAGGGTCCTGATCTGGGCCCTTTGGAGAAAAAATGTGACTGCTTGTAGAAAGATGAGGGCAAAAGTCCTCCAACCGGGGATCTAAGAAAGGTGTAAACAATAAAAGAAATAGAAACCAACTTCGAGCAACTTTACCATAGGAGTTTGCCAACTGGGCGTTACCTATTAAACTATAACCGACTTCCATTGGGGCTTGGTGCTAAAAAACATCAACTCCCCAGATTTGCCTAATTCGGCCTATCCCTACCAGAGGACACTAGATGTAAATGTCTATTGGGTGAGGAGAAGGGGGGGTTATAGTCATACCTTGGCTCCTCCAAGACCATGAGTAAATGCTGGGTAAATATAAAAAATTATTTTATTATGATAATGTGGGCAACCCCATGTGCCGTGGCTTCCACGTTGTGTTTGCTGTGGTCAGGTCACATCAAGGTCCCAGCCCAGAGACCGCATCCCGGGGAGGAGGGGAAGAAGGGGCCCCCCTGGAGGACAGTCCCACCAACAGGAGAGCTGGACTGTAGTTGGGCCATGAGAGCTGGCACTGTACACAGGGCAGCCCCCAGTATCCCGGGGGGGGTGAACAACCCAGCCCCCTGTGCCCCAGAGACAGACCCAACTGGGCCCTGGGTGGCAGCCTTTCAGAAAGGTCAAAGCTGGAGAGCTGGATAGCCATCCCTGGCTCATTAATATCCTTTTATGGATCTGGGGATTTTTATGGCTAGCATCCCAGAGTCCAATGAGAGGTCCCTCAGCAGGGCCCCCTCCGACAGTCATCACCCGATCCTGATAATGCAACACGAGGGTAGGTGCCACCAACCTCTCATAGACCTCTCAGCCACGGCAACTGAGCTCAGTTTGGGGAGCCAGTCCCACATCCCCCCCCAAAGTGGAAGTCCCAAGTCCCACCCCCATTTCCCCCCTTGACAACCATCCAGCCACACGCCCGTAAGGCCACATATTCATTGGCCGAGAGGCAGCAACCAGCCCCTATTGCCCCAGAGAGGGGCCTGGATAGCAGGGATCTGTAAGGCCTGAAGCTGCTAGGGTGGGAGAGGACACGTGTGCTCCCCGACCCCCGATTGCCACAACCAGGCACATCCTGACATGGGCAGGGTGAGATCAAATGGGAGAGAGGGAGAGCAAGACAACCACGCACAACAAGATGCACCAGGGGGAGGAGAGAGAAAGGAGACCATCTCACCTGAGAAACAAAGAAGAAAGTGCTCCAATAAGTCCCTTCATGTGATGGCCTGGGTTGTCATTGCGGATGGCAAGGTGTCCATTGTCTGTTTCCTCAGACCCGCAGCTATTTGTTGTATAGCCAAGACGGCTTCTCTCCATCACTCCCCTCATGGCAGTACCTGCTTCCAGGTCTTCTGTGCTAATTTTTCTGCCAGGGATGCGGCTGGCTGATGCTTTGGGGCCAGATTCACCCCATAGCCTCAGGAATGAAGATCTCGGGCAACGTCTTCAGCGGTGTCATATGAGACTGAACCCTCCGGAAACTGCACCGTTAGCCTGGATGGGTATGGGGTCCAAAATTTGAGTTTAGCCTCCTGGAGCTTCTTTAAGATGGGGGCATAGGCCCTGCAATTGCAGCTATCAAGGGGGGGGGTAATCGTTGTCCACATATATTTATTGGTTCTGAAATGTGAGGTCTCCCTGTTGCCATGATTTATGCAATATTAGCTCCTTTTCTTGGAATCTTAAAAATTGGAGCACCATCTAACAGGGATGGCTGGAGGAGCCTGGCTGTGGACCCAGTGCCCGATGCGCACAATCTATTTCTAGGGTGCAGCTCTCGGGGAGGTCCAGTGTGGAGTGGAAGAATTGCTGCAGAAATTGTATGGGGTTGTTGCCTTCGCTGCCCTCTGGGAAGCCCGATATCCTTAGATTGTTTTGATGATTTCGGGCCTCTGCATCCTCCATCCAGTCCTGCATGGTTTGAATGGTGTGGTGGAGCTGCACCATGGCCCTCTTGGTGCAGTCCACGTGGGTGTCTGTAAGAGCTGCTTGTTCTTCCAGGGAGTCAAGACGCCACTCCATTTTACCAATATTTGTCCGAAGCACCACAAAAGTAGAGCGGGTCTCCTTATGAAAGTCCCGAATCTCCTGCAGGACAGTATCCATTTGCCGGGCAAAATTTGGTGCTGCTGCAAGTTCTAGCTGTGATAGGGCACCATGGCTTGAGACCTGGGAGTTGTCGCTGTTGGTTCCCCATCCCTCGCGATCTGCCGATTTGGGAGAGGATTTTTTCTGGTCTGTCTTCTTTTTGGGCCTCTTTACACTGTATTAGGTTAGGTATGCCCCGATTTTAATTCCTGGGTTATAGAGTTTTAGGAGTTTTAGAGCCTAGTAGGAGACGGAGCTTCGGATTCAGGTTGCTTCCGTGGGCATGACGTCACCGGAAGTCGTTACCTTGTTTGTGATAACAGCAGTTGCTGGTTACAGCAGCAAGACGTGTCTTTGATCGGTGAGTGGATCTTCCCAGTGGGGGCACTTTAGGTGAGTGAGGATGTGTGGGAGGGTCTGGGAGGGTGAGGGTGGTGGGTGCATAGTGGTAAGTCAGGTGGGTGGGTGGGGGTAAGGGTGTGATCAGCGGTGGGTAGTTTTCTTTTACAGGTTTCCACAAAAGAAAATTAAAGACATTGAGGAACCGTTTTCTTATTTTCAGGATAAGAGGGCCATGGGAGGGTGGGGTTACCACTGGACACCAAAGAATCTTATTTTCAGTGTATGGAAATCAGAGGGTGGGGGGGGTGCCACTAGACACCAGGGCTATTATAACAAATTAATGGGGACCAGGGCACAATTGGAGAGTGGGGGTACTGTTGGGTATTTTGCTAGGCTCTGTTAGACACCCTTTGACTTTGTTATTATGATTTAATAAACCCTTTTGTTACCTTCAGGGAAATGTAGCCCTTTTGGGGAACGTCAGGAGAGTACTACAACATAACAAAACATACAATGCCCCTCATACAGATTTTAGTACTAAAGAAAGAATAATAAAAAGAAACAGAAGCAATTATAAAAGCAACATAAAGTTATTTTATTGTTTTACCAGCTTGCCTTATAAGACACTCATTATACATTGCATACTAATTATGTAACATACGTACCTGGGAGTCTGGAGCTCTCAAACACTGCAGTGTCATACAGAGTCTGCTTGAGTTTTCCTTAAAGAGAGGGGGCATGGGGAAAGGGGGTTTATATCCTGATAAGATCTTAGTCTGGTGATAGATAGCCGGCTCATGTGCGTGTGGTGATCGCACTTACTATTACTTTTATTGGTCAATTTGGGGGGCAGTAGAGTATTATCTCAGTTGCCCTTTTGAATGTTACAATGTAGCATTTTACTTATAAGAATACACTTATGCCAATGATGTGTTCTCATGGATGAAACATTTCGTAATGTATCATCATCATGTTCTCTGAAAGGTCCATTTATAAATTATTACTGTGCTTGCACATGACACCTTAGCTGTAAAGGGCACGCCTGGGTACATTAATTATTATATTTTTTGACATTATCGCAGCAAAATAGCAGTGCAGTTTTAGCCTACTATATTATTTGCGGTGTTTTGTCTCTAGTCTACAGGATTATATGTAGGATAAAGGTTGTGCTTCAGAAGCAGCGTAGTTTTATAGCTCGTATTTATGTTTTATGCAGGAATAGAGAGTCTCCTAGCCTTATGTGTATGTAAACCTATACTAAACTTATGTAGATGTTACCTAGCTATGTGTGTGCATACCTAGCTCTATATGTAATGTGTTCCCCCCCAATTCCGTGCGTGTGTGTGTCTGTGTGTCCCGAGCTCTGTGGTGTAATTGATAACGTCTGTGTGAGACATTGCCACGTTATGTCTGTTTTTGTGTGAGATGCCCCACTTAAAAATGTGGGTATTGTGTGGATGTTAGTACTCCCACTTATTAGACGTGGGTGTGCGTGTAAGTATAGATGTGGGTTTGTGCGTGTGTAAGGCTATCCCAGTTATGGCTGTGGGCTGTGTACTTGTGTGTCATCTGCATGGCATGAGCATACAGGTAATCATGACGTGCTTTGAGCACGTGATGTGCATGTGGATAAGCTTGTACTCATGACGTACCTTGCGTACGTCATTGGCTTGTGGGTGAGCATATTGTTACTATTCCCCCCTTGTTACCTGCGACCATACAGGTAACACAGAAAGAAGAAAGAAAGAAAGAATTAGTGAACAGGAGAGTGGATAGATTGGGTAGCATAGAGAAACTTGAGTTCTACAAAAGTTGAGAGTCTTACAAAGGCAAAAAGTAGTAATAAGTATGAAAATAAGAAAAACTTGAACAATAACAAATCCTTCAAATGAAAACTCCAACCATGTGTTGGTAAGTGCAGTGTATGTATTTTCATTATGAAGCATAGTTTTTTTAATGAATATTTTGTCTTCTGAACACAATTTTTGATTTGAATAATGTGTGTGTATTTTTTTTTTTATTAACCTTTTAACTCCAAAGTGCAGTTGATTTGTATGAACATTAAAAACTGGTAAGTACTGGCTTTTATTTTTTAAATGAGTGGGTTTAGTATTTATAGAATCTTGGTCATGGAAGGGTACTGGGGTAATGACTGTATGGCCAATAATAGTATGTTTATGGGGTGTAAAGCAGAAATTGGGTGCTGTCACATTACAAATCATATTGCTGTAAACATAAGACTTACGGTTAGTAACCTCACAGTATAAACCGTCAGAATTGTAGGCAACTTGAGCTTTAGGTACAAGCCATTTGGTAAGTCTGATGGGGCACAAAATCGAGGAGTTGGTGAGTGTAGTAGAATATGGAATTCCAGCAGCCGCGATGAATGCGTTGCTACTGTGCTTGATTGGAGGCTTGATTGAAGAGACGTCTGAAGAAGTGTTTTTTTTTTTTTTTTGGTGAAGTCAAGGATTGCCTCTCCCTCAGGCTTGCCTTCATGTATGGTACCCCAATTATTAGCATTGTTGTGGGTACCAGTGCTGGCTGGCGAGGAAACAGTGTGCTGGTTTTTATTAGTTGCATCAACATCCATATTGGCTTGGTCAATAGATGACTCTGGTTTGTATCTGCATACAGGTGTGACCAGGGTAAAGACGTCACACCTGCACAGGTAGGGGTGGCCCCTTTCAGTGCAGCAGTCTGTATGGGGGGGGGCTACCCAGGCATTTAGGCGATAGTGATGAACAAGGAGATATGGCAGCTTTATTTGGTTTTGAAAGATGTCTTTTTTTCGAGTGCCCAAGTGATTGTACCTGTACCAGTTTATTAAATACTGCAGTATCTTTATCAAATATAGGGAATGAAACAGTAAATGTGACAAACATTGTATTTTTTTTATTACAGTTATGTCTGCTGTGTCTGCAGAAGCCCTGGTTGGAGTGCACTGTAACATAACCAAGGTTTCTAGCAGAGGCAATGGCAAATATAACCATATGATCCAGGCGCTTTGTAGTACAGTACATGCTATATTGTTACAGTGGGGCAATACCATTTGGCAGTACATTTGTCATTAATGAGATTTGGGATTTTACCAGTTTTTAAATCTTGTAAGAGATTTGTAATGGTGGTGAGTGCAAAGCTTTTATAAGCAGAGCAAAAGATTTTTCTACCTATGTGATGTTGTCTGGCCTCCCTGTTATTAAAGTGTATTAACTGTGTTAACTCGTGTTTCATCTGATTAAAAATGCTAGCAATAAAGTGCATATTATATGTGATGAACCTTTTTTTTTTTGTGCAAAGCCAGTAATACCGTGTAGCATAGGCTGTACTACATTTTGGTTTAATTTAGTATTAAATAATTTAGCATCTCTCCTAATTTTGGCCAAATCAGCCCGATTTTAAATAGATAATCTAGTCCCAAAAATACCTGTGGCAGATCCTAAAATGCCTGTCACACACCGGGAAGACCTAACCCTTTTTTTCACATTTAGGTCTGAACACCCCATGGTGTTCTGTAGAACACTTTTCTGCTACAGGGTCTTGAGCTTGTGTTTGAAACGCTGCCAGAATGTCAAGTAGCGTCACTGTATGAAATTTAGAGCTGTTCATTTTGGAGCAATGACCGAATCTGGCCATGTTTTAGCTAGATCAATCTAAAATTACAGGCACATTCATGTAGTTTACGTTATTAATTAATACACCTGGAATAGAAATAGCAGTTAGGCCACTTTTTGGGCCGAGTTTAAGTTTAGGGCAGTTTTTATGATTTTTAGAAACAGTTTTAGAAATTACATTAAGGTAAATAGAGTCTGTAATGATCATATTTAATCGACAGAGTCTCTTTATTGGGACATTGTGAAAATGCGGTGCCCCTCTCCAGCTATACACCGTGACAGCTACACTTGAAAAAAGACCATTACAGCGACAGTCACTGTAATAGTCCGATTTCTAGTGTAGCCATCTCCCAGTGTTCTTCCCCCTCCCTTGAATAACTCCAACCTGGAGTTGACAATTGTAAAATCCAGAGGGGGGGGCAGAGCCCTCCACATGGGGGGGTGCAGCCCCCTTCAAAAAACACTTGTCATTCCGATAGCAAAATACCTCTGTCAGTATTGTACCATCACTATGCAGGTTGTCGGCATTTTCACTGCCGACCTCCCTTGGTGCTTCTGTGAAAATGAAAGTCAAAATTGGAATTTGCGTAACGGTAATGTTATAGAGTCTAGCATGTTGTAAGTGTGCATTTTGGATTGCTAAAGTTTTGTTAGAAGCGATTTGAGTGTTTGGCCAGCCTTTAAAAGTTTCTTTCTGAAGGTGGGCCACTTTAAAAATTACCATTTAAAAGTACATCAGAGTCAGTACATGACCACATAACATCTAGCTGCAAAACAAGGGAATTAAGAGCATTTATGTTGACTTGTAGACTGAAATTATAACCTTTATGCATTATTCAATAAGATTTGGAAATCAGAATTTTAAAAGGGGCCTAGGATGGATGGCTGGAGGTCAAGGGGTCAACCAAAAAGATAAGGTGGTGCAATTTTTTTTTCTTTTTGGGGTCTTTTGGATCTGGGCCTGGGATTGACTTCACCTGGACAGGAATTGGAAATGGACCAGGTCTCGGCCTGGTTTTGGGGGTGGAATTGGATTTTTCTGGTCAGGGTTTTCTTCCAAGGTGTGGTCACCTGGGGATGATCTCATGGTACTAGAACAGATGTCTCCCTTTGGTCAGGTTTTTGGATTGGACCTCCTTGACCCAGGCATGGCAACAGGGTCACAAACAGGTAGGCCTGGAATAAGCCTACCCAGGATTGTGTTTTATTTATCGATTTGGCCATTTATTACTTTTGATATTTAAATACAGAAAAGAGGCCATTTGTTAAAAATACATGTCTTTTCCCCAAAAAGTGGGGAAGGGATCATACAGTTGTATACTTAAAAACCTTTAAACAGCTTTAACTGATTTACATGGCACCATGTTTTAGTTGGCAGTGGTATTTTTTGGCTTAAATGCTTGTTGGTATTTAGTAGTGTGGGGCCCTGCTACTGGATTTTGAGCATGTATTTGGTATGCTGCAAGTAAGTTTAGTGACATGGCACTATGAAACCTAGAAACGTTGATACTGGAGCAGAATCTAAATTCTGCCATGTTATAGTTGGTGAGCTTTAAAATTGCGGGGACGTGCGTAAATTGCACATTATTTACAAGGGTACCTGGGAGTGATAATGCAACCAGGCCAGAGAGTGAAATTCCCATTTAAAATAGGAGGACATTTTAAAATGTAATAACTTTGAAACTTATTAATATTTTTTCACTAAATCCTCAAAAGGCACACCTGTAACCCAAGACCTTTCTACCTTAAAAATTTCAGACCAAAATCCCAAGCCGTTGTTTTGCGCTGTGGTGTGACAAAAGAAATAAAAAAAATTGTGATTTTCACATTTTTGTAACACTCCGTATCTCCGGACCCATGTGTCTGACTGGAACAAAACATGGCACATTGAGACAACTTTGGTCCCTGATGGCGCATGCTTATTTTCATGCAAATCAGTTGAACAGTTGCAAAGTTATTAAAATTCAAATTTTTGAGTTTAACAGAAGTGACTGTCACAAACACACTCAGCAGGTCAGGCCCTCTGCTCCCACAGTGCCAACCTCCGAGCACAGTACCGTGAACAGGTAACAGAACAGGGTAACCCTCCTGTCCGCTTGTGGGTCCGAATCACCTTTTAGTCTCAGGTTCTGGGGGGATTCAAACTGTGAACCTTATGCTAGCGTACCCAAATGTACAGGCTCAGATAATCTGCTCTTCAAGGGGATGCTAGATATCTTTCACCTAAGGGCACCTAACCAGGTATTCAAAATGAACTCTTAAAACTCTATAAAAGACCTTAAGTATATTCTTACCTTTTCCCAGTTTGATAACAACATCAAGCTCTGAACAGTTGTCAGATTTAACAATCTATACATCACATGCAAAAAGGAACTTTGAAGACACACCCAGGCATTCTCTTTAAAATATAGATTTACTTAAATATTTATAAAAATATAATAAATGTAAACACAGAACTATGTATCACAAAGCATACAATCACATAAAGAAAACGGTTAAAGTACAAAACATAAACTCCTACCACAATACAATTAGACTTCTTCTATCTAATGTATTACCTCTGTACAGTGCTTAAGTTAGTTCTTGTTTCTTAAGAGCCCACAAAGAAAAATGTCACTAAGTTGAAACACAGAATACAGTGTAAAACGTTGTGTTTCCACCCCATCAATGATGTAATCTAGCTTTTAGATTATAACAATTATACAAACAATGATCTTCCTGTCAGGAGATATTTTAAATACTGTGACTTCAGCATTAACTAATTTCCCAAAGTATAAGTCTGTGATTTCCCAGTTCCTTCTCTTTGATCTTTGAGCAGTTCCTGTTCACAGGACACATCAAAGATTTTATACCTTTCTGCCATATCTCACTTAGGTACAATATAGCTTTTTAACACCAGTTGATAGTAAATGTTCTACCTCTTAAGAAGTAATAAAAGTTTATGATCTCCATCCTCTGGCAGACTCGTAAAGTCCCATTTCGTTTCCACTTCAAAGAAGCAACAGGTCATAAAATGTATATTTTAGTTTCCCAGCTTCAGAGCAGCACAGGTCATAAACAAGGCCATAAAAATGCAACTTCTATTCTGTATTATAAATATCATAGAACAATCATAACCAGCTGGCCAAGTGTCACAGTGACCATTCAATCTTAACTATAGGATCTATATCTACATATCTATAAAAAAACACATGAAGTAGTTGAGAAAATGCTGTGCGAGAGGGTGCCCATTGGTGGAGGAAGGCATAAAGGTAGGTGTCTGTGTTACAGGTGCAAGTTGCTAGGCAGCCTGGTGCACATTGCCGTCTCATACAGCCCATGGTGCACGGTGTGTGTGTGCATCATGGTGCACATCGTGTGCAGGCACAACAGCGACGGCAATATGACTCTGCACACCCTGCATGCATGACCTGCATCAGTTGTGGTGTGCGCATTGGTCCGGGACTACAGGCCACACTGGTGTGAAATGTGGGTCACAGTGCAGGCACAGTGGTGCACATATGTGTGATGTACTCAACTGTGTTGATTATCATGGGTGCTAATGGTCACTGTTGTACACTGTGTCCACAGTGTTGTTGCATGTCAGTGCCAATATGCACTGTTCACTTTGTCACTACCCTGTCCAACACACTGAGGAGCGTGATATTGGTGCATGCACACAGCGCAGCTCAGAGGTGAAGTAGCAGCACCAGTTTTGTATGTGCTGCCTTCAGCAGACACAGGCTGCCGTGGTCATGTCCTTGGTGCCACTGCCAGGCCAACCCACAGTACTGATGCCACTGCGTGTTGTTTTGTCAGAGCTGTTCCGGATTAGATACCATATAGGGACTTGCACTTTCGTGGGCATTACAACGTGCATGGCTGGTTCTGGTTTTCTTAGGCATAATGGGTGATGGCATATCCTAGACTTGGATGTGTCCACTGAACATTGTACACGCACTGTGTCACATACAGGGCATAAACCAGGACAACTCAGAGTGTCATTGCACAGGTGCTTCAAGCCCCCACCATGTGTGCCCACCATCTTCTTGGGGTGCTTTACATAGATGCATAGAATTTGTTGGCAGATGAGGACCGCCTGGCCCACCTAGGCTTTGTGCCTGTGTGTTGTGACTGCATACAAATACCACTGTTCAATATGTTAAATACATCTTGTGTTCCATTTTACAGGCACCAGGTCCTGAAGTAGCAGTAGGCATGGCAGAGAGAGCACTGGCCTTAGCCAGGTAAAAGGGGAGACAGCCAGCAGCAGAGCCCCTAGGGGGGTCAGAGAGATGCCATAGGCCCATCCTGGGGCCAAGGACACCTGTCAGTATCCACATGATGGTGAGTGTCTACTACATGTACAAGGGGCCTGCTGGGACATGGGTCATCTGCACCTGCATGTTGTGGGGCACTTTGCACATGGTCACAACATGGCATGTTGTGCTGCCTGCTGTACCGCAGGCTGTATTTTGCATGTGGCATTATGCATTCCAGTCCTCTGTGATTTGAGGTCATGGAAGGTGCTAGGCTCTTCTGCTGGTATTACACATCTTAACAGTTTATGTGTAGCACAGCCATCACTGTGCTATGCCACTGCATGCAGTGTGCACCAGCAGTGCACATCATTTCTGTGGTGCTGCTGGCAACACACAGTGTACATTTCTGATACACACACCACCAATCAGTGTCATGCACATCCTATGTGATGTTAGGATGCAAGGACAGTGACGTCAACGATGCCGACTATGGTGTGTGCAATAGTGTTCTCTAGTGACTGGAATGTGTGGTTTGCATGAGTTCCAGACAGCTCTGCAGTCACTGCTGTATTGCACATGCACGTGTCCACATTCCGGTATATGCTGTGGCTGTGTCTTCACTCAGTGTGGCCTGTGTCAGCCGGTAGTATGTGACATAGTGTGAGTATATTTTGTTTAGATGCAATATCATGGTCTGTTCCACATGTTGTGGTGCTGTGTGTCTCGGAGAGATCCATACCGGTAACTTTGCCTACTGTCGGTCATGTGTTGTGGGCTGTAGTTTCATGACACACAGTGGTGACTCTGCAGACAGTCACGGGCACAGTGTGACTCCGGAAGGTTTTGGTAGATGTCTGCTTCTGTACTGAATTACTTCTGTGCCAGTTGTGGGTTGTTCTTAGTCAAGAGTATGATATGTTGCTTGGCATGTTCACGTGCTTTGTAATTCATATGCATATAGGGCTATAGAGAGCATTGTAATGCTATTCGGGGAAGCGGCAGCCTTTATATGCTACTGTAACTTATAAAAGGTACTTGTACATGTTGGGGGGGGTAGGATTAGGTACACCTCAATGCCTGTCACTGGCTGCAGGGTGGAGGTGAGGGTAGAATGGCGTGAGCATTACAGCTGACAATCCCAAGTCACATCCCTGACACCTGTCAGTCTCTACAGGGTGGGGCGTTAAGGTTGGAAACCTTAATGCCCCGGGTGTTTGTTGGTATTTTCACTCCAGATTTTCAACATGGGCTTTTTGTGACCCTACCTCATGAATAGTGGCACTATCAGTTCATTAGCTGAAAGGTGATTTTGCACAGCGACTGCGCCATTTGAAGCCACAGGTGCGAAAACACATTTTGGGCAGTATGTGAAAAATGACAGCTGTAGTGTTCATGAGGTGGTGTAAAAAAATGGCAATGTTGAAAATCTGGTGTGAAAATATGAAAAATTGGTGACGTCATGAGCATGAGTACAAACTGTGCAATGCATGCCCGTAACACAATTATTTGGGGGATATTTTTAACCAAATTTTCAACGTAGGAATTTTGGGACCTCCGCTCATGAACAGTGGCACTGTAATTTTGTTAATTTGTCCTGAAAGTTGATTTCCCACAGCAACCGCGCCATCGTGTGCCAGATGTGCGAAAACACATTTTGGGCAGGATGTGAACAATTACAGCTGTATTATTCATAAGGAGGCAATGTTGAAAATCTGGAGTGAAAATATAAAAAATTGTCAAAGTTACGAGCATGCATGGAAACTGCACAATGCACACTCGTAACGCAGTAATTTTTTTGAATTTTTTCACTAAATTTGCAACATAGGATTTTTGAGACTCCACCTCATGAACAGTGGCACTGTTGTTTTGTTATTCTGTCCCAAAAGGTGATTCCGCGCAATGATCATGAAATCACCTTTCAGGACTGAATAACGAGATGACAGTGCATGTGTTCATGAGGTGGAATACCAAGAACCCCATGTCGACAATTTGGAGCCAAAATTCAAAAAAATGGCTGAGATATCCACCTAAGTTGAACCCCCCACCACCACCATTGATGCCATTATACAGCTTACCAGCATTTCTTCATTTTGCAGTTTGGCTTTGAAGAGTCCAGACATGTTCCTGCTCCATCGAAGATTGCCGCCCTGGACCTCCGGAGGTAAGTATGGCATGAGGGGTGTGTGTGGGGAAGGGTGTGCACAGAGGGTGGGTGAGAGTTGGCGGAGGGGGCACCACGGGCAATGAGGGACTGTTACCTGTTTTTCAGGTAACAAAAAAAAAATGGCACCAAACATCGCGTGAGGATTTGTTGGCCACACTGGAGTGGGCTCCCAGTGTGCCACATAATGTGTGGGGGGGTGGGGGACATGCCGACACTGGGATTACACCCCTGATGTTGGCTTTGTTGGAGATTGTGTGGCAGTGGCAGGAGCCACTGCCATGTTTATTGAAATGTTTCGCCAGGAAAGGCACATACGGGAGGTGTGTTATCTCTGCCGCTGCATGACGAGCTTGTCTCTCATTGCAGTGGCACATTTCTTTCAAGTTGGTGGCACTTTTCCACAATTTGTGCATCAGCGCTAGCATGCTGACCAATTGGGGAATAAGGGATGCACCTACTAAAGCGTGCCCTGCATTTGCCAACACCGACACACCTCTCACTGCACTATTACTACTGCAAGATGTTGCTTGTGCATGCGCAAGACAACATAAAAATGGTCCTAATCTAAAGGAGAAAATAATGTGTTACAGGGAAGTAGGCCTGACTAGATAGGGTGATAATAGGGAATGAAGGCTTAACTATAAATTCTAGTGAAAAGCAGGCCTGTATTCAGGATAGAGGATAAAGGACTGTTACCAGGCCCAGATGGGGAGGCAGCAGGGAAGCAGTCTTTTTTTTTTTCAGTTCTGTTTTATCTCCTACTTGGTCCAGAACTCTCTCGGCAGTCCACCACCCGCTACTATCAGCGCCACTGTGACCACCTCCCCTCAAGGACGCACAGCACTCTGCAGGCCACTCAGGCTAGGTCCATGAGGAGATCAAGGGCAGAGGCTAGAGGTCCAGTTTCATGGTGGTGACCAGGCACTGGGATGTTGTTGCCTATCTGGCCCGAAGTTTTTTTTCGTGCTTCCCCTCCTCCCCGAGCGTGGCATGCAATGATGCCATGGCACACGGTAACCCTGCTGGTGTCTGCCATGCTCGCCCACACAATTTTTGGTCCATGATCCTGCAGTACCCCTGGTCTCCACCTGGGGTCACTGGGACACCGGACATCCCCAAAGCCCTCCCTCCAGGAGAGGAGAGCTGTCCTGGAGATGCTCAATCCCTTCCCGCCCCTGCCGACCCCCTGCACCTGCGCTCACTCCCTAACCTGGGTCACCGACGTGGCGCGAGGTGTGGCGTCCAGCGCCTCAACCCTCAGCACCACCGTGTCAGCTCTAGGGAAGCAGTCTTGACTGATAACTAGCACAGGAATGATGAACTGACCCAAAAGTGAGGCAGACAGCAACAAGCCTAAAATAAGGAAAAGATTAATAGGGAATGACACAACAGCATGAGATAAAGTCACAAACAATAAAAAAAAATGTGAAAGCTAAAACAAGTTAAAGGCTGGTATATATACTGATAGAAACACATGAAATAACACAATAAATACCCTCACACAAAAGGAAAGTGTTAAGGATAACAACAGTGGGTTAAATAGTAGAAAACAGTTCAATAATTATTAAAATACAAATTCACTGTTACTAATCAGTGTGAGTAAACAAATACACAGTCGCCTGCAAGTTACAACAGAGGCCTCTCCAAATAATGTTATAAACAATATAGGTGTAGCTAGTAGCAGATTACAAATAGCAAATAATTCAGGGGTGAAAATATATACAATAGAACATAATAATGCAATAGGACATTATGGGTACAAGTGTCACAGTGTGGGTGCGGAGTCTCCTGCCGACTACCACCCTTCGCTGCTGCCCACAGCGGGATGGCTTTGTACTCTGGCCCTTAGGCTCTGGACCACAGCGGAGGACCACTGGAATGTAGTAAATTTAAATACCAATCAAAAGGATCACTCCATCCAGTCAAAATAGTTTCTAATTGTAGAAGGGGACCCGCTGGCCACATCTGCTAACAGTCACCAGGGATGGGGAAGAGGAGCCTCTGATCAGTAGAATTAAGTCCACAGGAAATGGCCAGACAAGCAAGTCACTCACAGAGTCCCGAAACAGTTGATCCTAATAGCGATCTTGAGTGCTGTTTGAAAAGTGCTTACAAGCCTCGCTCCTTCCAGACAAAATAACTCCCAATCAGAGCAGGAGACCTGCTGCCCACAGCTGCTGACAGTCACTGGGGACAGAGGAAGAGTAGCCCCTGATCAGTAGAATTAAGCCACAGGAAGTAGCCTGGCTGGCCAGACAAGCAGCTCAGAGTCCCAAAACAGCTGGTCCTAGTAGCGACCTCGAGTGTTGTTTGAAAAGTGCTGTTACAAGCCTCGCCCCTTCCAGACAAAATAGCTCCCAATCAGAGCAGGAGACCCGTTGCCCACAGCTGCTGACAGTCACTGGGGACAGGGCATACCCCTCAAGTGTCCCTGATTTTCAGGGATGTCCCTGATTTTGCCTCAAAATTTTACTCTGTCCCTCCTAAAATTTGTGTTTTTGTGGCTAAACAGTGGGGACTGTAAGCACAAAACGATGTCAAACATTAAAGTTACAGACTTGTTCTTCTTTAGAAAATGCATTTTGCACTAAGCCCCATGTTCTACCAGCTTTCTGGGTGGATATCTCTAATTTTGAAGATGTGTCCCTGATTTTGGTCCTTTGTCCCTGATTTTTTTAAGCCGTGTCCCTGATTTATGAGGCAGGAGGTTGAGAGGTATGGGACAGGGTAAGAGCACCCCTGATCAGTAGAATTAAGTCCACAGGAAATGGCCTGGCTGGCCAAATATGCAGATCACTCTCAGAGTTCCAAAACAGCAAAAACACTTACCCAAATGTGCTTGTTTCCAGGGCAGCTGCACAAGAGACACTCTTGACAGAATAAAAGTGTCTCACATGCAGAGGAAAGGAGCACTCCGATTGGTCATGAGTGCTCCCTCAATCTATAATTCCATTAAAAGTGCCTATTGGCCTAAGCACTTTTGATAATGACACAGAGACATCTGCACGCTATGCATTCCAGCACTCACAATGCCCCATTTTCATACGTAGTAACACATATACCATACATCATTTTAATTGGTGGAATATGTACTTCATGATGGTAGCACCCATTATCCATTATTACAGAAATGTATCACATTTGGGGGCCATAAAGATGAACTATAAATTGCGCAGACAAGGCGACTAAAGTAGAACAGTCCTCCTTTGATCCATCTGACGCCTGTGTTATTTGCTTTCAGTTCCCCATTTGACATGCATTGGCATGTGTTACATTTTCATGTTTGATTTGTAGTTTTGTGTCAGTTATGTGCCATTTCTCACCTCAATATAGCATTATTTGTGTTTTGCCCTTTCGTCTGGCATTGGTACTTCTTATCTCAAAGTAACATAATGACAGACCCGCCAGTCCCTTTATTTAATTAAACCTTATTAGCTGGCCTTTGTTTCAATATATGATAGTCTGTGAAATACATTGTTTTGCTGGAAACAGGTGTCATTGAAGCAATCACGGCATACACTTTCATTTTTAATCCTTGATTTTCATTATATGAGTCATGCCCCTCTGACCCATAAGTGTGAAAGTTTTATTCAAAGTGGCTTCCATTTGAAATAGCACTAGTTAATACCTCCCCCCCTCAAATTAGCTTAGGCTAAGTTCTCTCCTGCCCTTGGCCCTCTAGCCTTATGGTTAGGTGGAGTCATTGACTCCAGGAAAACAGTCCCATGCCAGATTCTCTGCCCTTATCCAGTGGTATCAGTGCAGGGTTTGAGTATCTCAGCCACCATTTGCGCTTGTGAAACATGCTTTGTAAGTGGACATCAGGAGCATTCAGTAGCTGGAGTAGTCTGTTGGCATGTCACCCTAGTAATAAAAACCTAACATCGCTCTACAGAAGACACCCACTGGGGACTGCATTCTGCTTCCTGCCTGCTCAGGTAACATCCTAGGGTCAGGAATCAAGTTGGGATCCCTATGTGGAAAGCAGTGATGCTAGCCACTATGCCATTGTATGACCTCAGCAGATATCTGTAAGAACTATGGGTGCAATTCTTCAAAGGGTGCAATTTATGCACAACTGATGCATAAATTGCCTGTGTGCCCACGTGGCTGCGGACAGATGCCCAGCCTGTGTCCTAGAGTAGATCCCTGTGCCACAGGTGTGGGGACGTGTGGGATGGTGCCAGTTCGGGTTCATGAAGGCAATGGACACTCACCCGAATGGTCACCCCCAGCCCACCCTGACAGCCCAGTAGGCTGGGGCAGAGGTATGCAGGGGTGATCCAATTGCCACTGCGCCCTGCTGGTGACCATTGGTGGGGTGTGTACACACTTAAGGCTGGGTCCCCGAGGCATAGCGCATCCCACACTGTCACAGCACTCCGCGTCTTTGTGACTGGCGTGGAGTGCAGTCACGTCCCTTTGCACACCCCCAGCCTGGCTCAGGTGCAGAGAGGGACGATCGGCATGGAGATCTGGTACACAACTGGTGGGTGCACCATTGGTGCATGCCGCTGGGCCCCTGTGGCTTGGGAATTTCTCATAGGGCTGCCTACCTGCCGCAAATACGTGGTGCGTAGGCACTACGCCCTTTCGAGAATTGGCTCCTATAAGAATAAATTACTCCAAAACTGAAATCAGCTGGTCTACAGTAACAAAATACTCACTGGTCATTTCTTAATTTATTAGGTAATAATGTCTTGGCAGCAGGTTTTGAAGTCATGTAATGACCACAGAAGCAACTGAGTGCATGAAGTGCAGGCAAGGGGGCTTAAAATGGCATACACTTAGGTCATTAGCTGATTACTAGGAATAGAATCTTTGTGATTAAAACCCTAATTGTGCTGTATAATCGTATTTTAACTATACTGATTTGGGCCACATCTACACTTCATGCAGTGTCTACTCGGCATGCTGAGGACCGTAGAAAGTTTATGGATCAATCTAGTCTCAGCCAACTATATACCATATACCGAAATCCCTATTTTGTATTACTTTTCAGTTGATCCTTGCGTTTGTTTTAATTCCCTACCTCTCTCTTCCCCCCTTCCCCAGGATGCACCTGGAAACAAGTTGCTCCCCCTCTCAACATGTCTTTCCTGGGCAAGTATTGTAAAATAAATACAAATAATTACAATTTTTATTACTGTGCTGTTTTACTTCTTGATTTATACCTTTGTTAATTTTGTGTACTTTTATAATGGCTCTCTGCTTTCCCAAAGGGTCCTGAACAAATAAAGTCAACAATCGTTCATTTTTATAGTTACCTGACTTGTCTAGACCACATATATTCACATGCTGTCTATGATCCAACTACACGACTTAGTCAACACCTACTGACCCACTGATCTATCTTTGTTGTGGAAATGAACTATCCCCTGTGTTGGTCTTGCATGTTTGGGTGATGGGGAGACTAAAGAAACAAAACAAAAACAAGCTAAAGACAAAGAACCTCAATGTAGAAGCACTGAAGCAAGGGTTAACCCAAAGGGCACTGCCAATAAAGCCAAGTTTCAAAGAAACACAACAACACACATACCCCCACCTTAAGAGGGAAGCAGTTATTTCAGACTGCTTCCCACCTTCCTGTCCCAGGAAGGGAAGGAGCTTTCACCCATCCATCTTCAGAAGCTCCGTATCAGGGTCCCTATTAACAATAAACATTCCATCATAAACACAGTGGGATATCATCATTCTTCACCCTGAGGCATTAACACATTTCTCAACAGAAACTAATGGTACCTTCCGTGCACTATCTCCTATTAGGGAAAGTCTGTCATATGTTATTGACATCAATTCCTGCACCATATCTAGACAAGAAATCCGCATTTACATGTTTTGTCTCTACTCTGTGAACACAGTAAATCGATAGGGCTGAAGAGTTAAGTACCACTGCATCATACTGGGATTTTTTTCTCTCCTTTGGTGCAACCAGCAAAGGGGTTATAATCAGTTACAACCTTAAATTCAGCCCCCCGCAAGTAATATTTCAGAGACTCAATAGCCCACTTCAGAGCTAAGCATTTTTTCTCTATGGAAGCATATCTTCTCTCCCTTTCATGTAGCTTCCTGCTGAGATACAGGATTGGATGTTTCTCCCCATCTATTTTCTGAGATAAGACTGCCCCAATATCATTCATCGGTTTGAACCTTAAACACTTGGTTGAAGTCAGGGCTTTTCAATACAGGAGCTGTGCATAGAATGGCCTTGATATTCCTAAAAGCCTCATCACAAATCGGGGTCCACTGAACCTTATTCGGGCACCTCTTTTTAGTGAGATCAGTCAAAGGACTGGCAATGACTGCTAAATTAGGAATAAATTTCCAGTAATAACCAGCTAGGCCTAGGAAAGATCTCACATGCTTTTTTGTGGTAGGTATTGGGCTGTTTGCTGATGCTGTAACCTTCTCTACCTCAGGCTTCACTTGTCCGTTGCCTAAAATGAACCCTAGGTATCTTGTCTCGGTCTTTGCTAGGCACACTTAACAGGGTTAATAGTCACTCCTGACTCCTTTATTGCTTGCAATACCTGTGACAAGTGTCTAACATGGGATTCCCAGTCAGGGCTGAATATGACCACATCGTCCAAATAAGCCGCACATTAGTCAGTGTGTGTGGTCTTAGTATGTGGTCCATAAAACGCTGAAAAGTGGCTGGGGCCCCATGTAATCTGAATAGCATTGTGACAAACTGGTATAAACTGATTGGGTTGCTAAATACGGTTTTATCTTGTGAATCAGGTGACAAGGGGATTTTCCAATATCCCTTAGTAAGGTCAAGGGTGGAGATACACTGTGCATTGCCTACCCTGTCAATGATGTCATCTATTCAGAGTATTGGATAGGCATTGAATAGTGACGCATTGTTAAGCTTCTTAAAATCTAGACATAGACATATCCCACCCTCTTTCTTGTCCACTATGACCACGGGTGAAGACCATGCACTCTTTGAGGGCACAATTATGTCTACCACCTCCATTTTCTTAAATTAGCATGCTCAAACCTTTTTATGTTGCTTCACACACTAGAATTTACATTTCTTCTAAGGGGTGCTGCTGGGTTGTGGCACACAACAAACAATCCAAAAGAACCTGTGCACCCCCATCCCACCCCCCAACACAACATAGCACATTTAAACCAGTGCACTCCCCCCACACACACACACAACATAGCACATTTAAACTTTCCACTGCCAACATTGGCTATATTTACTTTAAGCTCCATGTGAGGAGAGGATCCTCTTAGTTTCAGACAGGTTTGAGCATGCTAATTTTGGATTTGTTTGAGTTTTAGGAGTCTGTGGTGCTCCTTCTTAGCATGCCCCCTCTGAACACCTGTGTAAAATCCTTGATGGGAGCACAGTGTATAAAAGAAGCCAATTAGACACATTAGCCATTGAGGCATTGGAAAGTTAGGGACTAAAGCAAGGGTCCCACCTTGACGTTGGTGATTTAGCCTGCTCACATTGGAATTCCAGTCTGAAACTAACAGGACCCACTCCTCACATGGAGCTTAAAAGTAAATATAGCCAAGTTTGGCAGTGGAAAGTTTAAATTTGCTATGTTGTGCATGGAGGGTGGGGGTGTGCGCTGGTTCTTTTGGATTGCTCCATTTTCTTGACTTCCTGAATTACCTCATCCCTCACTTTCATTGGCAATCTGTAGGGTTTTTGGTGTATGGGCTTGTCTTGTGTGGCAGTTATGGTGTGCACAATTCCTTTGGTCCTCACCAGGATGTTTGTGAATACGGGCTCAAATTCTTGTAATACCCCCTGCACATCTTTCTGTTGCTGAGGCTCCTATTCAGGGTTTATCTGGATCTCCTTCAACTGTCCTGACTGCTTTAACATTTTATAGGCAACCTCCAGCTCTGAATCCCTAATTGCAGGATGGATACAAATGGAGGAGTTAGGCTTCTCAGGCCATTTCCTAAGGAGGTTCATATGGTAAATATTCTGGGGGGGGGTCTCTTTCCTGGCATACTAAGCTCATTATTCGCTGCTCCTGTTTGCCTCAAAATGGTGAAGGGGCCCCTGCCATTTCATGAGTAGTTTGTTCTCTGTGGAGGGAAGAAGTGATAACACTTTGTCCCCTGACTGAAATGTTTTAGTCTTCAAACCCTGGTTGTATCTTTCTTTCTGCAAGTCTTGCTTCTGTTCTAAGCTCTGGTGTGCCAAGTTGATATATCTTACCAGATGTTTTCATAACTTAGTCATGTACTCTATGACGTTAAGATGTCCCACCTCCTTCCCTTCTTCTCAGTATTCTTTAACCACATCCAGTGGCCCCCTCAGGTTCCTCCCATACAACAATGAAAAAGGATAGAAACCAATGGATGCCTGGGGGATTTCTCTGTAAGCAAAAAGTAAATAGGGGAGATACCTATCCCAGTCTCTACACTCTGCTTTTACATACTTCCTCAACATTATCTTTAATGTCTAATTAAACCTCTCTACAAGGCTGTCAATCTGTGGGTGGTATGGGGAAGTACGCATTGCTACCACACCCAGCAGACTGTACAATTCTTTTAGCAGGTGTGCATTAAAATTACTCCCCTGATCAGTAAGTATTTCCTGGGGGACTCCCATGTGGCTAAATACCTTTGCTAGCTCCTCTGCTATCTTTGGGGTGATGACAGTTCTCATGGGGATAGCTTCTGGGTAGCGTAATCACATATGACCAGTACAAATCTGTTGCCCTTGGAGCTCTTTTCCAGGAGGCCCCCTACATCCATGGCTATTCTGTCAAAGGGGTTAGTCACAATGGGGATGGGTTGTAGTGGTACTCTATCCCTTTTTTCTGCCTGAGCTACCTTCTGACACTCAGCACATGCTTACAATACTCATCTATGTTCTTGTGGATAGAGGGCCAATAAAACCTGGGTTGTATTCTATTCAGGGTGCTATATCTGCCTGCATGGCCTGATAAAGGGATGTTATGTGCCAGATACATGATTTGGGAGCGTAATTTTTTTGGAACCATTAGTTGGTCTACTACCTCTCCAGTGCTGGGGTTACTGTATTCTCTGTACAGCATTCTCTGCTTTACAGCAAACTGTGGGGCACCTTTTTCCACTACCTTCCCCACCTGTGAAAAAAGGGTTACGTGAAGGGTCTGCCTTTTGCTCATGCTGCATATCACAATTAAAAGTGTGTCCTAAGTCTGACTGTACACCAGCATGAGTATCAATTCAGTCCTTCTTTAGCTTCCTCTTCTTCTCTGCCTTAGTTTTACAGTCCTTGCCAGGATCCTCAAAAAACATAATCATCAAATGGGAAAACAGATGGTAAATGTCCCTGCTTCACTTGAGCACTGGTGGTTACAGCAACTATAGCAGAGTCCTGGGTGGCTTGACAATGTATAAATGAAGCAAAGTCTGGGTGGTCATGCCTGATAACAACTGGCACAGGTAGGCGAGGTACCAACCCCACTTCTACCTCATACGTCTTTTCTTGAACAGTCATTTGTATGGTGGCTATGGGGTAGCAATGGGTATCTCCATGCATACAAATGACTGCTGTATCCAGCCCTTTATTATTCTGCACCCTAGCCATAAAGTGACCCCAGTTCACTAAGGCTAGGTGAGCTGTATCTTTCTTTATATTAGGACTGTTTCTTACATAATGTCCCTTCTTTTGGCACACATGACATACAATCTCTGCTACATGAATTCGCTCCCCTTTCTCTGTTCTCCAGTCTTGTTTCACTGGGTCTGGATTTGACAGTTTGTAAGTATAGGGATTCCTTACTGTATTGCTGGTGGTTGCAGCTGCTGATGTCCCTTGGAACCCTCTGGGTCTGGATGCTCAGGCTGCCAGGAAGTCATCCACCAATGTGATGGTTCTACAGCGGAATCTGGCTTATGCTGTGAAACCAAAGTTGTGCATCCTGGGGTAAAACTTTAATAAACTGTTCAATAATTACTGCCTCCAGAAGTTGGTCCTTGCTCTTGTTATCTGGCTGCAGCCATTTGTAGCAGAGCTCCTTGAGATGGGCATAAGTATCTTGAGGGGTAACCAATGACTGCATTTTAAGAAACCTAAACCTCTTGCAATAGGTTTCAGCATTTATGTGATAGTGCCTGAGGATCTCCTGCTTCACACAGTCACAGTCGTCTGCCTCTCAGGAGTCCATGTAGCTATAAATCAACTGGGCACTGCCTGTCAGGTGCAGTGCCAGTCAAACAACCCACTGTTCCCTTGGCCATACGCATGTTCGAGCGATCCTCTCAAACATTGTGAGGTAGGCTTCAATGTCATCACTGTCTGAAAGTTTAGACAGTTTAATGTCTTTTGGGCTACTGGCTCTTTCTGTTTGCCCTGCATTGATGGCATGCAAGATCCTCATGGTATCCTCCAATTTGGCATCTTGACTTTTCTGCTCAATGTCTCTATCTCTCTGTTGAATATCTCTGTCTCTTTCCATCTGCACCTGTTTTATGCAAAGCCATTTCAACAACTCCCCTACCTCTTTAGGTGGAGCATCTTCAAGAGTGGGCAGATCCCCTGATTCTTCCTCATCCTCTCGCATCTCTTCATTGTCTTCAGGCTTGGCCATCCTCTGAGCTCCCAGGTCCAGTCCAGGCAGCAGCTTCTATCCCAGTCTGTCGGCTATGGTTCTGGTCGGAACTCCACTGACTTTCTTCTCCGGGTCCTCCTCTGGCAACTCCTGGTACATTGGCCCACCTGGGATATCTGTGCGATATCCACCAAAAAATGTCTCCCTAGCCCAGTCCAGATGTTTACAGAAAGTTATCCCACTTCTGATACCAAGTCTGTGGAAGGGTTGTGGGATAACAGTTGGATCAGACACAGAACTTCAGGTTCAACACACAGTCTCTGTGTGTTGTTTATTTAAAACACAGGGGATAAACCTTAAGAAATGGCATATCCCTTCTTTAATACATTAGTTTGCAGCAACAGACTATGCATGTCCTTCCCCTGCAATTAATCAGCATCTACTGACCCACTGATCTATCATTGTTGTGGAAATAAGCTATCCCCTATGTTGGTCTTGTGCATTTGGGTGATGGGGAGACCTAAAAAAAAAAAAACAAGCTAAAGACAAAGAATCTCAGTGTAGAAGCACTGGAGCAAGGGTTACCCCAAAGGGCATTGGCATAAAGCCAAGTTTCAAAGAAACACAATATCACACATACCCACATAATGCAAAGCATCATGGGATGTATATGAAAATCACCATGACATTTTAGGTTGGTTCAGCTTATAGCAGGAATGCATGGTGCCAAAGGGCTTCTCAATCAATCAGTAATTTATATGCATTTTAGCAACACAACAAAGGTTTTCTGATATCTCTACCCCGCTAACTTAATTTTAGAATACAGTCACCTAGTAACTTTTTACCTTTATCAAAAACACTCAGTGCTGTGATATTTTCAACATTTACAGGTTTCTTACACATAAGGCATACACGTCAAGGTATTTTATGACATAGTGCTATTGCATACTAAATCCAACATGAGGAACACAGCCTATAGGCAACCAACCTCATGGACTAGAAATAGTAAAGGATAGATTAGGCTAAGAAATAGAAGAACTGTTGCAACAGATTTAAGAAAAGGTCAGTCCTCAAGAGTGGCAGGATCTCCCTGTCACAGTCCACTAGTACTGCACTTGGTCTGAAGCTACCAATGCTTTATCTGAGCCCTGTTTAAGTGGTTGTGGAGCTACATGTTTCTCTAAAAGGTCATACAGTACTGGGTTGTTTTCAACCTAATAATCCCTCCAGGCATTTCAAGATTTGAAATGTGGGAATATTCATGGAATAGCACAGAACAAACAGTATGGCACAGGTTCTCAGATATACAGTATGTTTGTTATGTTTCTGTGGTGAAGAGGTCTATTATATTCTTACCAAAGCTATATTTAGCATGGAATCACAGGCCTCTGTACTGCACATGTCCTGAGGGTTGTAAAGAATGAAGCTCTTCTTGTCTTAGTTAAGGCTGTGGGATTGTTTTTCTAATTTTTTTTAATTTTGTCACCTTCTAATCTCCAGCAGCTCCATCTCTCAGCAGCACCCACAGTCCCCCGACCCCCTCGACACTCGTACCTGCCAGTGTCGTCCTCCACTGAGCCTTGGTGCAATGCTTAGGTTGGGATGGGGTGGAGGGATTTACTTCTGATCTTCATGTAGCATCAGGGGGCTCCATTGGTGGTGGGGCAGGGGTCTGGATGTACTGTGGTCCATCTAATGTGCGGCTATGTGGCACATGTGTGTAACTGTCACAGGGTGTCTGTGCAGATACATGGGGCTAGTGCCGAGACACAAGCAGCAGAGAGAACAATGCAGTGCCTGTACCATGGCAGCATACAGGACAGCTATGTGGAACACAGACAGGAACAGCAGCATAAGCATGGAAGGTGACCTGGCAAACCCCACAATGGTGACCATGATGCACAGTAGTCATGAGTGTTGGGCACATGCCACAAATACAGTTCTCTCTCTATATATATGTGTAGCTATGTGTATATATATTCATTACAAAAAAAACTGTGTTAATGCACCAGGTAGGGTTCAGCTTAAAGGCACAAAGGTAGGGAAATATGCCATAACTCCCTACCCCCCTCCCCAGTAACAAAAGCACAAGACCACACAAGCAACCTCAGACAGCTATCATCAGGTAAGATAAACAACATACAACTGTTTCCAGATGACACAAATGCAGTAGCACTGATGTGTTACCTCTGTAGATTTGTAGCTATGGTATGCACACTGCAAGACATACACACTCACTTGTGGATGCAGCTAGAAATTCACAATACTCAAATCAAAGCAGTACGTGTGGTTGCATGAGCACAGGCTCATGCAGCCACAGATACAAATCCATGATACCCAAATAAGAGTTCTTTTGTCTGTAGAAGCACAGTCCCCTATAGGGCCAGTGCTTCTGTAGCCACAGGCACGCATCCACACTATAAGACATACACACAGTTCTATCTGCAGAAGTGTAGGCCCCTGTGGGTCCTGTACTACTGCAGCTGCAGGTGTAAGACATACACATTGATCTCTGGCAGCAGAAGTGCAGGTGCCACAAAATCCATAATACCCAAATTGCAGAAATATTTCTGCCTGCATAACCACATGCCTCTCAGGGGTATGTGTCTCTGCAGCCACATGTGTAAGACATAAACACCAACTTCTGCAGCTGCAGGTGTAAGACATGCACACCAATTTATGGCTACAGAAATGTAGTTGCCACAAAATCCATGATATCCAAATTGCACCAGTACTTCTGTCTGCAGAAATGCAGGCCCCAATGGGCCTATGCCTCTGCAGCCGCAGGTATAAGACATTTATTTTTTATTTATTTATTGCAATTGTTTCACCAGGAAAGGCACAATGAGCAACAAGATGCTCATTTCCCGGTGCAACCTTGGGGTGGGGGGGTGACATAGACACCAACTTCTGGCTGCAGAAGTGCAGACACTTGTGTTTCCTGCACTTCCATAGCTTCATATAGAAATCCACGGTACCCACATTGCAACAGTACTTCTGCAACAACAGGTACTCATGGGCTGGTGCAAGACACATACACACACAGCTATGGCTGCAGAAGCACATTCTGCAGCAGCAGATACAAATCCACAAGGCAACACATCAGTGCTACTGCATTTGTGTCATCTGGAAACAGTTGTAAGTTGTTTGTCTTAACTGATGATGGCTGTTTGTGGTTGCATCCTTGTCCTTTTGCTGCTTGAGGGGTGAAGAGTTAGGGTTGGAAACCCTAACACCACATTTCCCTACTTTTGTGGTATTAAGCTGAACCCTAACTGGTGCATTAATGCAGTTTTTTGCAATGAATTTCCCTTTTTTCCCCCGAGATAGTTGAATTGTATCCTCATTCAAGCAGGTCCCTTCAGGACCGGTTGGAACAGAAACAGACATGCTGATCTCCGTCTATCTGGAGAAGTGTAGGGCCCTGCACTTCTGTGTAGCAATGGATGTCAAGCACCTGGGAGTGATGATCACTAGTGACCTGAGGCACTCCACACAGTGCAAGAAAGCAGCAGCAAAGGCAAACAAGATGCTGGGATGCATAGCCAGGGGGGTCAATAGTAGGAGAGAGGAGAGTATACTACCCTTGTACAGGTCACTGTTGAGGCCACATCTAGAGTATGTAGTTCAGTAATGGTGCCCATACCTCAAAAAGGACATTAATCTGCTGGAGAAGTTCCAGAAGAGGGCTGCAAAGATGATAGCTGGTCGGCAGGGTACAGCATATGAGGAGAAATTGAGGGCACTGAACACGTGCTCCCTGGAAGACGGGGGCATGATTGGGACCTTCAAGTACTTGAAAGGGATAAATAAGGTTGATAAGGAGAGTCTCTTTAAGCTGAGTGGCAACCATAACATGAGGGGGCACAGTCTTAAGCTGGAGGGTGGGAGGTTTAGGAGGGAGTTCAGGAAGCATTTCTTCACAGAGAGGGTGGTGAACACTTGGATTGTGCTGCTGGAAAAGGTCATCTTGTTGAAGACAGTGGGCAGCTTTAAGAGAGGCTGGGATAGACATAGGGGAAAGGTAAGGATCCTGGGTAGGAAGGATGGAAGGAGTGGGGAGGGAGGCAGGGACATTAGCTCAAGTTGTGAACCCTGCAGTATGAGCAGACTTGATGGACCAAATAGCCTTCTTCTGCTGGCTTCTTTGTATGTTCATATGTTAATATTTATGGGGCTGTCTGATGGACTGTGTAAGCACAGGACCCCCTAGTATCTGGACTTCCATGTGGCCTCAGATACAAACTCACAGGCAAAGAGTCCATTTGCCAGCCAAAGTGTAGGGCCCTATGACACCCAGGGGTGCAGAGGTGCAGGGCTCTATGCCAAGAGAAGATCTGAATTCAACACAATTGTGGAAGTTAAGTGTGGTGCTTCCTCTTCTATCTTCTTCCTCACAGCTCAACCACCACAACTGTTGCATTATTTAAAGTTGCCTAACTAGACACCCCCCCCAAAAAATGTGTTGTTTGTGTAATTTTTTTTCACTTGCCAGGAAGGGGTAAATAACCTTTTCCATCTAAGGGCACCAACTCCAACCACACTTCAACCCTCCCCATAGTGCATCTTCATGTCTGAGAGGTAAAATGTTTTAGTAGAATAATCTTCTTTGTTGTGAGCACCAACTACCACCATTCTTGAACCTTCACAAGACTGGAGAAGAGCTCATGTGATCCCGCTCCACAAGAGTGGTAGCAGGGAGGAGGCAGGAAACTACAGACCAGTCAATCTTACCTCAGTCGTGGGCAGGATTATGGAGGCACTCCTTAAGGAAAGGATCATGCAACACCTGGAATCCATAGGAGCACAGGATCCAAGACAGCATGGGTTTACAAAAGGAAGGTCCTCTCAAACTAATCTCATAGATTTCTTTGACTGGGTATCCAGAGTGGTGGACCAAGGGGGAGCAGTTGATGTCGCTACCTTGACTTCAGCAAAGCTTTAAGCACTGGGTTCCACATGCAGAAGATTGGATTAACAAGCTGGGTAGGCTCGGGGTGGGTCAGAAGTTGGTCAGCTGGTGCCAACTGGTTGACTGGCAGAAAACAGAGAGTGGTGGTAAATGGTATACAGTCAGAAGAGATGCAAGTCACAAGTGGGGTACCTAGGATCCGTCCCTGGGGCCAGTCCTCTTTAATATCTTCATTGGTGACATTGCAGATGGACTAGAGGGTAAGGTTTGTCTGTTTGCAGATGACACCAAGATCTGCAACAGAGTAGATGATCCAGATGGTGTGCGCAGAATGAGAAGAGATCTGGATAAACTAGCAAAATGGTCGGAGGAGTGGCAACTGGGGTTTAATGCAAAGAAGTGCAAGATCATGCACATAGGGAAGAGAATCCCTGAAGCCATCTATAGGCTGGGGGGGGGGGAGTTACTGACAGTCACAAGGGAAGAAAGAGACTTGGGCATCATCATCACTGATGACCTGAAATCATCCAAGCAGACCACTAAAGCAGTAGGTAAAGCTAGGGGGATGTTGGGGTGTATTAGTAGGGGTATCACAAGTCAGAAGAGGGAGGTAATAATCCCTCTTTACAAGACACTGGTTAGGCCCCATCTGAAGTACTGCATGCAGTACTGGAGGCCACACCTTTACAAGGACATTAACCAAATTGAGGCAGTCCAGAGAAGGGCAACCAAAATGGTACAGGGACTGCATCAGAAAACATATGAGGACAGATTAACAGAGTTCAATATGTATACCCTAGAGCAAAGGAGGGAGAATGGTGATATGATCAAAACATTCAAACATCTTAAGAGCATTAAGAAGGTGAAAGAGTCTAACATGTTTCAATATAAGAAAAATAGCAGAACAATAGGACACAGCATGAGATTAGAGAGAGGCCGATTAAGGGGTAATGTGAGGAAGTTCTTTTTCACAGAAAGGGTGGTGGATGCATGGAACGGCCTATCTCAGGAAGTGGTGGATATGAATACAGTGCAGGGCTTCAAACAGGCATGGGATAGGCATAAGGGAGCAATACAGAGGAGTATGAATAGATAGGCCGTTGACAGAGCAAAGGCCTATGGCACATTCATAAGGTAGAAAAAGGAATGGGCAGACAGGATGGGCCTTGCAGTCCTTATCTGCCGTCAACTTCTATGTTTCTGTGTTTCTGTATCTTCATGCCTCATAGGCATCATTTTTTCTCAGGCAGCTAACACATTTTCACTAAATTTATGCATTGCTAGAAAAGGCTACTAATTAACTTTGAATAAATGTAAGGGTTGATGGGACCATCATTTAGTGTCATAGGTGACAGGGGGCCCCAAAGACAAGTAGACAAGTGCATGCAATCAAAATGAGGGACAATGGTGACATATATGGCCACACTGATGCCAAACACCATGTACAACCAACTAATGTGACAACACCATGTACAGCCAACTAATGTGCCAACGCCATGTAAAACCAACTAATGTGACAACGCCATGTAAAACCAACTAATGTGCCAACACCATGTACAGCCAACTAATGTGCCAATGCCACGTGCAACCAACTAATATGACAACGCCACGTACAGCCAACTAATGTGACAACGCCATGTACAACCAACTAATGTGACAATGCCATGTGCAAGCAACTAATGTGACAACGCCATGTACAACTAACTAATGTGCCAACGCCATGTACAACCAACTAATGTGACAACGCCATGTACAACTAACTAATATGCCAATGCCATTCAAAACCAACTACTGTGACAATGCCATGTACAGCCAACTAATGTGCCAATGCCATGTACAACCAACTTATGTGACAACGCCATGTGCAACCAACTAATGTGACAATGCCATGTGCAGCCAACTAATGTGCTAATGCCACATACAGCCAACTAATGTGACAACGCCATGTACAGCCAACTAATGTGGCAATGCCATGTACAACTAACTAATGTGCCAATGCCACGTACAGCCAACTAATGTGCCAACACCATGTACAGCCAACTAACGTGACAACGCCATGTGCAACCAACTAATGTGACAACGCCATGTACAACTAACTAATGTGCCAACGCCATGTACAACCAACTAATGTGACAATGCCATGTATAACTAACTAATGTGCTAACTCCATGTACAACCAACTAATGTGACGCCATGTGCAACCAACTAATGTGACAAACCCATGTAAAACCAACTAATGTGACAATGCCATGTACAACCAACTAATGTGACAACGCCACGTACAACCAACTAATGTGACAACGCCATATACAGCCAACTAATGTGACAACGCCGTGAGCAACCAACTAATGTGACAATGCCATGTGCAACCAACTAATGTGTCAACGCCATGTACAACCAACTAATGTGCCAAGACCATGTACAGCCAACTAATGCGCCAACACCATGTACAGCCAACTAATGTGACAACGCCATGTCCAGCCAACTAATGTGACAATGTCATGTGCAACCAACTAATGTGACAACGCCATGCAAAACCAACTCATGTGACAACGCCATGTACAGCCAACTAATGTGACAATGTCATGTGCAACCAACTAATGTGCCAACGCCATGTACAGCCAACTAATGTGACAACGCCATGTACAACCAACTAATGTGACAACGCCATGCAAAACCAACTAATGTGACATAACTCTACAAAGGTATCCGATAGTACTGCTTCAAATAAGATTCAATGAGACATCAAATAAAAGACTCTGGCAGCAAGGAGGACCCAAACAAACTAGACATTTGCCATAAGGGCTTTTGGGACACATTTTCATGGGCACCTAACACAGTTTCACCAACTGCCATACATTGTTAAAAAGGCTACCAATTAGTTTTAAACAAACATAGAGGTTGATGGGCTCATCATTTAGTGTCAACTAATGTGGTACAAGCACAAAAAGGTGTCCGGCAGAACTACTTCAAACAAGAGTCACTTAGACAAAGGATAAAATGCCCTGGAGGCAAGTGTGACCAAAACTTAAAATGTTGAGTTGGTGGAAAAAAAATTAGAAATTTGCCATAATGGCTTCCAGGACCAGTTTTCATGGGCAAATAACACATTTTTACGAAATGCCATGCATTTATAGAAAGTGATATTAATTAGCTTAAAATAAATGTAGGGTGTGAAGGGTCCTTCCTTTAGTGTCTTGAGTGATGGGGCCCCAAAGATAAGTAGGCAAAGGCCTGTAATCAAAATGATAGGGGGTGATGGTGATACATATAGCCATATTGATGTCAAGCACCATGTCCGGCCCACCAATGTGATATAAGGTTGAGGCGGCAATGCTACATTCAGAAGGGGAGCACTGGGCAGAAGCCAAAGTAGAGGATAAAAGAAAAAGTAAAAACTCCATCTGCTGCCTGCTAAACTGTGTTAAGAACAATGAGCACACCCTGCACAAACAAAACACATGCAGACCCCTACAGCACACCCTGCACAAACAAAACACATACAGACCCCTACAGTACACCCTGCACAAACAAAACACATGCAGACCCCTTCAGCACACACTGCAAAAACAAAACACATACAGACCCCTACAGTACACCTTGCACAAACAAAACACATGCAGGTCCCTACAGCACACCCTGCACAAACAAAACACATACAGACCCCTACAGTACACCCTGCACAAACAAAATACATGCAGACACCTACAGCACACCCTGCACAAACAAAACACATGCAGACCCCTACAGCACACCCTGCACAAACAAAGCACGTGCAGGCACCTACAGCACACCATGCACAAACAAAACACATGCAGGCACCTACAGCACACCCTGCACAAACAAAACACATGCAGACCCTTACAGCACACCCTGCACAAACAAAACACATACAGACCCCTAAAGCACACCCTGCACAAACAAAACACATACAGATCCCTACAGTACACCCTGCACAACCAAAACACATGCAGACCTTTACAGCACACCCTGCACAAACAAAACACATGCAGACACCTACAGCACATCTTGCACAACCAAAACACATGCAGATCCCTATAGCACACCCTGCACAACCAAAACACTTGCAGACCCCTACAGCACACCCTGCACAAACAAAACACATGCAGACCCCTACAGTACACCCTGCACAAACAAAACATATGCAGACCTCTACAGTACACCTTGCACAAATAAAACACATGCAGACCCCTACAGTACACAGTGCACAAATAAAATACATGCAGACCCCTACAGCACACCCTGCACAAACAAAACACATGCAGGCCCCTACAGCACACCTTGCACAAATAAAACACATGCAGACACCTGCAACACATCCTGCACAACCAAAACACATGCAGATCCCTACAGCACACCCTGTACAACCTAAACACATGCAGACCCATACAGCACACCATGCACAAACAAAACGCATGCAGACCCCTACAGCACACCCTGTACAAACAAAACACACGCAGATCCCTACAGTACACCCTGAACAAACAAAACACATGCACGCCCATACAGTACACCCTGCACAAACAAAACACATACAGACCCCTACAGTACACCTTGCACAAATAAAACACATGCAGACCCCTCAAGTACACCCTGCACAAATAAAATACATGCAGACCCCTACAGCACACCCTGCACAACCCAAAACACATGCAGGCCCCTACAGCACACCTTGCACAAGCAAAACACATGCAGACTCCTACAGTACACCCTGCACAACCAAAACACATGCAGACCCCTATAGCACACCCTGCATAAAGAAAACACATGCAGACCCCTACAGCACACCCTGCACAAACAAAACACATGCAGACACCTACAGAACACCCTGCACAAAACACATGCAGACCTCTACTGTACACCCTGAACAAACAAAACACATGCAGACCCCTACAGTACACCTTGCACAAACAAAACACATGCAGACCCCTACAGTACACCCTGCAGACCAGGACAGGTGCTGCCACAGTTTTGCAATTGCAGAGGACTCACTGATTAGCTGTTTTCATTGGCTAACTAATAAATAAAATATGTATGTATATTTTAAAATCAATTTGTACATATAAAAAAATTTGGATCTGGCAGAATTTATTTCTTTTTGCATCACTTTTCTGATGTAGTGGATAAACGTTCAAGAAAAGAGATATAGTCCATTGTAAACCCCAAACCTCTCCAGTCACATATGAGTTGAAAGCTCAATTAATTTTGAACTACACGACTGTCTATCATGTCAATAACATGTGGCAGAGTGAGAATTCAAGTGAAACAAGCGATTATTTTCAGTATCCTAGCCAGTCTTGTGGCAGGTGTGCTGTCCTACATAATTAGTTCTTGAGAAGGGATCTCCTTAACCCCTTTCCAAAACTGGTTAGTGAGCTCAGTTTTACTTCATTAAGCTCCTGACAGCGCAGTATATTAACATCTGTTAGTGTTTGGTAGTTTGGTTTCAGGAACACAGACCGCTCAAAGGAGTGGCAACAAATTATTCAAGCTCTGGGCTCCAGATCTAAATCCATCTGCTCACTAACTGCAAACCATATTTTAGTCAATTTTTTTCAATTACAGGTACAACACCAGTGTTAACTATATTGTATATCTGTATATATATATATATATATATATATATGTTTTTTTTTTAAAGTACTCCCTTTCTCCCTTTACATAAAAGATCTTCTAAAAAGTTCAATTTCCAGCTTTAATGTCAATCATTTAGCAAATGCAACTTACTACAGTGTATCTGTGAGAAGATTTATATTAATTAGTATATAATATCATTTGTATAACACCAGTGGGAAGGTAAATCCATTTATCTTCCCCAATAATGTCCCACCATCAAGATAAACATTTATCTTGTTGGAGACGTCATACTCGAGATAGACAATGTTGGGGGGATGTCACTATATACTGTTACTGGTCCATTGGACTGGCAATCATTTTAAATGACAGTTCAATAGACAAATCAGTAGCTTGGTTTAAATTTTCTTTTGGATTTCCTATTTCCATGTTGAATTCCCCAGAAAACAAATCCTATTTTGAAAGCTGTAATGTAACCTTACAGTTATGTCCCCAGCCCCACAAGGCGCCATTGACTGTGTATCCGTCCTCCATTTTGTTAGGGAGAGGGAGAAAATGTAACCTGCTCTGGGCTATGAGGAGCAGGGCAAGAGAAGATAGTGTTGTCTGCTAATCGGTACATTTTGGCATGCTTTGGGCTATGACAATTGCTCATTCACATGGAGGGAAACAGCTTGGCTAGTTTGGGACTGTAAGGATCCTCCACCCAGGTGAGAGAAGCAAGTTAGCCTGCTTAAGGCCAGGAAGATCTGGCCCACCCTGCCCCATCACCTGTGTTATCTGGGACATCATTTCATTTCATTTATTTCTTATAACGGAAAAACCATACTGAGCGCCCAATTTCGCATGTCCAGTATAGAATAAACACTTACCTCCTTCATTTGTCCCCATGAATTGCCCCCCATGGTGTAGCCATCTGGGCTGGCCAGGCCCCTCTTGGGCACAATCCAGACTCTCCAGGGGAGGGCCCAGTCACTGATGCAGTGCATACAGGAGACCTAGAGCTTCTTCCTGCAGGTTGGGGATTTACTGCAGCCATTTTCTCCCAGAGGCTGCTAGCTGTGAATGGCGCATGAAGTGCAGACATCTGGGGGCCAAATTGGTCCCATACTAGACACTCTAACTGTGCTGCCACCTGGCCTCCACCAGGTGGCAGGCAAGTAGTAGTGCAACCTGTCCCCCCATCCCCAGAGGAAGGAGAGCAGTCGATGGGACCTGGGACGCCCATCCTCCCTCCACACTGGCTGGCACACATAGGACCCAAGTGCACTCCCAAACTTGAGTCAACGGCATGACAAGTGGTAGCACTACCATTGTGCCACCAGACTGGCTTCATGCAGAAGTTATTAACATACTGTCAGCCTCATACCTCTCAACCTTTTGTCCCCCAGATGTGGAACATTGCCTCTCAAAATGTGGAACAAGTGAACAAAATGTAGAATACTTAATCAAATCTTTGCATAGGAAGCTCAGAACACTGTTAAAATGTTTGCATTTATGTTCGGAAAGTCTGCTGTTAATGGAATAATATATTTTTTTATATAATGTACTATAGATTTTTGCTTTAAAATGTTAATACTGAATGTGGAACAAGTCCTCACAATGTGGAACAGGGAGAGCTTGTAAAGTAAAATGAGGAACGTTCCTCGTAATGTGGTACAGTTGAGAGGTATAGTCAGCCTGCATCTTTAGTCCAGTGGAGGTCACAGTACCAATGATTAGCTAATATTTAAGTAATATAGTAATGGAGGAAGTATAGCACTGTGGTTTAAGGCTCTGAGCTGCAAATCTGGAGACCTGGGTTTGAATTCCACAGCCCCCACTTGCATGCTGTGTGACCCTGAGCAAGTCACTTAACTTCCCTGTGCTCCCAGGTTGCACCTGTAAACAACAAAGCATGTAAACAAGCTTTCAGCTTAATGTGTCTCACCTGGTTAAACAATTGGAATAAAAAAAGGAATAGAATGAATAATATTCACCACTAGTCCACTGGCCCTGTGGCACAGAGGGCAGTGGCACCCATGCCTCACCTGTCACCACACTGACAAGTCAGGTTCAGGGACAAACTCGGTTCACCAGAGGCTGGCCAGGGGGAGGAGGACTGAACAATGGAAGGGAAGGGAACAAACATTGTTTAACCAGGAGTAGCACACTAAGCTGAAGCTTGTTTCCAGATGTGACCTGGGAGCATAAGGAAGTTAAGTGGCTTGCTCAGGATCACACAGTATGCACATAGGTGGCTGTGGGATTCAAATCCAGGTCTCCAGATCTGCAGCTCAGAGCCTTAACCCACTGCACTATACTGCATCTGGAGGATGGTTGTCCTCCTTTTGGGTGGGATGGTCGGGGGCCCTGGCACTCATCTGGCCTCTATCAGAAGCTTGGGGGTAGACAGCCAGTGCCGGCACATTGATGCATGGAGAGATGGTGGCCGTCAACGTCCCATGCATGGTAGCATGCATGGTGCATCTAGACAGCATTGCATGTCCATCCCTCTGGAACAGAACTGGGAAAATGGCTGGGTGCAGCACAGGATGACACTGACCCCCCACAAGCTCAGCACCAGCTATAGGGCCCTCTCTCGAAACCAGAGCCATTTTGTCAGTGGTAAGGCACCTACCATCGACCCCCGCCATTGGGGAGTAAGCCTTGGAGAAAACACCAGGAAGAGGTAAGTCCCTAGGACATTGGGTAAAAGGTTTGGGGGGGTTGGTAGAGGGCTATGCCTGCACCGCAGTGAGGAGAAAAAGATTAGCAGCAAATATTTGCTACTAGTGAATTATGATCTCACTGCCCTCAGCTACTGCCTATATTAAGTTTCCGTAATTATGCAACTGCAGGGTAAGTGCTAAGCAATTACATGAAACAGAGGTAAGTACACAGCAGTCCCATGTTTGATGCTTGAAAGCATATCATAATTAGCCTGCAGTAATTGTGTAGTTACACCATACTTACAGTGTAGTAACAGAAATGTAAATTGCATATTTTGAGTCAGGCCATTGTGTATCCTATACTGTGCTGAGGTTCCTTGTCTTTTTAGATTTTTTTTTCTTATATTGGGCCCACCATGACCGAAACCCCTAAGACCACATAAGGGCTGGTTCATTTTCCCTTGTGTTGAGATACAGATGAGAAACACTGATGAGGCCTGAGAAGGATGTAACAGGTGTCTGTGTCTTCTGTTCTACGTCTTTACAGATTGTGTGAGAGACCATTTGGCACCATACACTCCCAATTAAAGCAGAACCTGTCTAAATTCTCGTGGTGATTTGTGTGCACATTCCATGATGCTGTGCCTTACTGAGGAATGCAGGATTTTGTATAACTTTTAAATCTGACTTTGTTGCCAGCGACCTTTTTGGATAAGCCTTGCCTCAGTGCTTCTGTGTCTTGTTAGAAATATACTTTATGTGGTATTCCTCAGTTTATTTCTCAATAAACGTCTAGTAAGTAAGTAAATCTTTTATTTATCCAGTGCCCAGTCCCGGAGGCTCTGCACACTTCACAAAGAGTGCTTCTGCAGAGAAAAGACAATACCCTATAACTGACATCACAATGTGTGATAATAACTTTTCACAGTCTGTAACTAGAAAAACCAACACATTTTTAGTACTTAGTTATGAACTGCGTTTCAGAATAGATGTATATTGGCAATAATGGATGCCCAGCAACTAAATATTAAGCCAGGGTTTTGCTGCAGTTTACAAAATGTGTGAGCTGTGCTCTCAGGATTTAGGATGTCAACAACACCCTCATGCTACAATCTTATATTCTACTCCACAGTATTTATAATACTCCTTATAATTAAAATTCAATATGAAAGAAAAAAGAAAACAGCACTGACAGATGTGATTTTAGATTAAATAATAAGTTAAAAAGTGCAACTCAACGCCAGCTCGGTGGTACAGTAGGCTGACGCACTGGACGCCTTAACTCACACCATGCCGGCGACCCGGGTTCGGGAACAACCTTGAGTCATCAGGAGCCAGTATGGGGAGGAAGGAGTGGGATTGAACAGCCGAAGGCAACCTCCTCTTCCAGGGTGGTTGTCTCCTCAGAAGCGTTCCGCCCCTACCGGGTGGAGGTCCAATGGGAAGCATAGGCAGGAGGGATGGTGCCACTGCCGGGAAGAGGCTGAGCTGGTACCCAGCATGCATGTGCACCTCCACACACATGCACGTACATATCTGCCGGGTCCTGGGTCTGGGGAGAAAACAGGAAAAAAACACAAAACATTACTAATCAAAAATAAAAAGTGCAGTTCAACATAAAACATTTTTAAATCATAATACATTTACTCTTTTGCATGCAAAGGGAGACGGAACACAAAGGCTCACTCATCAAATGTAATTAAAGGGAAAGTCCTCTCAGCCTTTTATTCTGTTTCCCTGTGTAGTTTGTAAGTATACACAATGATTGCCTCTATTGCACCCTCCAAATTTCATCAGGATTTAAATGTAAATGAAGATAGTTAAATCTGGCATGAAAAGCTGCTTGACTCATGTAAGGCATCCTGGAAATTAATGATGTTTTGGTGCTAAAGCCTGCAGTAGTTACACTGTACAAGTCAGTGATGTTACTGTCCTATGCAGTCCCTGTGTTCTTGTCTTATGCTGGCCATGAAACTTTTATTAGGCATAGTAAGTTCCCTGCTGTTTTCTATAGTTTGAAGTGTATCTGTGTTAGAAAAAAAATGATTTTAGAGAATACAGGGACTTGACAAGACATGTAACAGAACTAAATCAGAGTATAACATCTGCTGTCTTGTGCATGTACGCATCAACTCCCATGACGCCTTGCATGAGTGGGGTCATGACCTTTGGAATGGAGACAAATAGGTTTTCACACCAGAGCAAAACAGAGTGAAGCAACCTCATTTATATATAAATTAGCATGACAATTATCGGGATGCAAGAGAGGGAATCATTGTGTTCATGCTTACAAACTACACAGGTATACAGAAAATAGGCTGAGGGGACTTTCCCTTTAAGCAATATTTGTTAATTTTAGACATCCAGACATACTAAAATTCCAATGTTTTGGGGTTTATATACCCCTTCCTCAGGGAGTCTGGGATCTATGTACATAAAATGAATTTAAAACTTACAAAAAAAGAACATTATATATTCACAAAGCCTGCATATATATGGTCCACACTTACGTTCATAACTGATTCACTTCTTATTCAAATGTAAATGAATTATTTCTCTAAATCCAGTACTAGTTTAACCAACTAGTAAAAAATTAAAAGACTCAAGTAAAGCATCACAATCACACGTCAAATTCAAAATAAAGCAATGTCATCTTTCACATAAATTCTTCTCAGATGCAGAAGTGTTGTAATTTTCTGCGGAAGCAAAAGCTCACAACTATATCTGAAAATCTTATTCCACATTTTTGTACATAAGCTACAAAAGCTCTGAATAACAATTCTTAAAGTAGCCTATTAAACATGCAGGTGTTTCATAGTCCCTAAAGCATCTTAACTGTTTATAATATCCGTATATCACTTTTCTGGAACCCTTCTGTATGCCACTTTAACTTTCCCTTCACAAAATCCTCCAGTGTCCCAGTGGGAAAATATAAGTTAATATTTATGTACTTGTGAAGTAATTGCACCGTGAGTAAAACATGCAAAATAATATCCTTCTTGCAAAACATTGGAACATTTTAAAAGCTACACCTGCTGGTGAGAAGGATTTTAACAAACCACTATTGGTTGTTCCAAAAAGGAATAAATCTTTAGGTGACAGGATTATGCATACAGACCATTGTATCCCAAAAAGTGAGGTGACAACATTTTGGACCAATCAGAATTTAAAGGGAAATTATCCTCATGGTCATTGTGTCTGTTGCAATAATACTTACAGAATGAATAGAATCAGAAATGTGGCAAAAAACGAAGAGATGGAAATTCATGATTTCATTATTTGTCAAACTGCAGGGGTGATATACTTAAAGGAGTACTACAGTCAAAATTTGCAAACACATATGTTGTGCAGTGTCTTGATTTGTGTGTGCAGTCCTGGTGTGTCCTTCCCTTTGTTTGTTATTAACAGTTTTATCTAAATTAGTCTGCTAGTTATAGAAACATAGAAACATAGAAGTTGACAGCAGATAAGGACCACAAGGCCCATCCAGTCTACCAATTTCTTTTTCTACTTTATGAATGTGCCATTGGCCTTTACTCTCTCAATGGCCTATCTATTTATAATCATCTGTATTGCGCCCTTATGCCTATCCCATGCCTGTTTGAAGCCCTGCACTGTATTCATATCCACCACTTCCTGAGGTAGGCCGTTCCATGCATCCACCACCCTTCTGTGAAAAAGAACTTCCTCACATTACCCCTTAATTGGGCTTCTTCTAATCTCATGCTGTGTCCTCTTGTCCCGCTGTTTTTCTTATATTGAAACATGTTAGACTCTTTCACCTTGTTAATGCCTTTAAGGTGTTTGAATGTTTCAATCATATCACCTCTCTCTCCCTCCTTTGCTCTAGGGTATACATGTTGAGCTCTGTTAATTTGTCCCCATATGTTTTCTGATGCAGTCCCTGCACCATTTTGGTTACCCTTCTCTGGACTGCCTCAACTTGGTTAACGTCCTTGTGAAGGTGTGCCCTCCAGTACTGCACGCAGTACTCCAGGTGGGGCCTAACCAGTGTCTTGTAAAGAGGGATTATTACCTCCCTCTTCCAACTTTTGATACTGCTACTAATACACCCCAACATCCCTCTAGCCTTATCTACTGCTTTAGTGGTCTGCTTGGATGATTTCATGTCATCGGTGATGATGATACTGACTCTCTTTCTTCCCTTGTGACTTCCAGCAACTCCCCTCCCCGGCCAATAGGTGGTTTCAGGGTTTCTCTTCCCTATGTGCATGATCTTGCACTTCTTTGTGTGAAACACCAGTTGCCATGCTTCCGACCATTTTACAATTTATCCAGATCTCTTCTCATTCTGCCCACCCCATCTGGATCATCTACTCTGTTACAGATCTTGGTGTCATCTGCAAATAGACAAACCTTACCCTCCAGTCCTTCTGCAATGTCATTAATGAAGATGTTGAAGAGGGCTGACCCCAGGACTGATCCCTGAGGTACCCCACTTGTGACTTGCATCTCTTCTGACTGTATACCATTTACCAACACTCTCTGTTTTCTGCCCATCAACCAGTTTGCCACCCAGTTGACCAATGTCTGACTCACCCTGAGCCTACCAAGCTTATTAATCAATCTTCTGTGTGGAACAGTATCAAAAGCTTTGCTGAAGTCAAGGTAGGCAACATCAACTGCTCTCCCCTTAGTCCACCACTCTGGTTACCCAGTCAAAGAAATCTATGAGATTAGTTTGACAGGACCTTCCTTTTGTAAACCCATGCTGTCTTGGATCCTGTGCTCCTATAGATTCCAGGTGTTGCACTATCCTTTCCTTAAGGAGTGTCTCCATAATCTTGCCCACTACTGAGGTAAGACTGACTCATCTGTAGTTCCCTGCCTCCTCCCTGCTACCACTCTTGTGCAGCGGGATCACATGAGCCCTTCTCCAGTCTTCTGGGACCTCTCCTGTGCTCAGAGACTTACTAAACAGTTCTGACAATGGCTCTGCTAGTTCCACCCTTGGCTCCTTTAGTACCCTGGGATGTATGCCATTAGGTCCCATTGCCTTGTCCCTGGGGATCACCATCTCAGCAAGGTTTATTGCTCTTCTTTTTCCTACAATGCCACCTATCCCATGTGACAGTGATGTGTCTGGGACCAATTACTCAGCAAGCACTAAAGATAGGAACCTAATGTTCTGGCCTCCACTAAATAGCTCTAATTTGGTATATTTGTTTTCTATGTGTGTGTCAGGTCTAGCCAGCAAGAGGAAATGTTTTACCTTTAAAATGTTTCATTTCATCAAGTTACACACAGCCATAAGAAGCACATGAATCACCTCAGATCATCAGTGCTATAATAAGTAAAGACTCCAGCTGTTTTCTTACAAAATAACCTGCTCAATTAGCCCTCAAGTATTTGCCGAACTGTAATGCAGCAATTAGTGTTCACTGGATAAAGAAAGTTACTTAATGTCAGAGCTCTGCTGCTGTAAAATTGAATTTAAATCAGTGCTTGCTGTATTCAAGGTTCCTGATACATCACTGTCACATAGGACTGGAGACATTGCCTACCGGGTCAAAAAATCCTAAGACTACCTACTGGTTAAATAACAAACAACTTAAACATTCTGAATGTGAAAGAGATCTGGGCATCTTAGTGAATAACAAATTATTGGCCAGTTCACATTGTAGTAGAGTGGCTAATACTGCAAATGTCTTGCTGAACCAAATAAAACATTTGTTAATAAATCAGAATAATATTTGGTCACCTTATATAGATCATATGTTAGACCATATTTAGATTGCGGTTCCCCGTATTGGAATCCATATCTTAAAAGAGCCATTCATAGAGTGGAACAGGTCCAGAGAAGACTGACTAAGATAATACCAAGATTAAAACACAATTCTTATGAAGCTCGTTTGTCAAAAACAGGACTACACTCCTTACAACAAAAGAGACTTAGAGGAGATTTGTTGTTTTTATTTAAAATATTAAAATGCCCTACTCAAATGAATCAGTGTGGACTGACATACGCTAAAAAACGCATTGCCGGTAGATCGCATAATAAACAATTAAATGTTGAACGGATTAATACTAACAAAAGAGATAATTTCTTAGTGTTAGGGCTCCAAAACAATGGCATTCACTACCTAAATATATAGTTAACTTAGAAACTATTGAGTAATTTAAAATCAAGTTAGACAGTTGGTTAACAGAATATGAAGGAAATTGACCAACTTTTGAGGGGGACAATCTCGATGGGCCGACATGGCCTTCTTTTGTCCAAACTATCCAGTATATCCAGTAAACTGGGCGGGAAGGATCCATTTCTTTTTACTTTCTGTAGTCAAAGTGCTGTGATGTAGACAATAAGGAGATAAAATATCTTAAAACAGTAGTGCTTGATACAATAAATGAAGTTGTCTAGTCAGCAGTTTTTCTATATTGATCGATTTACTCATTTGAAATTCACATCGTACAGATGACAGGATGGCCTATAATTCACAGCGTAATTTTTAAGGGGTTCACTGGTAAAGCTGGAGTACAAAGTCCATGACAGGGAAAAAGAGCTGTAGATCAGGTACGATCTGTGGTAATGGTGTTGATAGGGAGGAATGGGCATACTGGATGGGCCAGGCCATCCTTATCTGCTGTCAGATTCTATGTTTCTGTGTTCCTATGGCTGTAGTGCAATACATATGGAATATAACATGAGTGGGAGTGAAATACCAGAAATATCTTCACGAGCTGTCACTGAACTCTTGATATCCCATGAGTTGCGTAGCACATCGCACATCTTATTCAGCCTCCCCTCCATAATTTTCCACCTATGCTCCTGTGTTCTTGATCCCCTACTCATGAAGAATTGTTCCTTGCAGTTTACCTTGTTCATTCTTTTCAGGAACTTTCAAGTCTCTATCATATCTTCCCTCTCTCGTCTAGCCTCCAGTGAGTTCATGTTCATTGCCTTGGCCTGATCCTCATAACATCTGCCTTGCTGACCCTGAATCATTTTGGTCACCCTACGTTGCACTGTCTCCAGCCAGTCCTTATCTTTCCTTAGGCGAGGACTCCAGAACTGGACACAGTACTCCACGAGGGGTCTCAGCAGTGACCTATAGGAAGGAAGTAATACCTCCTTCCTTCTGCTGTCAGTATCCCTTCCTATACACCCCAGTTTTCTGTTTGCCTCACTGTAGGCTTTGGTACATTTGGCTTGATTGTTTTAGGGAGACACTGATGATGACCCCAGGTCTCTTTCCTCATTGGTTAGTGCCCAGCTTTACCCCCCACATCAGGTGCTCTTTCCTGGGGTTCTGGTTCCCTATGTGCATCACCTTGCACTTTTTGGCATCAATTTTCAACTGACAAACCTTTGACCAGCTTGCTAGCTTTTGCAAATCTTTTTGCATCTCCCTAACATCCTCCTTGCTGTCTACCTTGCCACAGAGCTTAGTGTCATCTTTGAAGAGACACAACTTACCCTGGATTCCTTCTCCCATGTTGCTGGTGAACAAATTGATAAGGACTGGACCCAGGACTGATCCTTGTGGCACCTAATTGGTGACCTCCCGCTGTTCTGATTTAACTCTATTAACCACAACCCTCTGCTACCTCCCTTCCAACCAGTTTCTCACCCATCTGTGTTCCTTGCTGCACCCAGATCCTCTAGCTTCTTCAGCAAACTTCTGTGAGACACCGAGTCGAAAGCCTTGCTGAAATCGAAATAGAGTAAATTCACAGTGTGGCCCTTATCCACTACCTTTATCATCAATTCAGGGTATACTATCAGGCTGGTCTGATAACACCTCCCTGCCACAAACCCATGCTATTTACTGCCCCTGAGTCCACTGCTCTCCAGGTAGTCCATGAGGTCCTTTTTGATGAGTGTCTCCATCAGCTTACCCAGAACAGAGGTAAGACTGATAGGTTTGTAGTTACCCGGTTGCTCCTTGTCCCCCCTTATGGAGCAGGACTACATCCACTACCCTCCAGTCTTTTGGAACTACCCTTGTCTGAACTGAGCTATTAAATAACCCAACCAGGGGTTCAGTCAGTTCTACTGTCAATTCCTTGAGTACTCTCGGATGCATCCTCATATGGCCTCAGGACCTTATCTTTCTTTAGGAATGGAAGCTCTTTCCAAATCCTTTCACTAGTAAATACTTGCTGCCTCATCTCCAGGATCACCACTGTTAGACCCATTTTAATCCCACTGTCTGGCAGAGACCCTCTGTCTTCCCTTGTGAATACAGAACAGAAGTAATCACTAAGAACAGCTGCTTACTACCCACCTTCTTCAATGTCCCTACCTCCCTCTGTTAGCCTAACAATTCCTCCTCTCATCTTTTGTCTTTCCCTAATACATCTAAAGAACTGTTTCCTCCTTCCTTGACCCCCTCCACAATATGCAGCTCTGTGTCTGTCTTTGCTTCTCTGACCATCCTCTTAGTTTCCCTTGTTCTCATTTGGTACCCTCCCCATTCTTCCTCCCCTTGCTGTCCTTGTACCTGGCAAAGGCTTTCTTTTTGGCTCTCACTGCTTCCCTGACTTTTCCAGAGAACCATATTGATCTCTTTTACCTGGTTCATTTGATTACCGTTCTCATGCAAGATGTTATTGCCTCGAGAATGGTCTCCTTGATTGCTCCCATCTTTCTGTCTTTCCTCCACATCCCTGATGCAGTCCACTCTGACTAACTTGTCTTGGACCAGCTCCCTCATCTGGTTGAAGTCTGCTCTTCTGAAATCTAGGACTTCAGCCTTTGATGAGGGCTTACTGGTCACAAGGCCCAGGTTGCACCATATAGAGTTATGGACGCTGGACTCTAGTGATTCCCCTACCCTCACTCCTCCTCCTCCCACTTCCGAGTTACTGGGCACCACATTTAGAACGGCAGCTTGCCTAGTGGGTTTCTTAACCAACTGCACCACCAGGCAGTCCTGCAATGTGTCCATCAGGGCCTCACTTCTGGAGCTCCTTGCCGCTGGGATGTCCCAATCTGTATCTTGCAGATTTAGATCTCCCACCACTACATCCCCTTTGCTACCCCACCACCCTTTCTAGTTCTGCCCCTAGGTCCTTATCTCCCTCTGTCCACTGTCCTGGAGGTCTATAGATCTTCCCCATCCATAGTTTCTTGCCTGAGGCTGCTGTGAGCTGAATCCACTGCAGTTCGGTTTCCCCGTTACCTCTCCTGATGTTTCCATACTCTACTGCTCCTATGCCTTCACCTGACATATAGGGCTATGCTTCCCTCCTTATCTTTTTCTCTGTCCCATCTAAACATGGTGAAGCCTGGGACTGTCAGGTTCCAATCATTATAATCTGTGGCCCACGTTTTTGTGATGGCTACTAGGTCCATCTCAGTGTCTGCCACTGTTGCTCAGAGTACACTAATTTTTTCCCCCAGATTCCTGGCATTGAGGCAATAGCTTGTGAAAATAACAAGTGAAAAATGGTGCCGACCTAAAATGGCACAGAAATACAGCGAGTGCACAAATGGTGACTGGGGGTTTCCCCCTTCCCGAGGTGTTTGTGCCCTCGCTGTATTGCATGTGCTGTTATGGTCGGTGTCGTTTATCGTCGCTATCTTGACATGGAACCCACTAAGGCAGACCTCTTTCCATCTTCGTCTTGCTCCCCTCTTGCATTTTCCATGTCCCTTACCCTTATTCTTCTCTAGACTCCTTAATTTTATATTTTACATGCTGAATGTAGACTTTGTCAGCCCTCCCTTGCTGGCCTCTTTCCCTAACTTAATTCAAACTCCTACCTTAGTGTAACCCACCTTGCTGCTACTAGTTACCTGTTCAGGGGGAGTCGTAGCTTGTTTCACCACCCACTCTCCTTCCTCAGTGGTTCCTCTAGCCTCTGTTTCCCCTGCAGTCAGTTCAACTGTCCAGTGTAGACGTCAAACTTCTGCCTCCAGAGCACTGGCCCCACCTCTATCTAGCGTAGTACGTCACCCTTAAAGAGCCTGCTGTCCTAGAAGCTCCTCCATTCCCCTTCAATATGGTATCCCTCCCCCTTACTCCATCCCTTCAACCACCCATTAAACTCCTCAGTCTCTTCTATCATTCCTTGTTCCCCTATTCTACACAGGAAAGACCTCGGAAAAGGACAGGGAAGCTGAGTGTGCCTTCAGTTTGTCCCCCAGCCTCTTAAAGTTCCGCTGCACTGCCTCCACAGACTGGTTCGCCAGATAGTTGGTACCCAAGTGTTCCAACATCCCCAACTTCCCCTACCCCTTTGCCACTCTTCTCCCTATCCTATCTATATCCTAGATGGCTGCACCAGGAAGGCATCTGACCATTCCCCTCCCCTCCCCCTCTGCTCACCACCCTCTCTACTCTCCTAATCAGTGAGCCCTCAGTCAGTAAGGCTGTCCTTCCTGACTTCCTCCTGCTCACCCCCCCACCTGAGTGCCACCAAGTCATCCTGCCGATTTCCACTGACTGACTCGGAGTGCCCTCTCCCTTCATAGAGTCACATACCTGAGCCTCCTCCACAGGTGCTAAGCGATTTGCTGTCAGGATGATGAGGGATTGGTCAGCCTCCTTGTGACTTCCTTGGCCACCCTTCCCCCTCCCCTTCCCCACCACCCTCCTTCCCCGGGGTCATTGGGCCTCTGGTGGAGTTGGGGTGAGGGATGTGGACTCAGGCTGAGCATGTGCCACCACTCAGATATCACATCTCTTGCTGCCACCAGCTGAGCATGCAGCTCCACAAAAGTGCTGCAGAGGGGGCATTACCCCTGCTCTAGAGTGTAACCCTGGAAAAGAGCTCCCCCATGGCCCCCGCAACTGACTACCTGCCAGCTGTACCTCATCTCATACTAATCCTATGATGACCCTTAGACTGTTGTTAATAACTTGCTTTCCTCTATCTGTCTAGTACCCTTAGACTAGAATCAATAAGGCGTACCTCATATATGGAGTTAATTTAACTTTTCTGTCCTACCTGATTTACATGACTGTCCCTCCTAGACTGCTACCTTGTACCCCTATCCAGATAGGTAGTGTAACAACTATGCAATGTGTTTTTCTGTGTGTGTGTGTGTGTGTGTGTGTATCTGTGTGTGTGTGTGTGTGTGTGTGTGTGTGTGTGTGTGTGTGTGTGTGTGTGTGTGTGTGTCTGTGTGTGTGTGTGTGTGTGTGTGTCTGTGTCCATTTTATCATCTATGCCTGTATAAAGTGTTTCAGCTGAGGCAGGTGGTCTGGCGGAAACTAAAAATTACCTTATGTAACTCCCTTCCTTCCTGCCCCATCTAGGGGCATACTTAAATCATCGCAGATGGTCAGGGCAGAAAGAAAGGAGCACTCCCAAGGCGCTAACGTACGAGACATTGCATTTACTGGACCAGGGGAAATGGGTGGTCTCTACCCGATGCTGTCTTCAAGCTGCTGCATTACCTCCTCATTTTCAGCAACGGATCCACTCCCTGAATCCCCCAACCAGACCGGGACCTCCCTCTTCTCTGTCGGACGTCCCACAAAGTCCCAGAAGCCTCAGAGGCTGGATTCTTTCCCCTTGAATACAAACGCATGGCAATTTAATCAGACTGCAAAACGAAGAGGGAAACACAAGATTTCATTTCATTAAAACTCCCTCTCTACAATCAAATGAAGCACAAACCACTGCTTTCTCCCCAAATAACTTTATTGTGACCTGCATGGCAAATGATTTTAGCTATACATGGGTCACCATTCCTTTGCAGCGAATACTTAATAAGCTCCATGGGGCTATAACTTTTTACACAATGTGTCTAGACCTCTCAAACAGAAGAACCACAGTATCAGCAGACACCAGAAGGAGTCTTTTTTCCTACCCTTCCTGTATCGGGTGTTTTACCCCAAACCCTGGGACCCAGATCTCTGCAATCTCCTGGCATATGAAGATCTGGTAAGCCAAGACTTCCTTTTAAGTCTGTTTTCTCCGGGTCCCCTTTATGTTGGTGCTGGTTATCCACCCTGACACTGGCATGGAAAAGCGAGCTGCCCTTCATACCTGGACCCCAGGGCATTGGCCCATGCCCACAAGATAGCCAGGATTTTTCCTGATGACCCAGCCCCTGACCCATTTTCCAATTGCTGGTTCTAAATGTCCTAGGCTGAGGCCCCTCTTACCCTGATCACTTGCCTCCGCCTCGCCTCCATGGCCCCCACATTTCTCCGGGGTTGCACTGCTATCACCACCTCCTACGGGTGTCCCTGCCAGGCCCAGATCCCCTGCTATGACTCCTGGGCTTGTGTTAAGCCACCAGCATGGGGACCACCCTCCAAGGCCAACCACTTCTGTGGGTCCACAGCCCGCCCAGCCATTAGCTGGACTGGCGCCCCAGGACCTGTCCCTCCAAACAGGCCCCCCAAACAGGTGAAAGGCTCCCTGGCTCCCTTAACCTCCAGGCTGCCCTACCACACTGGGTGCGAGGGGAACCTCTGCCACTGGTTCCCCTCCTGAGAGGGCTCTGCCACAGCCCTCACAGCCCTGGCAACCTGGGAAAACACTAATGGGCTTCCTGAAGGGCTCCTACATCCTCAAATGGCTTGCTAAACCTCCCTAACACCATAGCCCCACTCAATGCAGAACCTGGCTACCTGTGTCCCCACGAAGCTCCATACCCCACTCCTCATCGGCCACAGTGCATGAAACTGTACTGACTGCACTTTACTTTGGGGGATTTCCCCACTGGCCCTCATTGCCCGCCAAGCTCCCTTACTTACCCACCTACCCTGGTCCTGGTTCTACCCTCAGGCCTCCCCATTCCAGCCCCAGACCTACTGCCTGGGCTGAAAAGGCCATGATACTGCCTGTCAGCTCCCTTTTATACCCTGTCTGCTGCCCTCTGCTGCCCCCTTGAGGCATCCAGAGCACTAACCCCCAGAGCACTAAACCCATTTTCTAGCTCGAGGGGGAGGGGAAGAAGAAAGGGGTGCCTAAAAATGGGAATATAAGCCCTGTTTTTGCAGGGGGCCTACACCTTCTTCTGTGGTCCAAGCTGCAGGGCACTTAGCTAAGAGTGGCCTTCATTTTAAAGGAGAACTGCGCTGAACCTGTAATCATTTTTCCCAACTGAAGCCATTTTTTAAGTGTTGGTTAAAATTCTGCAATTGATTCATCTATACAGGCCTTTTAATAACCCAGTAGGCATTTTTGCTTTACAGTCTGGTGGCAAGTGGCATTTTACACTGTGTGATGTAGTCAATGTCCCATTCAGCCACAGAGTTCTATAGCAGAACATGGATACATTGTGCCAACAATAGAAGAGTAGAACAGGGACACAAAGTGCATCATACTCTTCCAAAATGGTTCTTATCAGCAACATGTAAACCAAAAACAGCTATTGGATAACTGAAACACCTGGATAGCTAGAGCAATAACAGAATCTGAACCAGTATTAACAAAACAGCTTCTCTTGGGAAAAACTGCAGTTCTCCTTTAAGCAGTCATTTTCCTGTCCTGTAAAGGCACTTTGTTTTACCTAAAAATGAAAATGGCTGGGACCTTTTTAATCTAAAAAGACTATGTTGTGTCCATAAACACATGGCTAGTCCAGCGTGACAGCACCCTGCCATGTCGTTGACCAGGATAACAAAAGATCCACGCTCTAATCGACAAAACTAGTTTGGACCAGTCTGGGAAAAAGGTGGTCCCCGGAGGCCAAAGGAAGAGATAGGATGTGATGTCAGAGAGTGCTGTCCAGTGATGTATGTATAGTGGGCCGTCCAGCCAAAGGTCTCTCTCTTGTATATTTGCAATGAGCATTCAGTTGTGTGTTGGATTTTGAACTTGTGACATCACGTGTTCGAGTCTGGCAAACCTCACCAGTTGCCGGTAAGCTTCTCTACTTAGAAATTTAGTAAGCTTTGAGTTAGGTTTTCCTGTGTGATCTCTATCATTTCAAATGTGTCTATTTCTTTTTTTTTTTCCAATTTCTTTTTATCCTGCCTTACTGCCGTCTTAGTCCACTCCTTCAGACCTGATCAATCCCCGTGAATCCCTCCCATGATGTCTGCCCCTAGAGTGCCAGGCTTACTCCATTATCAACCTACTTTACTCCTCTCTTTGGAGTGCCTGCACAACAGAGTCTGCTCGTGGGTAGGTGATTGAGGCTAGGATCGGTCGTCATCTTGGACCGAGAGGGTTTTTTCCCGCTTTTCTTCCCTTGGTCTCTCCTTCCCCTGAGGGTGTCGGCATGCAGGACTGATGTCCAGACAGACGGCATGCTGACGCACGCCATTGTCAAGTGCCCACAATGTCCTCCCCTTCCCGACTCTGGAGAGCCACCTGTGCCCCGATGCCCGTACTTCCACAGGCATTGGTGCGTCGGGTGCTTGAAGCACCCCAAGAACCCACCCCAGGTGGAGGAGTGCATCCATTGGGACACTCGATCCTCCTCCTCCCCCCCTCTGACCCCCAGTAGCCCCGAGTCCATTCCCGAACCCGGGTCGCTAGTGTGGCGCAAGGTGTGGTGCCCAGCACCTCAACCCTGAGTGCCACCGGGCCAGCTCAAATGTGTCTATTTTTATCTCTGCAGAAATACTGTCTTCCTCATAGTCTTTAGTGGCTATGATCCTATAACATATGTAAATATCATGGATTATTAAATAATATTTTTATATACTTCATACTTTCTGTGACTGAGTCATTTCAGGTATAGATAACGGGGAAATTGGCAAGTCTGTGATCCATTTCCAGAGAGACAGGCTACAAAACAACCAGATCTAAAGCAAAGTGTTGTCAGCTGTGACCAAAGGGGCGGGTCTTTTGCCTTTTGGGAGGTGGGTCTTTTACCCTTTGGGAAGGAGCACTGCACTGTATGAACAGTGACTGTAGTGGGATTCAGACCTAGAGATACTGTGAGTGAGAATTCAGCTGGGTAACCATTCAGCTGTCTGAAGGTTTGAAAACTGTTAGCAGTGCTTACTGAGTTCTGGGAGAGACCCAGTCTGTGACAGGTACTTAGGTACAGATGCTAATTTACCATGAGCTTTCAGTACACTGCCATTAGTTCTGTACCCTGTAGTCTTACCCTAGATAGGTTGCTAGTTACAGATGCTAATTGTGTTCAGCAATTCAGCTGTATTTAATGGACTGTAAGTCACATAAGCATATGATGAATACTGCAGAAAGTGTAAATGTGGAGACAAAACTTAGAGAGATGTTCTGTGTATAATACAGAGCCTTGTATTCTCTCTTGCTCCCCTGCCCTTAGATAAGCCACTGCACTGGCTCACTGGATCTGTGTGATGGGAGAAGTGCTCAGGGTAGGGGTGGGATGGAGACCAGAGTGATTTCAGGGGAGCAGTAGATACATTGAGCTACTGGTGGTGTCGAGATGGGATTTTGGAGCCTTTGGAAGGTAAGCAGCCTCCCATAAGGACTGGAACAGGACTCCAGTGCATCTGAACTCTTCAGCATAGAAATAAATATGATATAGTGATATTTTAAATATATGGTATATCAGGAAATATATGATGTATATGGGTAATAAACAAACAATATATATAACATACATGTACTGTTTTATGTTTTGAGACTCTATTAGCCATATAACTATTTTATATATTTAAAATATCCTAAAAAACAGCAAATTATGGGATATTTAAAATACATTTTAACCATATATGGGTAATATATGTTTCTTCAGCATGGGATTCCTGAGGTGAGATACAGCATATGCAGTACGTATAATTTTCATGTTTATTCTTGACTCACTCTTGGCTGCCCTACCTCAGTCCTGGTTCTGACTGTCAATCCACTGGTGGCCCTTCAGCGTACCACCTTTCTGTCCCACTCCTGTAGCTTCACCATCTCAGTGAGTCTTCTCTCTTGTACTCCTCTAGGATGCATCATGGAGGCAGAGGCCAGGAACAGGAGATGACACGGGGCCTCTGGTGCATGGGTGGGAGCACATCATGCTGCCACACCTTCCAGGTTTCTTCTCTCTTTCATGCTCCATCCATCACTTGTACATGGGACAGTTCTGGCGTGCAAATCTTCAGGAGGAGAGTTGGGTAGTGTGTGGGCTCCTACAGTGTCCTAGGGTACTCCTTGGCCCTGCCAAAGGAGGCACTTAAGTGCTGGGATGGTCAGGTCCGTTTTCCAGAATCAGACTGTACTGCCTCCACAGAATATCCATGATTCCACTGACACTTTGCAAGACATTTGGCACAAAGAACAGAGCCATTTCACCTGTACGGTAGCCCAATGTGTTACCTGTGGCACCACTGTGCCAGCAGGTGAGGTTCTTTTGCTAGGCTTACTACTAAGATTGAAACTAAGGATGCTAGGAGCTTAGGAGGTGAGGGCCCATAGGTAGCTCCAAATTGTCTGGTAAACATAATATAAGGATCCGCCATTACTTATGTACCCTTCCAATTTAGTTTTAAATTCCACTTTGTTTTTACTGATTATTATGTATCAGAGTAAAGTGTTCCAAGGATTTATGATTCTTTGTGTGTAAAAGTGCTTCCTTTTTGAAATAAGAGCCACTTTTTGACTAAGTGTTGCTGCTCTGCTGGTTATCAGAAATGCACCGTAGGAACACCCAGACATAGCCATATTTTAAAAATTGTACACAACTGAACGGTGGCCTTGAGGGGGGGAAGACTGGTAAAGCCTGTTGGGAGTGGCCACCTTTATTGACATGCAGCACTAATTACAATCAATTTAAAACTGGTTTGATAAACGTAAAAAATTTCACAATGCAGATTTTGACTATGTCAGAAATACATACAGAAATACAAATACTGGCCCATTGGGAACAGTGCATTGCAATGCCACCTGGGGGACCAAGTTTTGCATATGTTCTGTATTCACAGAAAGAGAGTTGGTAAGTGATGTCTCTCAAACAGGATTTCTTTTTTCTTTTTATAAGTAAAAATAAAGTATGTACAGACTAGAGGAGTCACCTTATCATTGTTAGGTGTTGGTACACCAGCACTGCATGTGTTTGCAGTTTGGCTCAGAGTTTGCAGACAAGCCAAGACAGACACTGACCAGCATTCTGCTTGACTTAGGTTGAGCAAACATGTAGTTACAACAAAGAACACAATGCAGTTTCTGTGGGGAAGATTCAAGAGGGAGGTGAGGAAGCATTTATGCACAGAAAGGGTGGTGGACAGATGGAATTCTTTGCCCAGGGAGGTGATGGGGCAGAGACAGTCACAGGATTTAGGCATGCATGGGCATTATTAAAAGTACGAATCACCTGGATAGGTGCTTGAAGCTAGGGTTCACATAGGTCTCCTTGCTACCACGTAGGGTAGGTAGGGTTAGGGCAAACTGGATGCGCCTTTTCTGCTGCAAAAGCAATGTTTGTAAGGCAGCAGGTGGTGCATTCACTGCACAAAACCACTGTTATCTGGAGAGGCAACGCTTGGTCTTTGTCGCCAAAATACAAACATGAAAATGGGAAAGAGAGTCCTGTCAGTGAGAACACTCAGTCACCCCTCTTTCTTCAAACAATTTGTCAGTCTAAGTTTAGAGGTAATAATAGCATAAACTGATCCCCCCCCCGAACAGGTACTTTATAGCAACATGAGCATTCCTGACATTCCCCTTGATCATTTTTAGCCTTTTTTTTTTAACTCACCTCCATTATAGCGATTTTCCAACCTACTGGAAGATTTTTCAGAATATAATATTTAGACACAATATAGCTTATATTTCATTAATGTTCTGTATTAATCTCATTCATTTACTGAAGGCACGTAAATGAAAAATGGATCCAGTTTCCCCAGATTCCATCTCACCCTCCTGCTTTTCTCTCATCATGCTCAGTTTGTGACATCATGTCCAGTTTCCATAGCAACAGGTTGTGATGTCACAAAAAAGCATTATAAGGGAACAGCAGGAGGATAAAAGGACATCTGGGGGGATATATACCCTATTTTCATGCTAATGTTCTCGGTAATAAATAAAATGGAGAAATAAATATGGGACATGAATCAGATATAAGCTGTAGTATTTTAATGTTGTATTCTGAAATGTTTTCTTGGGTATTGGAAAATCACTTCAGGAAGAAAGTCAGTTGCAAGAAATTACGCAGCATGTTCCGAACATCACCATTAAAGGTTACATATCCATATTGGTATGTGCTGTTAAAACCATTTGCATAAATTACTCCTGATCTGAATCTGACTTCATTGTCTGATCTGTATTTCCCTGTAAATGTAGAAAAGCATAACAACTAAGATACATGAAAACAGGCGCGTGTCATAAATCTCTAACTAAGGCGCTAAGTCTGTGGCTGAACCGCTCCAGGCTATCCCCCATTCTCAGCTCATTCCCTAAAGTTACTGCCAATATTTAGCTCTACAAGTAAACAAAAAGCCCCCTGGCCATACTTGGGCTCTCAACACCCTCTCACCCCTCCCCCAGATATTTCTGAACCTAGGAATCCCTCCCCCACCCCCACTGACCCTCAATACTGCTATAGTACTCATTGCAGTGTCTAATTTTTTCATAGAATTTCTCTGTGGTGAGTGTAAGATCTGTTCCCAATAAAAGGTATCAAATCATTTGCTTCTGGATCTGTTCTTACAAAGACCAATACGGCAACTAGACTAAATCTTAGGTCTGCTGTAATTTTTACCATGCGTTGTACTGCTTGCAGTCTTTCAGCCCACTCCGCAACTGTACAAATGACTAACGAAATCCAGTGGATACGTATCCCCTTTAGGGCAACTGAACACATGGTTCAGGGCAACTAAACACATGGTTCAGGGCAACTAAATACATGGTTCAGGGCAACTAAACACATGGTTCAGTGCAACTAAACACATGGTTCAGGGCAACTAAACACATGGTTCAGTGCAACTAAACACATGGTTCAGGGCAACTAAACACATGGTTCAGAAAAGGTATATCTGCTGTTTAGTGCTTGTCTCCAGGATTGGGTTCCCCAGAACCAGTGGGTGAAAGGTGAGGGGTACCTATACCCCCTAGACTACCTGCTGGATCTGTTGAATGGACTTCCAGTAATGCCCTTCAGAACCCTAAAGCTCCAAAAATATGGAAGTGGGAGTCCTTCATACCACAGTTTCATCAACAACTGTCTGTTGAAGTTGATCCAAAATGCCACCTGAGTGCAAGCATGTAGTAAAACAATTATCAGAACTTTCCAGCGGCATTCCTGCCACATTGGGAATGTTGTTATTTTCCAGTCCTTCTCCCATGCCCTGGACCACTCCTCCTCTGTGATGTTAATCCCAGACTCTGTCGTCTACTTTTCCTTAATCCCTAGTGTGGTATAAACCCTGGAAAGATATAATAATTTATAGACCATAGAGATATACCAGGAGTGGACAATCCAAAATAACAATTCTTCCATTGAAGTCAAGGCTCACTGCATTTTACTCAAGTTCTCCACTGAGAAGTGAGATCTCTTCTTCCTTGCTTTGTAGGGGGACATCTTCTGTAAACTGAATTACAAGCTTGTACGTTTAAATGCCAGAACCAGGGATTGATCCTTGCATCCTTCTTCTCAGAGGCAGCAGCTCTAACTATTCAGGCTAGTATCTCACCAGAAAAAAACCTAAACAAATCACTAGAAGAAAGGGAGACCCTTCGTTTTAACATAGCAAAAGGAATGCTTACAAAATGGGTAGGGAATTTTCTGCATCCTAATTGGCCGAGAGGGTTTGGAACACAATGCTGTATGGGGTGACAACCATTGCGTCGGGAACCCTTCCTGCATTCGGAATGCAGTGCACCTAAATATCTATGCCTCCCAGAAATGTTTTGAAAAAAGATTTCTGTAAACCACGTTTATAAGGTAAAGTAGCTCAGCACCGTGCCATACTGTAAGTCAAGTAAATATATTTTTACCGCATTTTTTAAAATAACTCCCATCCATCAACAAACTAATACAACCGAACATGTACAAATTACACATTTAAACCCCTCTACTTACTTTTTAGTGCCACTGCTCTGCCTTTTTGGTTTACAGACCTCCAACCCTTGCTGAAGAATTGCATTTATTTGATGCCATACAACAGGCCAATCTATTTTAACTCACCCCACTGTCAAACTGTATCTTCCTGCCCCCCCACTCACTGACCTGCTCACTCATTGGATGGCCTGCCTCCACCACTGCTTTGAATGTGTTTGAAACAGTCATAATTTGTACTCCAACCTGCAAGTGTTAAAACGTTTACTGCTGTCAGTATCCATGGGAGCCACATACTGAAATGCGCTCCATAGCGTCCGGCTGCGCAGCACTCTCTCTGTCTGTCTCAAACTCAGTGCTGGCTGCCAACGGCATTCACGTAAAAATAGAGCAGTGCCCAAAGTGAAAATGATTACTTTCACTCTGTCTCTCGAGTCCGCTGATACCAAGGGAACCCCCACATATCTCTGCTTCTCAGCCTGAACCAGGGCTACACAGAAATTGGCACAGTCAGTGGGTGAGAGAGAGCCCAAAAAGGATTTTTCTCTCAGTTGTGTGCAGCTGTGCTCCTCAGAACTGCAACTGAGGAAGAAGTAGATAACCAAAATAACAAGATGCTGCATCAGCATGTGGATTGAATACAAAACTAAAAAGTAATATTAAATGCGCACTGAAAATAGAAAATGAAGTTAGAATCAATGTTTCCAGCAGAAAAAAAAGGTTTCAGGCACACACAAACTCAAAAGAGGGATGCACAAAAATTCAAGGCAAAGTCCTTACTTCCAAACTTCCATTTTTTATTTCACCAAAGAAAACCTTGTCCGGCCTGACATGTTTTGGACTGACCGCAATCCTTTTCCAAAGGCTGGGGACTTACATATAAACCATACTTCTATAGGTAAAAAACCACCATGTGACCTAAATGGAAACCCCTTCCTCACTGGAGGGGCTATTACAGGTGCAGAGCCTATAAAGTGCCAGTGCTCAAAGGAAATATGTAAAAAAAACTAATTCTAAACTTTATTACAGATAAATTTAAAAAAGGCTACTGGTGCCTCAAACCAAGTGCAGACACATCTAATAAATAACATTAGAAATACAGAAATGATTAGAAGCAGCACAGAAGATTCTATTAAATCAATACTAATATATTTATATGCAGGACGAGACAAAACTATTAAATACTGCTGTGCCCAATTATATAGAAACATAAATAAAGATAAATGAATTTGCAAATTTCTTAAACAACTTCTGAAATTAGTATCACATCAGTTGGAACTATACTGCTGTTCAAGAGTCAGATACTATAGGCTAAGTCCTTCTCAGCATTTTTTAAGATGTGGATGCAGTTCTAGCTGAACATTTAGACCAGGGCTAGTAGTAGCCCATAGGGTTAGGATCCAAAAGTTTTCTCTGAGCAGAACCAGGTTATCAAAATTCCCACCCCTAGGGTTCTGGCAAACCTTGTCTATTGCCATAAAGCCAACGGAATGAGGGACACTGTCTGTTACCCCCATCATATGCGCTGCCGTAGCATAAGGAGGGTCCCTCTTCTGGATAGCTCTAATGTGCTCTCCAACCCTGACCTTGAAGCTTCTAGTGGTTTTCCCCACATAGAAAGCGTGGCAGCTACAGGTAGCTAGATAAATAACCCCCTTGGTGCTACATGTGATGCACTGCCTGATTTCAAACATCTTTTCAGTATTGCAGCTGGAAAAACTCCTGCCTTCTGTGACAAACTCGCAGTGAATGCATTTTCTGCATTTAAAACTCCCTTTGGCTTTGTTAAGCCACATTTCTGGTTGGCTAGTCTTAAAATGGCTGTGTGTCAGAAGATCCCTTAGGGTGGGTGCTTTTTTGTAGCACATTCTCACAGGTCCTTGTGACACGTTCTTAAGTCCTGGTTCTACCCTGAGTACATGCCAATGTTTTTTAATGGCTTCTAACTCCTGGTTTGTGCAGAAAATTCCATCATAAAATTAAATCTGCCATCTGTGGCTTCCTCAAAACATGTTTCAGCTAATAGGGCATCCCTGTCTGAAAGTTTGGCTCTTTCATATGCATTCTGTATCAAACCTTTGTTATAGCCCCTCTAAGTCAGCCTGTCTATCAAACAGCAGCTCCTTCCTCAAAACCCTCCATGGTGGAACAGTTCTGTCAGGTCCTCAAAAACTGGCCATATGGAATGTTCCTAGCCACATGTGGTGGGTGGCAACTCTTAGCCACCAGGATGGTATTTCCATCCACTTCCTTGAAAAAAATACTACTTTTCAATGATTCATCGGGGCCCTTTTCAATCTTCAAATCTAAAAGTTAAGAATCTTTAGTGGGGGTCTGGGGGCACAGCTCCTGCAATGGGGTAGGAACAGAACACAGAAAAAGTTATGCACTTGGCATAAATCGCTGTATTGAGGCCTTGAATTAGCTATACAACATAATGTTGCGACATTATGACCCCCATGCCTGGATACAATAGGTATACAGATAGTAAGCTTATACAGGAAGCATTGGATACAATAGGTATAGATAGTAAGCTTATACAGGCAGCATTGGATACAATAGGTATAGATAGTAAGCTTATACTGGAAGCACTGGATACAATAGGTATAGATAGTAAGCTTATACAGGAAGCATTGGATACAATAGGTATAGATAGTAAGCTTATACAGGAAGCATTGGATACAATAGGATACAGATAGTAAGCTTATACAGGAAGCATTGGATACAATAGGTATAGATAGTAAGCTTATACAGGAAGCATTGGATACAATAGGTATAGATAGTAAGCTTATACTGGAAGCACTGGAGACAATAGGTATAGATAGTAAGCTTATACAGGAAGCATTGGATACAATAGGATACAGATAGTAGGCAGCATAGTTACACATTTGAAGTACATGGTGGAATGGAAACTAGGGGGCATGAATAACGGACTTCACAGTTAATAAAAAGATGCAGTGGCTAAGTCTAAACAGAACTGGAAAGAAAGGGGAACGGACAGACAGTGCAACAGTACAACTGAGAACCCTTGACGGACAGCTGCTGTCCTTACTTACAAACACACTTGTCAGAAAAAGAAACTCTTTGGGGACAGCTGGTGTTCTTACTTACAAGCACGCATGACTTTCTTGTCAGAAACTGCAACACTTTAGGGACAGATTATGTCCCTTACTTGCAGACACACATTCTGTGACATGTACAAACATCGTAGAATGCGAGCCATTCCCCATCTTCTGGTCAGACAGGTGGTCTGCCATTTTCCAGCCGGGGGATCCACTCCATCCCCTACAGAAACTGTGCCAGGGAGTCACGACTCAAACTGTTATCTTTCAAACATCCTGTCAGACCAACTGGAGTTTCGTTCCTTCAAACCCTCACAGGCATTCCCAGTGGGGCATACTGGAGGAGCCAGCTCTGGTCTGCCACGCAAAGAAAAAGTCTCTCACAATTCAGGGCATTTCTCACATTTTACTAATGGTTCCCACAACCAAATGTCTTAAAAGTCCTTCAGCCCACACTAGGGTATGCCGCAGGAGAAGTCCATTGCTGTGACTCGATGCTCAGCTACTCTGGGAATGAACTAGGGGCTGAATCAGGACAGGAGTGAGAGGGCACTTCTGATGCTCTCTTCAGTCAGACTGGTGACTGCTCTGCTCTCAATAAGCAACCGACTACTGCTGCAACATTCCGTTGTGGCTTATGCTGCTGCAGAAACCCTCCCACTTGAAATCCCTGTCCAGGTGATTGACGGGTTTCAAGGGAGACCTGATAGTTAACCATTTGCTGCCCGGAGTGACTAAACAAAGCCCCATAACACTACATAGGTTTTTAGTACAACTTCTAAACACTTTATAAATGCTGTAGTAAACACTCTAATGACCCGGGGAGTGTGTGTGTGGGGGCACTAGAACTACAACTAAAAGAAACTAATTTGGCTTTTTTCTCTTTTAGACAGTTCCTGAAGAAGACTTAAGTTAAATTAAGAGTGCAGCTCATCCTATTTCTTTTTTTTTACTAAAATTTTTATTTATGCACAGATAGTACAACATTATTGATACAACAGTGCAATACATATTCAGCACTTCACTTTGACAAGTTAATGTCATCTTAATTAGGCATGAACTTATAAAATGCATTGTCTGGTGATTGCCAATCTGTTAATAAAAACACAAATGAGCCCCAAACAGTCTCTTCTTTCCTTGACAGGAGGTCGATGGTAGAAAATCTGGTATACACATTGAGGAGATCATGTCAGACTGTCCAGATCGACCAGAACGGGAGGAGAAAGTCTCTGAACAATATCAGACTTCATGCATTTACAACTGTCATAAACCCATTAATAAAGCTTAATGAACTGGTATATTCTAAAATCTGAGGTGAAACAGCCAATGTGTATAAGTTTCCTATACTTCTATAGCTTTGATAATAAAAAATCGTAAACAATTAACCAAATTAATTTTGCTATACAAACCACTAATAAAATGAAAACAGAAATTCTTATATGTGTGTGTGATGAGTCATTGTTTTAAAGAAACAATTATTAAGTCTTCAAGTAAGCTTAGAGTTTTATGGCAAAGGAGAACCATTTGAAGGGTTTATAGTTTACAGATGTCACTTCCCTTCTTACCCCCTCTTCCATCCCCAACACGCCAGGGTTCCCACACCTCTTGGAACTTTTCTATGCAAAGTCTAAGGGTAGCTGAGATCTTCTCCATCTCCTCCAACTCTTGTATTTTACCTTTCCACAGCTGCAGGGAAGGAGGGATCTCTGTGAGCCAGGTGAGGGTAATACATTTGAGGGCAGCTATTCTGAGGATGTGATATAGCTCCCTCCAGGATTTAGGTAGTATTAAATGATCCTTACTATTGATGCCCAAAATCAAATTGGGGAAATCCATGGGGAGTGACACCCCCAATATGTCCTGAATGAGGCTATGAACCTGCTGCCAAAAAGGCCTTACCTTAGGACACTCCCAGAAAAATATGAAAATGTGAGCCCACCATACTGCACCCCCTCCAACAAAGGTTAGTATGGTTGGGGTTAAAGTATGGAGTAATCATCGGGCCCTAAAAAAATCTCACCAAGACCTTCCAGTGATATTCACCCCAAGAGGGTGAGGCAGTTATGTGCCAGCCTAAGTTCAAAGCTTTCAGACAATTCTGGGAGGCAATCTGTTGGTTAGAATCCCTCTCCCATCTCAGCTGGACCATATCCACCTGATCTGTTGGTTGTGAGATTAATAACTGGGTAAACTTGTGAGATAGGCCGCATCTTGGCCCTCAGGGTACTCCAACTATAAAAGAGTTGTTCCAAATCTACTAAGGGTCTCTATAACTATTGTAGGTGTGGGGCCTGCTGGATAAAGTGTCTTACTTGCAGTAAGTGGAAGTGGAAGTGGAAGTGGTCCTCTTGCCTTAACCCATACTTAAGTGCTAATTGCTGAAAGGAAGTGCAAGTCCCCTTATCCAACAAGTGGGTAAATTTAGTGAGACCTCTAAATTCCCAAAATGTTTACCCATGGTCAGTAGTGGGGTGGTTAAATGATTCAAGGTGTCTGATAAGTGCTAAGGGACCAATTCCCTCAGGAACCCCCAGCCCCTTACGCAGCTGAAGCAAAACTCCCAGAGTGTGTCTCATCCAAGGGTTTATAGTTTTACTAAGTATTCTTGGAGAGATGGAAGCAGTGGGCAGTGTTCACAAGGGGAGGCCACATGCCTGTTCTAGCTCCATCAAGTACCATCTGGATTCTTCTCTTTGCTTCATCCAAGAATACAGCCATGGAGCTTGTGCTGCTAAATAATATGTATTAAGGTCAGGAAGACCCATTCCCCTGAGCTCCTTTGGTGTGCTAAGAAGGGGTCATTTGAGTCTGGGTATTTTCCCATTCCAGAGGAATCTGTCAACTGTGGACTCCAGTTCCCATTTAAAAAGAGGGGTGGAGATATTGGTAGGGTCTGAAAAAGAAATAATAGGCGGCGAAGTACATTCATTTTTATAGTGTGTACTCTTCGATATAGTGTCAAGGGGAGAAGTTTCCATCTGGCCATGTGCTGTTTTAGAGAGTCTAGTAACCTCTGATAATTGATGACAAAAAGTTTTGTTATGTCTGCAGATATCCTGATTTCTAAGTATCTGAAAGTGTTATGAGGGTCCCAGGCAAACTAAAACCAGGATTGGAATTCTGAGGGGGAATGCCGCTCACCTGCATAACCTCAGATTTAGTGGGGTTGATTTTATATCCTGATAAATTTGAAACTTTTTTAATATTTCTAACAGGGGATGCAAGGAATTAACCGGGTCTCCCAGATATATCAGAGTATCATCAGCATAGAGTGATAGTTTGTGTTCCTGGGATCCCACTTTAATTCCGGTAATTTGGGGGTGAAGCCAAATTTGAGTTATCAGTGGTTCTAAAGAAAGGGCAAACAATAAAGGGGATAATGGGCATCCCTGACGAGTCCCCCATTCCAGTGGGAATCTCAGGGAGGAGCATCCAGTCACCTTGATCGTGGCCTCTGGATGTGAATATAGAGCTGAAACTGCTTCGGTGAAGTTTTCTCTGAGGTTGAACTTCCACATCACAGCCCACAGAAAACTCCAGTCCACTCTATCAAATGCCTTCTTGGCATCCACACTTAGCGCCAATTGAAATGTTGTTTCCCTCCCTGTGCTGAGATGATGTTAAGCAGTCGTCTCATGTCTTGTAAAAGCCTCTCCAATATGAACCCCATCTGATTCGGGTGAACAAGTTCCCTGATGACTGTCTGCAGTCTAAGGGCCAGAATGGCTGTAAAGATTTTAGGCCTGTGTTTAAAAGGAACATGGGGTGATACAAGCCACAGCCTGTGGGAGCCTTACCAGGTTTCAGTAATACTGAAATTTGTGCTTGGTTCCGGGATGGGAGAATGGGTTGGTCATGCCAAAGGATAGAGTTAAGAGTTTCAAGTAACATTGGGAAGAGGTTGGATTGAAAAGATTTATAAAATGCGGCGTTGTATCCATCTGGACCAGGCGCCTTGGCCTGTTTAAGATGGGAAATTTGTTTTTTGAATTCTTGCATAGTGATAGGTTGCCCCAAAGCCTCTGCTTGCGTCGGATTTAAAGAGGGAAGAGGGATCTCCACCAGGAACCATGATACCGCCTCCTCATGGTCTGGGCCACGTTCAACCTTGTACAGCTGCTGGTATTAATCTGCAAAACAGTTAGTAATATCTAACTGTGTTGTTAGAAGGTGACCATCGGAGCCTCGTTTCAGTTTCAGAACTGCCCAAGATGCTGCTTCTTTACGTAAGTGGTCAGCGAGTAATTTCCCCGCTCTGTTGCCCAGTTCATAAAAAACATTGCCTGGCATAACTTAGCATGCCCTCTATTTTGTGATTGAACATCTGGACCAGCTCTGTCTTAGCCTTATCTAGTTTCTCTTTAGTTTCCCCCAATAATCAGCTTTTATGCTGTGTTTCTAATTCAAAAATCTGCCTCTCTAATGCCCTCTGTGCCTCCCTTCGTTCCTTGTTTACGCTGGATGCATAGGAGATTATTCTACCTCGCAGGTAGGTCTTCAGCGCATCCCAGTACATTAGGGGTGACAAATTTGCTGGTGTGTTGAGAGATTGATACTGTTTAATTTCATCTTTGATATAGGAATTAAACTCCTCCCTGCTGATTAAACTGAGATTCAGTTTCCAGGTGGGGTTACGACAGGGGGTATCTAATATTAGTTTAATAGTAACTGGGGCATGGTCAGACAGGCTAAAGCTGCCTATTCGAGTCGAGTCAAGGCCTCAGGCCCAGGTAGTAGGAAGTAATAAATAGTCAATCTTGGTGTATAGGGAGTTTCTAGGAGAGTAGAAAGAGAAGTCCCTAGCTGTAGGGTGGACGTGCCTCCAGGTGTCCATCAAACCGTACTCATAGAGGAGCCTATGTAATGTTGTGGAAGCCTTGGATCTCCTTCCAGCTTGATTGCCTGACCTGTCCAACTGTGGGCTGTGTGTCTTATTAAAGTCGTCCTCTCACAGTTACCAGACCCAAAATTGCAGTAGCCATCTCTGACAGTGTTTTAATAAAGAAAGGAATGCGAAGATGCTCTTCGTTGGCGGCATATACATTTAGAATTTTGCTCTGTTGTGCACCGAGTTCACCCTCTAAATAAATATAGCGACCCTCAGGATCAGACCTCACCTGATGCACTTGAACAGGTAGGTTTTTCTGTATCAATATGGCAACCCCCCGTTTGCGCGGCTGTTTTTGGTAATGGGAGGTGTAAACTTCTCCCACCCATGATTTTTTCAATTTAGTATGTTCAGTTGGTGTTAGGTGGGTCTCTTGAAGGAGTGCCACATCTGTTTTAAGGTCATGCAACTCTTTCAACAACCTGGCTCTCTTTCTGGGGTTATTGAGCCCTTTTACATTATGTGATGTGATATGTAATTCCGCCATTTTGAGTAGTCTTGCATTTAGGTTTAGTCTGACCCTGGGAGTTCAAAAACCTTTCAATTATTTTGAAAGTCATCGCACACAATAGACAAATAAGTATAATAAACCAGACAGTCTGACAATTCGCAACTAGAGCTATATACGGGACTATATACAAGTGAAACAGTGCACCAGCCATTGACCTAAGCTGTGCAGCTTTTTATTTTATTGTTTTTTTTTCTCTCCACTAAGTACTTCAAGGTGAAAAGGGAGATGTAAAAAGAAACGCCCTTTTTTCGTGCCTCCCTGAAGGAGTTGAATGGAAAAGTGAGAGGAAATTGGGAATCTGCACAAGAATTCCCTATTCTGACTGCTGTTAATGGTGACAGTCAGTAGGGCAATTTAAAATGTCAGCGGTCACTCGTGTAGCACGCTAGGTCTACGATGCTGAGGCTACAGTGAAATCTGATCCACAATCCAATCCACCCAAATCAAGAATGGTTAGAGAAGGACCAAAATAAACCTTCTTTGGGTTAATAAATCCAGTCTGTGCTATTGCCTAAAAATCATGCTTGAAAAATTAAGATTGCAGGAAAAGCGAAGGAACTAAAGAAGATAGGAGAAAGGACAAATCAACAGAACAAGTTAGAAAACGAAGAGATAAACAGAGGGAAAAGAGAAGGGGGAATTATGCTAAAGATGCAGCATGGCAGTAGAGCAATGTAGAAAAGGGGCAGCTATGAGATAGCAGAGAAGAAAGAGGGACGGAACAGGTAGGAGGCTTTTAACTTGTAAAATGCAACGGTTGTCCATTTCCAGTCTAATTAGCGCCATCCTGATAGTATATATCTAATTGGAAGGCAAAGAATTTACCCTGCTATACAATTCAGGTGGCTATTACCTCCAACAGGCTAACTTTACCCCAATAAAGTCCTTCAAGAATTTCAGCCAACTTATTTTGCTTGGGGGGATGCAGAGAGCACCCTGTTGTTTGAAGGAGCTTGCCGTGAATCTGTGCGGGCTTCCTTCACGGCGCTTTGGATGCCGTCTTACAAGTTGGCCTGTTTCTTAGAAGGTTTCAATCGTGCTTTTGATTGCCAAGCTGATGACTGGAGCTTCTGAGTCAGGAAGCTTGACAGCAGCTCATCAATACGTATGTCTTGGATAGCCAGAAAGCCCTTCGCATCCATCAAATCCTCGAATCTCCTTGTTCCTTCCTGAGTCTTCACCCAGAGCTGAGCTGGGTAGTCTAGGTAGGCCTTCAGTCCTAACTGCTTCAATTGCTTAACTGCTATAAGAATCTTTCTTCTGCTCTGCATCGTTGTGGCAGCAAAATCGTGTTCAAAGAACAGACGTTGATCACCAAAAATGATTTCTTTACAGCTCCAGGCAGTTTGTAGTATTTTCTCTTTAACCCTGAAGTCGAGGAAGGCAAGGATGATAGACCTCGGTCTTGCTTTGGGATCTCTCGGGGGGGGGGGCACCAAAGCCCTGTGCGCATGGATGATGCCTGAGAGTTCTGTGGCCAGCTAAGCAGTTCTCTCAGAAGGCTAGCCATGAATTTGATCATGTCTCCGATTTCAGTTTTTTCTGGGAGACCGTAAATTCTAATATTATTACATCTGTGGTGATTCTCAAGCTCCTCCAGTTTCTGAGTCAGCTCCTGCTGTCTGTAGTGCAAATCTAGTATCGCCGAGTTGTGCAGATCCGTGGTTCTGCAGTAGTCAGAGAGGCAGGCCTCCACCTACCCCACTAATTTTTCCACCACACGGAGATCTCTGTGAGTATCAGCAATCAGTCTCCATTTGCTGCAGGGTGCCCCTGATTTTATTCAGCTGGGTGCATAATTGTTTCGATGTGATGGTAAACTCTGGTTCATCTTAGGTTTATAAGTGATCAGACATCTCTTCTTTGGCACCAGATTGTGGCCTGTCGGGTGATGCCACTCGAGGGTTTGCTGTTTTGCCCCTTTGGAGGCATTGGGAACCACAAATTCTTTGAGACACTGTCTGGTCGACATATGAAGAGCGACGGTTTTAAGTTTTTTACCCTTTGGAGGTCATTTGGGTGCCAGGATGGTTTAGATTCTGGCCGGGTGGATCGGAGCTGTTTGCTCAAGCAGCCATATAGGATGCTGACATCACCGGAAGTCCAGCTCATCCTATTTCTAAACTAGCCCACAATTACACCAGCACCACACAGTGGCAGAAAACTGCAGAAACCTTTTTAATTTTTACTGTAAAATGATTTTTTTTTTTATTATTTCTTTTCCCCCCTACATGCTACCATGTTAGCCGCTCCTTCGGGTGTGCCAAGGATTCTTCCAACCCATCCTGTCCCCTGAGCCTCCGCTCTCAGATGGCAGCCACCCCGGGGTAACCCAGCGTAACCCTTCACCGGGTGGGTCCCTCTCCTCCTCTGAGGAAGGCACCAGCCTGGGCATGGCAGGCAGACCAGCGCAACATCTTGGCCTCAAGGTGCTGCTGAGGAGGATGGCTACAGGGGCATGGATGGCCTTGGTGATCCGGGCAGCCATCATCTGGCATAACACAGAGCAATTTTTCCATTTTTCCTGGTACACTTACCTCCTTCGCCATCATGCAGTACTCCTGGTCTCCACCAGAGGCCGCTGCTGACTGATATCAGCCCATAACCCACCCCAGGAGAGGAGAGCAGTCCTTTGGACGTGCGATCCTCCCCTTCTCCTGCCAGCCCCCGGCATCCCGAGTCCTTTCCCGAACATGGGTGGGTCAAGGTAAGGCACCAGTGCCTCAGCCCTCTATGCCACTGGGCCGGTCCAGTAAAATTATTTTTTAATGTAATTATGTAATTTTTTTCTTATTTTTTATTTCTTATTCTTTCTTTTTTTTTGCATGGGGACCTATTTTATAAGCGGAGTAAGTCACTCTGGGGTGGTGGTTGTCATAGTTTAATGCACTTCCAGGTGCTGAAGGCACTCGGTACAAGCACATTGTACTTCAGTATGTACCTGAGCATGCATTAACCCATGATGTCAAATGGGCAAGGAAATCCCTGTGTCCTGATTGGCTGAGACTTAGTTCTAGACATTGCCTTATGAGAGCACTGCCAATGGCTATATCAAGTCCCTGCCGACTGAGGCAACTCACAGAATTAATAAGCTACTTGCTTCCTAATCTCCATAACAAACATGTCTGCAGCCTTTACTCATACATACAAACTGTCAACTAGGCCCTAAAATGAAAGTCCATTAAATTATCTAAAGTAAGCCAATAATTTAATGTTATTTTCACTGAAGAGCCATCCTTACACACATACACAAATTTAGAAAATCAAGTACTATTCAGAGTTTCCATTGCTGGTGTTTCTTTGACGACCATGAAAAATCCTATCCCTCTGATCCCTACCAGTTTACCCTGCTCCTGACCTTACCTGGCAACAGATAAAATTGAGGTTCTGGCTCCACATGAGACCTGTGTGTGTATGCCAGTGGAACTCTGAAGAATTTTTAATTCATGTATTCCATGTTACCATTCCATGTTGGGAGGAGAGCATTTTACTACTGTAATAATGCAGAGCTTTGAATTCTTCTATTTCATGGTAAACAATCACACAGTGTACTGAATATGAAGAAAGACAGATAACTGACAGGTGAAAAACATCTGTGGAGGGACTATTTGACATTATTTAGCAACATTTTATTATAATTTTTGTGGGTTTGAAAACTTTTAGAGTGTTTGTTTTTTAAAAGTTGCCTCTGGGCCCATTTTATATGGTACTCTTATGATTTGCCGAGGCTCACTATCCCGACACTGACCTGCGGGGGCAGTATTGCCCAACAGGTTCAGTATCTAGACAGTGAGCATCCCAGCAGTAAGGAAACCCAATGGACATTACAGGGGGAAAGGTAGCAGATGCGACGGATTGCTACTTTACCCCTGTAGATGTGTTTCAAGTAGTGAAGGAATCGGGAGGCTGGCTGAGCTGCCCCGGTGGTGTTGAGGGCTAAACCACTGGCAGCTCGGCCAGCGTGCTGTAGGAGGCGCTGGTTCTATCCCGTGTTGCATCCTGCAACTTTTAAAGAGTTGTACCCCTGTAACTATTTTTGTTTTAACTCCAAGGTCTGCTCCCCCTCGGAATTAGTCATTTTAGTTATGGAGGGTGTGGGGGCAGAGCCCTCCACATGGGGGATTCGGGGGTGAACCCCCCCAATTGCATTATGTATTTTTCAATCAGATGCCGGAAATCATATTTTCGGGCATTTGATTGATTTGGGAATATACATTTCGGGCCAGTGAGGTCGGTATCCCGAAACTCAGGATTCTGAGTTTAGGGATACCATAGTATATCCTTTTATATAAGCAATAAGGCACTTCAGGGATGTTGGTTGTGCTAGGTTTACCCCACAGTCAGAGGCGCTCATGTCTTACAATGCCCCTGACCAAACGGTAAACCTAATACAACCAACGTCATCTCATGCCTCCCTGTGTCTTACTGTGAACAGCTACCATTTTCAATATACTGCTGGAACTTAATAAATGTATTTTCACTCCAGCTGCGAAACCCTGCATCAGTTCAGAGACAGGAGGAAGAGGGATCCCCAGTATTTATGGTTAATGGGCCCAAATCATATAGGGATCACAACTGGTCAAAACTTGTGAGAGTGTGCCTAGTCCATGAGTTCAGCATGACTCCTGTAGAGGTGGTGGTATCCTAGAAAATGGAAGAGTAAGCAAGGCAGGCAGCAGAGAGCACTCCTTTTCAAATGCATACCAGCCAGAGGAATGATGCTGTTTGATCCCGGTAACTAAATGTGCTAGCTGAGCCACCAGGTCAGTCAGGGAGGGACGGTCCCCCTGCCTCTTTAGGTAGAATGAGGGTAACAGTTTTTATCCAAACAGCTTTGCCAATCAAATAAAACTGAGGACCTGTTTATTCAGCACTCTCGAACCCCACACCCCTACTGGTTGAACCTGTATGTGTCCAATGGGGAAAGCCCTTTTTTTGGGGGGAGGGGGCATGGAGTTCTGGACCAGAGATTAGGTTGTTGGTGCTGGGACTAAGGAGATAGATGATCAAGATGAGAATGGGCAGTCTGAGATGTTGCAAGGAGGGGATAGAAAGTAAAAAATGATCTCACTCTAGTAGATTACCCCACCATCATGCCTCTCTTGCTGGGTGTATCTTTTCCCTACCATTTTTCTCTCTTCCTGCTACTTGTCACATTGGTTGAGCCACTGTTGCCCCTGTGTTTTGAGCCAGTTCACCCATTCCTCATGGCTACCTTCCATGCCAGAACTCCTCAGCTGCCCGTGGTGCCCTGGGGCCTGCCCATTTTTTTGCAGGGTCCAGGTCAGGCAGCAACAACCTGGAAATATTTATTTATTGAATTTTGGTAACTGGGTAGGCCCTCTGAGACAAGACAGTACCTTTTTTAGGGACGGCCCAGGAATATACATCTGCAAAGCCAGTGGTAGGGTGGGGAGACACCAGGGGGAGCAGAACCAGTGGTGTAGAGAAGGGTCTGGTTGTCATTAGAGGCGAGGCAGGGCACTGTTTCTTTTTTCCTTCATAAGTCCCCTCCTTCCTCCCCATGACAACAGTGTCATGTAGTAGTAGTAGTAGTAGAAGTCTTTATTTATAGATGACGCCCTTCGCCAGTGGCTCAGGGTGCCATTACAATAAAATAAAATGGCAGCAGTATATTAAATCCAACAACTTCACAACACATCCAAATAATTGAAATAGCAAAGATTCTAATTAATAAATAAACAAACAGCAAATGTCCTTACTGTAAGAATGATAAAATTACAGAAAAATTATATCCTAAATGTCTGCATAAATGAAAAGGTTTTTATACCCCGCTTAAATGCCTCCACCAAGGGGGTCGACCTCAAAGTCCTGGGCAAGGAATTCCAGAGGACCAGGACTGCCACTTCAAACACCCGGTCCCCAGAAGACTTTCACCTTGCCCTAAAAACTACCAGGAGGCCCTCAGTGGAGAGGACACACAGGTATGTGAGGATGCAGGAGTCACCTACAATGCCATAACTCTCAAATGTGGCTTACATAGATACATAGATACATAGACAGTGTCGGCAGATAAGGGCCTATGGCCCACCCAGTCTGCCCATTTGAGCTTGTAAGTTCAGTTTGTTTTCCTAGAAGTATGTTGCCCCTTACCCCTGACCTCCAGAATTCCTTTATGTCTATCCCATGCATTCTTAAATCCCGTGATTGTTTCAGCCCCCACCACTTCCTCTGGCAGGGTGTTCCACTTGTCCACCACCCGTTCTGTAAAGAAATTCTTTCTCATGTTTCCTCTGAATTGTCCTCCCTCCAACTTCATCCCATGCCCTCTTGTCCTGGAACATCTTTTTCGCTTAAAAATTGTGTTTTCCTGCACCCTGTTCCTCCCTGTAAGATACTTGTATGTCTCTATCATATCCCCTCTCTCCTCCTCTCCTCCAGGGAGTACATGTTCAGTTCCTTCAACCTGTCTTCATGGGACTTGTGATGCAATCCATGCACCATCTTTGTTGCCCTCCTCTGAACCTTCTCTACCCTGTCTATGTCCTTACGTAGGTATGGTCTCCAGAACTGTACACTGTACTCCAGGTGGGGCCTCACTAGTGTCTTGTATAGCGGAATTGTGACCTCCCTTTTCCTGCTGGTGATGCCCCTGCCTATACATCCCAGCATCCTATTTGCTTTACCTGCTGCCTTGTCACACTGTTTCCCTACCTTGAGGTCATCAGAGATGACAACCCCAAGATCCCTTTCCTGCTTGGTGCATGCTATATCCTCACCCCCCCAACTGATATATTGTGCCAGGGTTTTTGTGCCCCATATGCATTATCTTGCACTTCTTTGCATTGAATTTCAACTGCTAAACCCTGACCATTCTTCAAGTTTCTGCAGGTCGCTTCTCATTCTGTCTACACCCTCTGGTGTGTCTACTGTGTTACAGAGCTTTGTGTCATCAGCGAACAGTGAAATTCTGCCTTCTAGGTCCTAAGTAATGTCACTGATGAAGATTATACGATCGGTCCCAGCACTGATCCCTGTGGTACCCCACTGGTCACTCTTCCCTCTGTGGAGCAGCCATTTACCACCACCTCTGTGTCCTGCCACCCAGCCAGTTACCTACCCACCACACTACTGTCCTGCCCACACCCATATTCCCAGTTTGTGTAATAGTCTTCTATGTGGCACAGTGTCAAAGGCCTTGCTGAAGTCCAGATAGGCCATGTCCACTGCCCTCCCCTGATCCACCTCCTTAGTCACTCAGTCAAAAAATTCAACGAGGTTGGTCTGACATGACCTCCCCCTGGTGAAACCATGCTGCCTTGGGTCCTGTAGTCCATTGACAACCAGATGTTCCACCAATCTCTCCTTCAGTAGTGCTTCCATGATCTTCCCCACTACCGAGGTGAGGCTGACTGGTCTGTAGTTCCCTGCTTCCTCTTTGTTCCCACTTTTGTATAAGGGGACTACATCTGCTGTCCTCCAGTCTTTGGGTACCTCCCCTGTTTCCAGTGATTGGCTAAACAGGATAGCCAGAGGTTCAGCCACCACCTCTCTTAGTTTTTTAAGGACCCTGGGGTGCACCCCATCTGGCCCCATTGCTTTATCAACTCTTATTACTTCCAGTTCCTTCAGGACCCTTTCTGCGTAAAGGGACTTGTGTCCATTTCTGCACCATTCTCACCCCTTGTACTCCCTTCAGACCCATTACCCTCCTCTTCCTCAGTAAAGACTGAGCAGAAATACCTGTTCAATATGTCAGCTTTACTGTTGTCATCCTCCATGCAGCCCCCATCCTCCCCCTTCAGTCTCACTATCCCTCCCTTTGTCTTTCTTTTTTCACTTATGTACCTGTAAAAGGTTTTGTCCCCTCTACCCACTGATTTTGCAATGTATTCTTCTGTCTGAGCTTTGGCTTCCCTTACTGACCTCCCTGCCTCCCTTTGCTTCTCCTGGTACTTCTCCCTATCCCCTTCTGCCTGTGTCTTTTTGTATTGCCTGATGCAATCTTTTGGCTTTCACTTTCTTTGCTACCTCTTTGAAAACGAATGGTCTCCCTTCCTTTTCCTCTTGCTAACCTGCTTAATGCATAATTCTGTTGTTCTTGTAATCCCCATTTTAAATACTGCCCACTGTTCCTCAACCCTAATTCCTGTCCCATTCCCTTAATGCCTCTTTCAAGTATCTCCCCATTTTCCCAAAGTCTGCCCCCTAAAATCCAGGATCGTGTTTTGTGTGGTTTGGTTCTGTCTGTGATTTCAAACCACAATGACTGGGGTCACTGTTTCCCAGGTGCTCCCCACTGTTACCTCCCATCACACTGTCCCTGTTTGTGAGCACAAGGTCCAGTATTGCCTTCTGCCGAGTTGGTTCCATGACCAGTTGCTTGAGGAAGGCACCCTGAAGGAGTCCAGGATAAATCTGCTCCTAGTTGATGCTGCTGCTGGGATGCTCCAGTCCACGTCTGGAATATTGAAGTCTCCAACCAGTACTACCTCACTCTTGTCTGCCATCCTTTGGATGGCTAGCATCAACTCCTATCTGTTTCTTCCTCCTGGGCTGGTGGTCTATAGACCACACCTGTAGCGGATGGCTGTCCCCATTTTCCTTTCCAGCTTAACCCACAGTATCTCTCCCCACTTTGTTCCTCCTGGATCTCTGTGGCCCTTATGTCATTTTCACATACAGTACCACTCCTCCTCCCTTCCTGCCTGCTCTGTCTCTTCTGAATATGTTGTAGCCAGGTATGGCCATCTCCCAGTCGTGGTTATCATTACACCAGGTTTCAGTGATGGCACAATGTCCAGGTCTGACTGCACCATGACAGCCTCCAGATCTTCCATCTTGTTGCTAAGGCTCCTGGCATCTGCACACATGGCTTTCCATGATTTGACCTCCTAGACTGTTTCACTGTTCTCTCAGCCCCTTCCTTGGTTGTCATTTATCCCTGGTTCTCCTTGCTGTCTGCCCTTCTGCTGAATTTTGCCCTTTTCTGCTTATCCACCTCTTGGGCACTAATCTCCATCTTTGCACACTGCTTTGCAGAGATAGCCACTCCTCTGGTTCACTGGTTCCACTAGCTGTGGGGGGTGAGCAATAGTAGGTACCCTCCTTGCTGGCCTGCCACCCCCTTTGCTAGTTTAAATGCTTGTCAATGTAGCATTTAAACTTATCATTGAGTGCTTGGATTCCCCTCCAGGATGGATGCAGGCCGTCAGGCTTGAACAAACCTCCATCCCTCCAGGTGGGTCCCCAGTCACCAATGAATCCAAACCCTTCCTCACAGCACCAGTTCTTCAACCATGAGTTAAAGTTCCTGGTGCATGCACTCCTATGCTCTCCCTTGCCTCTCACAGGTAGTACTTCGGAGAAAGTGACAGAAGTAGCTACTTGCTTGAGACCCCTTCCCAGTTTCCTAAACTCTTCCTGAACTTCCTTTGGCTCCCCATTTGCCAGGTCATTAGTACCTAGGTGGATAATGACATCCAGCTCACCCTCCTGTCTTGCCTTCCCAGTGATCCCCAGGATCTTCCTTCCATCCCTCCATGCCGTGGCACCTGGTAGGCACCTCACCTCCCTGTCCTCCCCCTCCTGTGTTCCTAGCTGGATCACTCTTATGATGGAGTCCCCCACCAGGATTCACTTCCTCCTCCTCTGAGGTCCACTGCTTTCCCCGCTGAGGTCACCTCCTTGGCTAACCTCCACATCCTTTCCTTCCACTTCTCTGGGTACCTCTATTTGGTTGTCCTCATTTGCCAGTGTGGCATATGAGTTCTTGAGTGGAATAGGATCTGGGATGTGCCTCTGCCTGACTGCTCTAACCCTCCCTGAGCCCACTGTCATCCAAGTGCCTCGTCTCGGCATCCTTTGAGGCAGTTGCATTGGACTGGGTGGTCCCTGGATAGGGGTGATGGTACTCCTGACCCAGTTTACTTCCGCTCTGAGTCTGGCTACCTCATCCTGCAGTCCAGAGAGATGCATGCAGATAGGGCAGCACCTCAGTGTCCAGAAGGTCTGCCTGAATATGGCTGCCCCACAGCCACTGCATTGCACCACTCCCCACATTATACTGCAATTCCACTACTTGTCTGCTACTGAAGCTCTCCTAGTTCCCTTTTTATTAATTTACTGTCCTAAAAATCCTGCCACTGATCCTCAGATAATTTTTAAAGAAAAGAAACCAATAAATAAATAAATGAGTCAAAACACTTGTGCTGAGGGTGGGCTTCTTCCCCCTTATGCCCCTCCTACTTCACACCCCTTACTATACTCTGTGTTTAGCTCCTGTCAATCAGACTTTATACAAAGCGTGGCTAAAGCGGTGAAGGTTCGAAGACCCGCGACATTTATTGATATAAAAGATTACATTTATTCAAATGTACAAAATATAGCAGCAGCAGCAACTACTGCGCTACATATTTTTACATTTGAATAAATGTAATCTTTATATTCTAGATCAAGTCGTGTGGTCTTTGGCACCTTCACCGTTTAGCCACGCTTTTGTATTTTTATTCAATGCCATAACTCTCCACAGACCACAGGAAGCTTAACAGAGCAAGCAGTCTCTGCCTTCTCATCCAGGGACTTCTGCATGCTGCATCAGCAGCACACTCAAAGCCACACCACCCTGCAGCAAGGCAATCAGGATTAGGGGTGATCTGATGTCTAGGAATTTGATCTGCTAGTCTGTTTTTAGAGTCTCTGATTATCCTAATCTGAAATCCAACCTGACCCAAGTACATCAAATTCCAGAGTAAACTTTAAATTTATGATTTCGGGGTCAGATTTTTGATTTCTGAATCCCAATCTGATTGGAATCCGATTGGAATCCTAATGATTAGGATTTAAAATTTCTGGCAACTGTATTCAAAAACCCTGACTCCTAACCTTAGGATCGAAATCTGATGTATCTGAATCCAATATCCTTTATCTGATCATCCCTAGTCGGGATCCAGTTGTGATTCTGGGTCTCTATGCACAGTACAGCAGCCTCCTTCTCGTCCAGTGCAATGACGATCCCAAGAGGACTTGGTTGGACCACTGGAACTTGGACAGGTGGGACTTCAGGCTACCACTACTCTGGGGCATTTTTACCTATTTTTCTCCCTCCCACCTGCCTTATGTATGGAGCCACCCAGCGCACTACACCTTCTTGGAGAGGGCAGGGTGTCGCGTGGGTTTACCTACAACATCCAGTGTCTCTCCTACCTTACCAAAATAGGCACTCTCATTGCAAGAGAGATACAAACTTCCCCATAAAGTCCAAGAGTTGCTGTGATCCTGCTTTGTTAGTTTGCTTTCTTTACTGTTTGGATACACTTAGCTTGACAGTTTTAAATGTATTTTAGTCTGTATGTAACTATTCGTGCTGGACTATGTTAACCTGTTGACTGCTGCATCCTCAGTGGGACTCCCATGAAAACGAGATGTTGCATCTCATGGAGTTCTCCCGGCTGAGTAATTTCAAGTAAATAAATACACATCCAGTTCCCAGTTCTGTGAACACAGGAGGAAATACAGAAACAATAGCAGATGGAGGAGAACTGGAATTTTTAAAAGAATCCCTGAGTTTTACTGCCTCCAGACCCTCCTTTTCCTCTGCTCTTTCTCAGCTCTGTCATGCATTCCTCCCTGTCACTCCTTCTCCTTATCCTCTTTACACTGTTCCCCCTGTACTCCTCCCCCCTCTTGGAGCACCTTTCCCTTCCCCCTCACTAAGTTTTCAGTTAACCGTCGCATATCGCAGCTCTGGTACTCTTCCACATGAGGTAAACCATACCCCCTTGGGACACTCCCTCTCAAAAATACCTCCCTCCCGCTCTCGCCTGTGGATTTTGGATCCACACACCTACCCCCTCACATGACCTTACTGCTGAACTTTCACACCCTCACTACTGCACAATCCTGCCCAGAAAGTAAACGCAAGCTTTCCCTCAAGGAAGTATGTCTGGGCACCCTGAAGCTCCTGCTCCTCGTCCTACTGCTATCAGGAAATATCCACCCCAACCCTGGCCCAAACAAAACCAAGGTCTCCACCCAGAACAGACCTTCTGGCGCTCTCTTGATCATACGCCTAAACATCTGCAGTCTGCTCCATAAGTTTGACTCACTCCAAGCCTCTGTAACCCTGCACAACCCTGATATCCTGGCAGTCGTTGAAACCTGGCTCACCACCTCGGTACCGGACCATGCAATCACCCTCCCAGGCTACAATGTTTTTCGACTGGAACGGACATCAAGAAGAGGTGGAGGCTGTGCACTATATCTGAAAGACACACTCCTGGGGCACCCCATTGATACTGCCCTCCTGGCCACCCGGGCACAGATTCTTCCCATTAGAATCCTTCTAGGGGCTCACAATAAGGCTTTCTCAATAGTTACTGTGTATATTCCTCCTAGAGAGCAAGGAATGGGACTGCCCACAGTACTGGACCTCGTCAGGTCACAACCACCTGACTCTGAAACTATCCTGCTTGAGAGTTTAATATCAACTGGCTTGCAGCCAAGGCCGGGGGCTATCAGAGACTCTGTCATATCGGCCAATCTTACACAGATGCTAGACTCCTCTACCAGAAAGAACTATAAAACAGGGACCAGCACCCTCCTGGATTGGATCCTGACCTCTCACCTCACCAGAATCACGAACCACACTATCCTTCCTGACTCACTAAGTGACCATTCCCTGGTTTGCTGTACCTGGTCCAACAAATTTTGTAACCCCCCCTCCAAAACCCTCTACAGCAGAGCTCTACATCGTGGTCAGTTACCACTCCTCAAATCCCACCTTCTCCATCAGGACTGGACACCTGTTCTCAGGGCAACTGACACCAACTCTGCACTGGACCACTTCATACACATATTTAATGAAGCCTGCAACCAATTTGCTCCCCTAAAGAAGCGCAAAGTTAAATCTCTCTGCAACCCCTGGCTATCAGCAGACCTCCTTATGAAGCTGAAATCTAGGGACAACCCTGTGGGAACTGGCCAGATCTACTGGTAGACAAGTTGACATCCAGAACTATAAACGTGCACGTAATGACTGCACTAATTCCATTCGGCTACAGAAGTCCGACTACTACAAGAAAGCCCTCACTGACACCTGGGGAAACGGGAGAGACTTCTGGAACAACATAAAGGAAGTCACAGGGATGCAACCCACAACATCATCGGCCATGATCAAGGTAAACGGGAGCACATTACTTGACCCAAAAAGCATTGCTGACACCTTCAACGAGGCATTCACCAACCTTACCAGTGTGCTTCCCCCTGATTTCTTCAAAGATGAGGACCCCCCACATCCCACAGCCACACCCTCCCTGCCAAACACCCTCCATTCTACTTTAAGGCTATAAAGGTGCATGATGTTCGTAAGTACGTCACCAAAGCTCTACGCAAATCTAGAACCAGCAGCGACTCACTCAACCTCAAGCTTCTATCCCTCACACTAGAAGAAGTTTTAGAGCCTCTCACCAGGATCTTTAATCTCTCCCTCTCCCTCAGCCAGTTCCCAGACAAATGGAATTCGGCCACTGTCACCCCAGTCCATAAAAGTGGTGACAAGACTATACAAGGCAATTATCGCCCAGTCTCTATTCTACCTCCTCGCTCAAAGGCATTGGAATGTATAGTAGCTGACCAACTCACTGACTACCTGGACAAATATAATATTCTCTGCTGGCAGCAACATGGCTTCAGAAAAGGCCATAGTAACGCATCCGTCCTCCTGGAATTTACAGGTGCTATCCACAGCTCCCTGGACAACAGTAAACCTACTGGAGCTACCTATATTGACCTCACAAAGGCCTTTGATACTGTACACCACTACCTTCTACTTGGCCAACTTCAGTCCTCTGGTCTCTCCGCTGATTCAGTCAGTTGGTTCAAAAGCTACCTTGAAAATCGATCCCAACGTGTAAAGATCGCAGATGTGCTCTCCGTTACAAAACCTGTCAACTCTGGCATACCTCAGAGCTCTATCCTTGGCCCACTCCTCTTCAGTCTGTTCATTAACACCCTTCCGGACTTCTGCACTGAACAAATGATACTCTACGCTGACGATGCGGTAATTCTTGTATTCCATCAGGACACAAATCAGTTGCAAAAAAGTCTCCAGCAGGGTTTCAATACGGTCGAGAATTGGTTCATAAGGCATAAACTGATCCTTAACCAGAAAAAAAACAAAACCATGATTTTCAGCAGCACCCACAATAAGTATAAGGATCACCACCTCACCATAAACACCACACATGGTGACCCTCTGGAACAGGCCCAATCATTTAAATACCTTGGGATCACCCTTGACTTTCACCTCTCCTATGTTGATTACATAAATAATGTTGTCAAAGCTGCAAACTCCAGACTAGGCATGCTTTTCTGACACAGACGACACCTTACCCCTGAAGCACTGGGTGCTGCCGCCCAGAGCTCCATCATTACCGCCATTGATTACGGCCTTATAATCTATGGCTCTGCCACTGCTACTGCACTCAGACATGTAACTACCTCTCTCAACAAAGCTTGTCGGCTCATCACAGGCGCTCAACGCCTTACTCACACCTGTGACCTTTTTACTCAAACCGGCTGGCTGCACTTAGACAATCACATAAAATATCAAACCTGTATGGTGGCAAAGAAAATTTTGATGGGCCTTGTACCTCCTGGAATCTGTTCCCTCCTACAACCCAGAAACAGCAGCCGCAACACCAGGGGGACTAAGTCACAGCTTCTCCAAATTCCCCACTGCCGTACTAAACAAGGTCAATGATCCTTTGTCTTTAGCACTTCGAGCTGGATGAGTGGACTCTCTAGTGATATTACCACCGCCACCACGCTCAGCTCCTTCAAATCCAGCCTCCGCAAGTCTCTCACTGCCTCGAGTGCCTGTGACTGTCATTGATCATAACTGAATCATCTATCACCTATGCCAGCCTGACCTTATGCGAACCCCTACCGGCTGGGTGATGGTCACTATCCTTAACTCTTGCTAACGTCTGGGCACCCTCTGCTAATCTCTGTTTCTTTGACAATGCCTTCCAGGCGGTGCCCCCCGCCTCAGCCCTTCCCTAACTACAGCTCTGTCCCCTAACTACACCTCTGTGCCCCACCCTCACCCCTCCCTTACTCTCTCATCTCCTGCCCTTCCTCTCTACCTTTATCAACCCTAGTTCTAGCTTTGTATATGTATAGATAAGTGATTATTTGTCATAATGTCATCCTTGTTGTCTTGTTGTACCATATGACATGGAACCTTTGTAAAAGAGCCCTGGCTCAAAGGTATTTGTAATCCTAGACTGAAATAAATAAATAAATAAATAAATAAATAAATAAATAAATAAATAAATAAATAAATCATTCAAGACATTATGCAGTTAAAAAGAGATTACAGCCCAGAGGTGGCACATCAGACCCCCATGTGATAAGCATTGTTATGCAACATGATCACGGTTGGGGGATGGTAATTCTGAATGTTATACACTTGAAGCATTTGCAACCTTAACGAAAGGGTACAAAAACTTGTCCAGAAGTGACAGATTGCCTGAATGAAACTCAAGTTTACAGTATTATCCTTTTTCAACAACTGCTTGTGTTAAAAGCTGCATTTTAATTTTTGGAGTGTTGTGATCAAAGCTGTCAGTGTTTCTGTGATTTCATTCAGTTAATCTAGCATGCTTTATTCTACAAATTGCATGTAGTAGACAATGCAGCTGTTCTGAAATTCAGAATCATATTATGAGGTGTGAAACCCACCACATGTGTATCAAATGGCTGTCATTATAAAGGAAAAAATGAAAACAGTAGAGTCGATTTTTTTTTTTTTTTATGTTAATCTTTTTCTCCCTCGGTCCCCAGTCGGCTCATAGCTGCAGCCACCCACCCAGCCCCACACCCCGACATCAGGCTGAATCCCCATCTACCCCCACGGCTTCCCCTCCATTGCAGGGCGGTGAGGAGCCCCCAACTCAACTCACCTCGAACAGGATCCAGTGTCCAGGGAAGCACCATTCAGGGTCGGGGCCTGTGAGCACACACATGTCCACACGTGCTCCTTCCACGCATCTACCAGTCTCCACCCCTTTGTCTGCAGTGTCGGCACGCTGCTCCTTAGCCTCCATTAGGGGCCAGTCTGGAACAGACCATTGGTCTCCTCCTCCCGAGAAGGAGAGCAGTCCCGGATGCTTAATCTTTCTCCTCCTGCCACGCAGGCCCATGCCGTTCGAACCTGGGTCGCCGGCGTAGGACAAGGTAAGGCATCCAGTGCCTCAGCCCTCAGCGCCACTGGGCCAGCTCAGTCGAGTCAAGTTTAGCATTTTTGTTTTAACAATTTACCCAGAACAGCCATAATGAGATGCAACATTTTGTTCTTGTCAAAATCTTGCTTCTGTCCTATTTTGCTGCTGGGCAGGGCTGAAGATGAGAGACCCAATGACTTGCTCAGGGTCCTTACTCATCCATATTGGCTGTCGTGGGATTCAGACTTGTGCCCTCCGGTTTCATACTTCAGTGCTCTAGCTACTAGACCTCTCTGCCTTCCTTCATTCTACTGAAGGTGGATAATTTAATAATAAAGCATAAACTCTTGTCAGTTCTATAGTTATGTCTGATCATATAGTCCCAATAATGAGAAGGAAAATATAGTTTGTATTATTTCAATGCACAAAAAGTGTTTTTCTCTTTATTTCAGCGAATGATTTGCTTGAAACCCATTCAGTATACATAGTATACGTATCCCATCAACGCGGCGACTCGTATACGCTTCTCGTCACTTTAACTCTCAAAACCTCAGTGCTTCTCTGCTTCTCGGGGGTGGCCCACCCCAGTAGCCACACACCTAGGTAAACACTAAGTATCATTAATGGGACACACAGTAGTACTGACTTGTATAGTGAGAAGCTGCATATCTGAAACCCAATCTACGCCCCACCCCCCGCGCTGTAACCTTAGTGGGGAGTAGTGGTCCAGTAGGGGTATATGGGCAGTGCTGCAGTGCAGTTGCTACTGAAAACATGAGACCAAACACAGTCTGTACTTCACCCTTTATTTGCTAACAATGTATGGCAATGACCTTTGAAAATGTAATAAAAACTACATTATAAAAAAAAAAAACCTCAGTGCTGCAGATCCAGGTTCTTCATATGCAGTATGCGTAATTCTGGTATTTGTTTAGTGAAATATGACTATGTAACTATGTACTTACATAGGTGTAACCATGGGGCTTTCCTAGGTGCCCAGAAAGCCCCCACTTATCTTGCTTCCCTTAGTTTTTATTAAAAAAGTGTTTTTGTACACTTGGATTAAAATAACAGCATTTGTTTGGAGGACCCTCCCCAGTTCCTAAATAATGGCTATACCTTTGGCTTATTGCAGGAGACACAGCTGTAACTATATTTAGTCTAGACTGGGGAGGGTGGAGGAGAGATGTTGACACCATTGCTTTGCCTTTTTGAATACAGTGTGGACTCATAATTAATGTATTTTAATGTGTGAGCGGGGGGCTGTCAATGAAAACTATGTGACATGTTGCAGCTTGCCAGCTGAAACTGACCTTTGGTTTTGGTACACAGTTCTCTGCCTACTGCTGCATGTACCAGTGCATACACTCAGCAGATTCACAGGCAGGTCAATATTCCAATCGCCTTCCAAATGCTGAATATTCAAAATCAGTATTTCACAATATTAAGCCATATGTACCTATTACTTGGACTTGGGAGCCGGAATATTCCCTTATTCAGCTGATATTGCAGTCTTATAAAATGAGTTCAGGATAATGGGGTGATTCAAGTGATGTTAATGTCCGACAGGCGTGGTATAATCTTTATGACTGCACAGCCCAATTTTGACCTCATCAAGTGGCTAGAGTCACAACACGCCCCTTCATATGTTTTAAAAGCAGTTTGGCAGCTATACTTTTCCTTACTACTCAGCTCACCATTTTCAGTGAAAACATAGACGAAGGCAGCAGAAAACCTGCCCATATTACCCTAACATACCTTGGGACCTATTGCCTGCGTGGGATCTATGCTTACCCTTTCCCCCTTTTGTTCTCTATGTTTCCATCCTGCTGAGTAACTACTATACCCTTGGCTCTTTCCCAGCTATGTTTGAAAGCAGCTCTGGTTCAGGCCCCCACCACCCACCATTTATTTATTTATTTTATTTAGTTCTTGTTGACCGGGTAAGTGCACTAGACAAATCCTGCCTATTTTCAGGCACGACCCAGGGAGGGGGATACAGATGAATGCCAACTGACCTTGAACCAGATTAAGCTGTTGGTGGTATTTTTAGTAAATGAGGGAAATTTGGCCAGGACACCGGGGAAATTTCCCTACTCTTTTTGAGAAGTGCCATGGGATCTTTAATATCCACCTGAACTCCACCAATCCAGGCAGATGGGACCTCAGTTTAACGTCTCATCCGAAAGACGGCACCTCAGAAGTGCAGCACCCCTCTCATGCTGCACTACAGTGTCAGTACTGGGATATTAACCCAAGTGCCAGATGTGGGAACTGAACCCACAGCCCTCTGATCTCCCGGCCTCAGAGGCGAGTGTGCTACCTACTGAGCCACTGACACTTCTAAACTGACACCATGGGTCATCTGTAAAATGATACTCCTCACATCCTTTTTAAATCTTCTCCTATTAACCTTCACTCATGGCCCCCTGTCCTAGCCTCTCTGTTCCTGGTAAAGAGCTCTTCACAGTTCACCTTGTTTATTCCTGTCAGGAACTTGAAGGTTTCAATCATAATCCCCTCCCCCCAGTCTGGTTTTAAGTGCCATTCCCCTGGTAGAGGAAGTCATGGCGGCTGTTGTGAGCCAGCCAGCATTAGCACTTTAGCTCCGTATGTTTTGTTTTATTATACTTTTGCTTTTGTTTTATTTTATTTAGTTACATTGTTTATATATTTATTGTTTTGTTTTTAGAGCAGGTAGCGGAGAAGAAGTGAGGTAGACCACGGTCAAAATGTTAACGCTGAAAGAGTTCTGTTATTGTTAGCATTATCGCTAAACTGCTGTGTTTTCAACGCTATACAGACTTCTCTGCGAGCTCAGTTACAGAGCAGAGGTAGTCTCACAGAGTGTCTGAGAGCCAAAAACGTTGTGTCTGAGAGTAAAAACGGAGTGGGTTTGTAGTACTCTGTTTGGCACCCTAGAAGCTGGTACCTGCACGTTTTTTGGAGGACTGGCTGTCCGCTCTGGATGAGTTCTGGTTAATGACTGGTGGCCGGTTCCTTGGAGTGGAGCTTTTTGTCCCTGATCAGCGGGTCAGTCTGGTTGGTTGGCCGGCCGTAAAGGGGAGTTGGAACCGCGGGAAGAAGATCGGCAGAGAGGAGGCGAATGTGGAAGTGCTACCAACTATTTAGGTACTGTATGGAGCTGAAGGATTTTTTGGACTCTGTCTACTGTGGACTAGGATGTTCCTGGTGTGGTGAGACATGCTGGATTAATTGGAGGATTGATCCGTTGATATAGCGACCAGCTGATCTGACCCATCGGGAGTGCTTGGTTGTGGGATACACGGCTACACGGGGGACCTCGGCCTGATCTTGCTAGGTAGTCAGTGAGCTGGGCCATGTGTCCACTAGTTTCTCCGCAGGGTCGTCCGGTGGGTTGGCCTGGTGGAGTTTCATGGTGGGGGCCATGGTTCCTCCTTCCTGGCCCCTGGTTGGGGATTTTCAGGATCAGGCTCGCTGAGGAGTGGAGTGGCGTCGCTGATACCAGCAAAGAGGATTTTACCAACCATTCCTCTGATCATGGTCAGACAATTCATTTTATTCTCTGCTTTGCTTTGTATAACCCCTTCTATCATGAGAGGGTTCGAGGGGTCATCAAAAGCTTTGGTTCATACTTCTTTTTAACTTACTGGGAGTGAGAGTCCCTTGCCGAATTTGTTAGCCCCCAGTTGTGAGAGGACCTGGGGAGCCGAAGATGTGTTTGTTCTATGTTTAGTCTGACTGAAGTCTGAGTCTCCTCACCAAAGAACTCTTTGCTTGGAGACCTGGTCTCCTTATCTCCCTAAAACTGTTTCTTAGGAATTTTTAAATTTGTGATTTAAGTATTTAAGGGTTTTGATTGGGTGGGATTGGGTTTTTCCCTCTAGTGAGAGTAGAGGGAGTTTTTTATTTGTATTAGTTTATTTTGATTTTCTTTTTAAGATTTTGTTAGTTATTAGTTATAAGTTGTAGTGTTTATGGTGTGTAAAAAAAAATTTTTGCTGACTGGTTATATGAATATTTTTTGACAGCATGTGTTGGGGCCGAGTTTCTGTGGGCAGGCGCTATTCCCCCTCTAGGCTGAAGGACCGGCACCCCTTCACTAGCCCCCCCATTGCAGCCCGAGGTCTACTGGCATTGCCGGGCCCTGGGGATTGCTCGGAGGAGGCAGAGGGAGAGGTGGGCGCTACAGCCAGAGGGGGAGGAGCAGAGTGTGAGGATAAGGGTGGTGAGGTTAGGGAGATGCCTTGGGGCAAAATGGGTCCAGGACAGGGGTTTACGATGCCTGGTTCTCATACCCAAGAGCTCCACTAATGGTGGGCAAGTTGCCTGCTCCTCCAAGGCCTCCCATCCAACTCGGCCGGTGTTATGCAATGCCAGGTCCATGAAAAACAAGACAGCAATTATTGCTGACCTTGTTCAGTCATCTGACCTGGCTTGCATCACCGAGACCTGGCTGGATGAGAATGCTGGCCCCATTTTGGCGTCAGCTGTTCTGACTGGGTACTCAGTGATACACCGCCCGAGATTGGATTGAAGGGGGGGAGTCGCTATCTGTTTTAGATCAGAATTGGACCTTGTAGAGGTTCCAGTGGTGTCCCCTAGATCCTTTGAGTGTATCATGGGAGCAGGAGTGGGCTGCAGAATCCTGCTCATCTCCCGTCCATCCGGTGAGGAGGAAGTTTTTCTGCAGGAAGTAGCAAACTTCATTGTCGACCTGGTGTTGGAGCCCTCCAGGTGGTTGCTCCTGGGGGACTTCAATGCTTGGATCGACGATGAACTCTCGCATTTTGGTCAAAACTTCCTCCAACTTATGAATTTGTTGGGCTTCACACAGGTTGTTATCGCTGCTACCCATTTTCAGTGTCACTCATTGGATCTGGTGTTCACCCTGGGGATGGAGATCACTGGACTGGTGGTGAACCAGTTGGGTGGTCTGACCATCACTCTATAAGGTTTAATTTTATGACCCCCCCATGAGACCAACCCCTTTGGAGATGATCCAGTACCGCCCTTTAAGGGGCGTTACCCCTGAAGGTCTGATGGCAGTGCTGGACCTATCGAGCTGGCCTATGGAGTGCTTGGAACCAGATGCCTTAGTAGTGCACTATAATAATGTGGTGCTGAAGGCTCTGGATTCCATAGCTCCTGTCCGGGTTCTCCCCCTCTCCCTCCGCCCTCGGTCCCCTTGGTTTGATAGGACATTGAGGGAGTTGAGGAGAGTGGGGCGAAGATTTAACGCTGCTGGCGGAAGTCCGGCCTAGAAAGTGACAGGCTTAGATTGTTCGCCCACTATTCGGGCTATCAATCAGAAATCTCCCATAAGAAGGCAGAGTTCCTGTCCAGGAAGATTGCTGCATCAAGGAATTGACCAGCTCTGCTCTTCCAGACTGTCAATAGGCTGTGCAATCCAGCCTGTCTTCAGGTCTGGAGAGCTTTTTCACAATTGAAGTGTGATGAGTTTGCTTGGTTCTTTGATGATAAGGTGTCAACGATCAGGTCGGACATCCGCAGAATGCATTCAAATGAGCATTGCAGAGATCGATGCATGGCTGCAGGCCCTCGGTCTGTCTGGACAGACTTCGACCGGCTGGCGATCATGGATATCATGAAGATCGTCCAGAACTTGCGGTCGACTTGCTGTAGTTTGGATCCTGGCCCCACGCGTCTCCTTATGGGTTGCGTGGTGTGATTGGTCCAGTCCTTGCTGAGATAGTCTGGTGCTTATTGGACCAAGGGGTTTTCCCAGAGTCCTTGAAAGAGGCTGTTATGACACCCCTTTGAAGGAGTCTTTCCTTGACCCAGACTGTCTCGCAAACTACAGAGCATTCTCTAACCTGCCCTTTCTGGGTAAGGTTATTGAGAAAGTAGTCGCACTGCAGCTTGATGACTTTCTTACCACCCATGGAATCTATGATCCTCTCCAGTCCAGTTTCAGGAAGAGGCATAGTACCGAGACGGCATTGGTTCGGGTACTTAATGATCTCCTAATTGTGAGAGATCGGAGGAGCCATTCGATCTTGGTTCTCCTTGATCTGCCTGCTGCGTTTGACACCGTGGACCATGGGATATTGCTGGAACATCTGTGGCTGATCTGCGGACTATCTGGGACAGTCCTCAGATGGTTTCATTCCTTCCTTATGGGCAGATCTCAGAGACTAGTACAAGGAATTTTTTCCTCTGCTCCCTTCATGCTGCCCTGTGGGGCCGCAGGTTTCTGTGCTTTCTCCCATGTTGTTCACGGTGTATATGCTTCCATTGGGAGACATTATAAGGCATTATGGGCTGAGTTTTCACTGCTATGCAGATTATACTCAGCTCTATCTGTCCTTTGTACCCGAACAAAACAACACACTCACGGTCTTTAACAACTGCCTCGCTGAGATTCAGGACTGGATGAGTACTAACTGGTTGAGGCTGAATCCGGACAAGACTGAGATGCTGGTGGTGGACCCTGGTCACCGTGCAGAAAAGTTGACTCCTGGGTTTCCCTCTGGCCTTGTGTTGGGGGTAACCAGTTGAGACCTTCTGAACAGGTGCGGAATCTGGGCGTAATACTTAATGAGCTGACACTTAAGTCCCAGGTGTCAGCTGTCGTCAAGTCCTCCTTTTACCATCTAAGGAATATAGCCCAGATAAAGCACCTTGTTCCACACAATGACCATCCCATGTTGGTTCACGCCTTTGTTTCCTCGCGTCTAGATTAATGTAGTGCTCTATACCTAGGGTTGCCGGGGGTAGACCTCTGCTGCCTGCAGCTGGTGCAGAACGCTGCAGCCAGTTTGTTGACTGGGCTACCAAGAACTTGCCACATCACACTTGTTCTGCGTGAACTGCACTGGCTGCCAGTGCATTGGAGGATTACCTTCAAGGTCGTATTGCTGACCTATAACACCCTACATGGACAGGGACCGGGCTACTTGCAAGATCTCCTTCGGCCCTACCACCCTCTCCGCCCACTTCGGTCCACTGACGAGGGATTGCTAGAGATTCCCAGGGTTCGTCTTCAATCTTCTGGGGCCAGAGCCTTTTCTTTTGTGGCTCCAACCCTGTGGAATTCTCTACCTTGTCGGATTAGGGAGTGCCCATCTACAGAATCCTTTAAGGCTTCTTTGAAGAGCTTTTTGTTTGCATTGGCTTTTGGTTAGTTCCGACTTTGCTGTCTTTTTAACTGTGTTTATATTTTATATCTTATCTATTATCGATGTATACTTTTTATGTACCTGCACTTTGGCACTTGAAAAGCGCAATATAAATAAATTATGACTTGATTTGATTTAAGTGAATACATGCTCAGTGCCTTTAGCCAGCCCTCATAGGATCTGCCTTCCTGGTCTGAATCATCTTGGTTGCCCCGCATTGTATCGTCTCCAGTCTGTCTCTGTCGTTTTAAAGTGTGGACTCCAGAATGGGGCACAGTACTCCAGGTCTGGCCTTACCAGTGACCTATACGGAGGTAATGGTACCTCCAGCTTCCTACTGTTGTACCCCGTCCCAATGCACCCTGGCATCCTGTTAGCCTTGCTGAAGGCCTTCTTTAAACTGGTTGGTTTGTTTCAGGGAGTCGCTCATGATGACTCCTAGGTTCCTTTCCTCTGATGTTGTGGCCAGCTGAACCCCTCCCATCCAGTACTCTGTGCTGGGGCTTTTGTTCCCTAAGCACATTACTCTGCACTTCTTGGCATTGAATATCAGTTGCCAGACTTTGGACCAGTTTTGCAGCCTTTGCAGGTCTCTTTGCAATCCCCTTATGCTCTTCACACTGTCAGTTCTACAACAGAGTTTAGTGTCCTCTGTGAATAGTCACATCCTGCTCGGGATTCTCGCTCCTATGTTGCAGATGAACATGTTGAAGAGGACTGGACCCAGGACAGATCCTGGTGGTACTCTGCTGGTGACCTCTCCTTCCACTGATCTGGCCCCATTCACCACAACTCTCTACTGCCTCCCCTCCAACCAACTCCCTTCCCACTTTATTATTTTTCTAGCTTGCACCCAGATCCCCAACTTCTTCCACGGTGTACTGTCACTGCAGCGACTCCCCGACGGCGCAGACCACCACAGTGAGAGGAATCGGGCAAAACCTGCCCGTCGCTGTGGTGGTCTGTGTGCTGATCAGGACTGCCTCACTGGGTGATTGGCCCCCTCCCGGTCCAACTCCAACTCGGAGTTAGAATCCTAGAAACCGGGGGGGGTGGGGGGCAGTTCGGGGGGCACAGCCCCCTGCTTGTGAGTGCCGACATCCCCGTGGCTACAATAGCGACAATCGGCATTGTAGCTGTCGCCGTAGGGGATGTCGGCGCTAGCGCTGTCGAAGTGTTATAGGTAAACCTTCTTCCGCAGCCTTCAGTGTTGCACCAAGTCGAATACCTTGCTGAAGTCAAACTATAGTAAGTGTATTGTATGCCCCTTGTCAACTGCCCTAGTTACCCAGTCGAAGGATACTATCAAGTTGGTCTGACAAGACCTCCCTGTCTCTGGCCCATGCTGATAACTATCCTGAAGCCAACTGTTCTCCAGGTATTCTACTAGGTCTTCTTCGACTAGTGTCTCCATCAATTTCCCTACTTTGGAAGTAAGACTGATGGGTCTATAGTTTCCCAGCTGCTCCTGACCCCCTCCCTTGTGTAGCGGAACTATATCTGCTATCCTCCAGTCCTTAGGAATCACCCCTTGCTGCAAGGAGCTATTGAACAGCCCTTTCAGGGGTTTGGCTAACCCTGACGCTAGTTCCCTTAGAACCCTCAGATGCATTCCATGCAGCCCCAAGGTCTTGTTTGCTTTCAGGGCTGCTAACCCTTTTCTGACTGTTTCACTTGTATACTCCTGCAGCCTTATTTCTGAGACTCCTCTCTCAGCTGCCTTTATGCCACTCTCTGGCAAAGGCCCGCTGTTCTCTGTAGTGACTACTGAGCAGAAGTAGTCATTCAGCATGGCTGCCTTCCGCCCATCTTCCTCTATTACCCTGCCCCCTCCTTTGGCCAGACAGTCCCCCTCCCATCTTTCTTTTTCCTCTATATATCTCAAAAACTGTTTTCCCCTTCCTTTACCACTTCTGCAATATGCAGTTCAGTGTCCACCTTTGGGGTCTTGACTGCTCTCTTGGTCTCTCTAGTTTTTTCCTTGATACTCGGTCCATTTCTTATCGCCCTGGTTTTTTTCTGTACCTCATAAAGGCCTTCTTTTTGGCCCTCATTGCTTCAGTGACCAATTGTAAAATTGTTCCTCCCAAAATACACGTAAAATATTGTTCCCACCTGACCACCCAATTGCTAACGTCCACTGCTGTATTAGTTTTGTTAGCAAAAATAAATTTGGGTGGGTGAACTGGGTGCGGAAGTGGCCTTGGGTGCCTGCAGGCAGGTAGCCAGGGCTGGAAACAGCATGGTGTATGGCAACACCTCCTGGTTTATGGAGGGTAGCAGAAGTGCCTGTCACCACCACCACAACCCCTAGCAGTGGACTGGGGAGCAAGTTCCCTTATGAGGGGCAGGCCCCAACACCATCGCTGCATGCAGCTGGACCTGGAAGAGGCTGTGTTTTGTGCCATGGAGAGAAGGAGGAGGAGGAGGAGAAGGAACTAAGGGATTAAACATTGGGATGAAATGGGCACCACAAGTCTCGTAATAATGCCAGAACTCTCATGCCCTACACTGCAGAAATACAATGTATAGCTTTCATTGGGGCAGTGAGGACACCAGCAGGGCTGAAGGAGTAGACATAAGCAGACATCCAGAGACAGGGATAAACAACTATATGAAAACAAAACTCCACACACCACCTTTTTTATGTTGGCTTGCACATGCGTGCACAAGCAACATGTTATGGTAGTAGCACTGTAGTAGCACTTTCAAAGGTGTGTCAGTGTTGTGGCGAATTCAGAGGGATGCTTTAGTCGGTGCGTCCCTCAGCCACCAACTAGTGAGCACGCTGCCAATGACAGCAGTTCCAGACAGTGCCACCACCTTGCAAGAAATCCACCGCTGCAATTAGAGACAGGCTCATCATTGCAGCGCAGATCTGACACCCCTCCATTACATGCCATTCCTGGTGAAACATTTCAATAAACGTGGCCGATGCTCTCACCATCTGCCTCTCACAATCCCTAGAAAGCTGACTTCAGGGGTGCTCAATCCCCCTGTCGGCATGCCCCCTTCCCAGATAAATTTGTTTGCCAATGTGGGTGCCCAATCCCCGTCGGCATAATGTCCCCCCAGTTTCATTTGTCTGCTAACGGGGGTGCCCAATAACCCTTGGCATCATGCCCCCCCTCAACACAGACATGCTTTCTTTGCCGATGGGATGCCCAATCCCTGTTGGCTTCAGTCCCCCTCCCCAAAAAAACAGGTGGCACACTGGGAGCCCACCCCTGTGTGCACCCAAATGTATTTATGAAACCTGTAAAAAAAAATAAAACCTTCCCCCAACATTTTGTTTTTGGTTTTTTGGCCCTGTAAACAATAAAATGGTCCCTCATCATCATGACACCCCTCCTGCAACCCACACCCACCGTCTGTGCACCCCATCTCCCTGCAAGCCCCCACCCTATACTTAACTCCAGAGGCCTGGTGCAGCGATCTTCATTGGCGCAGGAGACGTCTGAACTCTTCAAAAGCTGACCGCAAACTGAAGAAGATATATAATAAAAAAGAATATATATAAGTAAGCTATATAAGTGGCATCAATGGGGGGTCAACTTAGGTGTATATCCCTGCCATTTTTTTGACTTTTGGGTCCAAATGTTCAACATGGGGTTCTTGGCAACCCACCTCATGAAATCAGTCACTGTCATTTCGCTATTTGGTCCCGAAAGGTGATTTCGTGGTCACTGCACGGAATCACCTTTTGGGACCAATTAACAAAATGACAGTGCCATTGTTTATGAGGTGGGCTCCCAAAAAGCCTATGTTGCAAATTTGGTGAAACAATTAAAAAAAAAATGATTGTGTTATGAGCGTGCGTTGTGCAGTTTCCACGCACATGTGTAACTTCAAGAACTTTTTATATTTTCACTCCAGATTTTCAACATTGCCATTTGTTCACTCCTCCTTATGAACACTGCAGCTGTCATTTTTCACATCCTGCCCAAAATGTATTTTCGCACATCTCGCACACAGTGGTGTGGTCGCTGTGGGAAATCAATGTTTGGGACAGAGTAAGAAAATCACAGTGACAGTGTTCATGAGGAGAGGTCCCAAAAAGCTCATGTTGCAAATTTGGTGAAAAAATTCCAAAAAAAGACTTCGTTATCAGCATGCATTGCTCAGTTTCTATGCACGCTCATAACTCAGCCAAGTTTTTATATTTTCACTTCAGATTTTCAACATTTCCATTTTTGCACACCTCCTTGTGAACAGTACAGCTGTCATTTTTCACATCCTGCCTGAAACATGTTTTCACACCTGTGGTGCACAATGGGCGTGGTCGCTGTGAGAAATCAACTTTCAGGACAGAGTAACAAAATCACAATGCCACTGTTCATGAGGAGAGGTCCCAAAATTCCCATGTTGAAAATTTTGTAAAAATCCAAAAAATGACTTAATTACGGGCGGCATTGCCCAGTATCTACGTACAGAAGTTTGCTAAAATTTTTCATATTTCTCCAGATTTTCAACATTGCCATTTTTTAAACCTCCTCATGAACAGTACAGCTGTCATTTTTGCCATCCTACCCAAAATGTGTTTCCGCGCCTGTGGCTCCCAATGACGCAGTTGCTGTGCGAAATCACCTTTCAGGATTGAGTAACGAAATAATAGTGCCACTGTTCATGAGATGGGGTCCCAAAAAGCCAATGTTGAAAATCTGGAGTGAAAATACCAACAAACACCCGGGGCATTAAGGTTTCCAATCATACACCTACTCTGTAGAGACTGACAGGCGTCAGGGACGTAACTTGGGTTTGTCGGCCATAATGTTCGCAGAATTCTACCCTCACCCCCTCCACCATACAGCCACTGACAAGCACTGAGGTGTGCCTTGGGTTCTGTCACCCTAATGTTCACCCCATTTTTCTATATTGTACCCATCTCAGCTTATTTCCTTATGGAATGGGGTGAGCATAAGGGCCGAAGACCCCAATGGACACCCCAACACCTGTCGCTCTCTGCAGGGTGGGGTGAGGTGGAATGGCGTAAGCATTATGGCCGGCCCAAAGCCACACTCCTAATGCATTTCAGTCTCTGTGTGTGTGTGTGGGGGGGGTGTTGACATTACTTCAATACTTCACTGCCATTCCTATTTTGCATTTCTAACTCCTGCACTACCAATGCCAATGCCAGCAAGCCAACATTCAGCATTGCCAAATGCTTGTTTGTTTTTATTTTAAAACCAGCATATTTATTAAGTGGGATAGCATGCTCTGGGGTGTGGGTTATAATGTATGCTCATCTCAAGTGGCTGAAGAAATTCAGGATGAACACCTCATGCCTCACAACACACCCAAGGCATGTGCATATTGGAGTATAACCCACACAGTGAGCTATATTCATGCACATTGCCTCAAGCAGTAGCACCACCTTACTTTGCCTTAAATAACCCAATTCAGCAATCTCCCATGTTGTTCACTGGCACACAGCTGAGTTGGGTTAGTTAAGGTAAAGTAAAGTGCTGTTGATGCCGGAGGTAATGTTTGTGAATACCAGCCAGTGTCATTTGTTATCACTTACACATTCTGCATATGAATTTGATGCATGTCTACTGCTTATTCAACATAAACACCCAAGATAATGTATGCTTTTTCAAAATGAGCGTGCTCAACTTTTTCAGTAAAAAAGTATATATAGAATAAATGATAGGCAGCTGTTGTGTACAAGGAAATATACCATCATGAGGAGAGCATATGGTACTCAGTCATGAGCCGGGAGGGTGGGTGGCAGTAATTACCTCACGCGCGCCCCTCAATGGTAAATTTCATAAGTATACTACAGTTGCTTATTTTTATTTTTTTTGTAAAATGTATTTATTAAGGATGTGAATAACTTACAGTACATTCAGACCACAGGTGTTAATTAATATACAAGATTAACACTATCAAAATGACCTTTATGCAGATTACGTTCCAGTATAATACCAGTGGCACATTTAAACTAGTGATCCATTAATCAGAGAAGCAAGACAAAATCAGTCCGGAATAAGATTTGCTTCCACTGCCACCATCCAAGGACCCCATATCTCCCAAAACTGTGCCATCTTACCCATAGCACCCATTTGCACTTTTTAAAGTAACATACACGACTTTACATTTTGCACCCATCTGGAGACCGATGAAGAGGTAGGCTCCATCCACGATTGTGCAACGGTTCTTCTGGTATTGATAAGTGCAATCGACCATAGAGAGTTTACCTTCCTACGGCCTGTGTATACAGGGTCTGCCCCCAATAATAGCTCTAAGGGGGATTTTGAAGGAACATAGCCCAAAACTGTGGACATTATGCTATGCACTGTATGCCAAAAGGGGGCCACTTTTGGGCATGTGAGCGCCAGGTGGACAAAATCCGTCCCATCAGCCTCACATTTAGGGCATTGGTGTGATTTATCAGGGTTCATAGTATGTAGTTTCATGGGTGTTACATATGCTCTATGTAAGAAGTACAACTGTATTTGCCAGAGTTTGTTACTTCGGGAACAATGCTGATAGTGAGTACAGTACGAGCAAGATTCCACTCCTTGTTAGTGATAGATAGTTGGAGATCGACACTCCATTTGTCCCTGCTAAGATTGGAATCAGCAGACAATGCCCCACATAACATGTAGTAATAAGTGGACATGAGCTTATCCCCCGGCTGGGGGCAAAACAGCTCTTCTAATGGGGAAGGTGGGGACTACTCATTCGCAGGTGTGAGTGTAGTTCCACATCTCTGATGAAATGTCAAGTATAGAAAAAAATCTCCCACCTATATGTTCCACTTCTGACACATATGTGCAAAGGTTATCAAAAGTCCTCCTTCACACATCTGGCTAACCGTAACTAACCCTCTTTTACTACATACCCATATTCTTTGAATCATTATTGCTGAACATTTTCCCCTGGAGAGCATAATATCGAGTATACTAAGGCTTGGAGAGTTGCCCTCCCTGTACCCCACATGTCCATGTGCCCATATCCAAGCCCGCAGTGTATTTGCAGTAAAAGGATTGCTCAAACGCACCTCTCTCATGTCTCGAAGGCTTCCCACTAGTGTATCATTGCAGAGATTCCCTTGCAACATGTCTTCTTCTAGTCCAATCCAAGGACTGTCTAATCCCAGGTGTCCACTGGGGAGAAAGGCCAGTTGGGCTGCCCAATAATAAAGCCTAAAGTTTGGTAGCCCTGCACCTCCCTGTCCTATGACTTTCTGCAGAGTGGCTCTGGAAATCTTAGCCCACCCACCCCCCGCCATAGAAACTTGTGCACTACTGTGCCTAATTGCTTGAAATGTACCTGCGGGATTTTGATTGGGAGAGCTTGATATAAATAGAGTACCTTCAGCAAAACCGTCATCTAAATTACCCCAATTCATCCCAGTAATGACAAGGGCAAAGCCCTCCCCCCATCTCCCACAATCCTCTGTGATCTCTGCCAGCAATGGTTTCAGATTAAGCTGGTAAAGCACCCTCACCGACGCTGAGATTAAGATTCCCAGATATCTCAGCTTGTGCACCAGTTGAAGACCTCCTAACTGGGCTATGAGCTGAGCTCTGTTCATATCACCAACGGGCATCAGCTCACTTTTAGACCAGTTAACTTCATGCCCAGATATGGCTCCAAATGATTGCATCAACTGGTGTACGAGGGGCAGGTCAACATCTGGGTGTTGCAAGTATAGCAGTTGGCCATCCGCATACATAGCTATTTTGTGCTCTCTACCCCCTCCCCAAAACTCTCTGATGCCCACCTTAGCTCTTAAAGCAGCCCTTAGTGGTTCTAATGATAGTACGTATAACAGTGGGGAAAGCAGGCACCCCTGCCTTGTTCCTCTGCCCAACACAAAAGTGGTGGAGAGTTCTCCATTGACCAGTATCTGTGCCGATGGGCTGTGGTAGAGGGCTCCAATCTAAGATCGGAAGGTAAGACCTATCCCCAGTCTCTCTAGAGTACAAAATAAGTACTCCCAATCCACACAGTCGAAGGCCTTTTCTGCATCCAGTGCCACCACTGCGGCCCCATGAGATTTCTTAGTGTGGGCCCATCTAAGAATAATATTAAGAGTCCGTCTAATATTGTGCTTCCCCATACGACCTTTAACAAAACCCGATTGGTCTGGATGAACAATGCCTGGAAGCTTCACCTCCAGACGAGAGGCAAGCGCTTTCGCCACAATTTTATAGTCCGCAGTGAGAAGTGAAATTGGTCTATATGAGGCACACTGATTCATGTCCTTGCCTGGCTTAGGCAAGACTGTGATTGTTGCAGACCGTGTGGAGGGAGGCAACTCACCTTTTTGCAAGCCCTCAATGATTGCATCATAGAGGGGATCAAGTAATTGGCTGCCAAATGTTTTATAGAAATCAATAGGAAGGCCATCTGGCCCTGGGGCTTTACCACACTTAAGCGATCTCATTACCTCACTAATCTCCTGTTTGGACAGAGGTGCATCTAATTTCTCGGCATCCTCTCCACTAATCCTGTCAAGGGGTACCCCATCAAAAAAATTGTCATATTCCTGCTGAGAAGGAGTACCTTCAGATGCATATAGGGACCTATAAAAAGCAGTAAATGCCTCACCTATTTCCCCACAACCTCTTACAAGTAGTCCCTGCTCATCCTGAATTTGGCTAATAGCTTTGGCAGTCTCCTTCCTCTTCAGTTGCCAGGCCATGTATTTCCCCGCTCTATCCCCATCAAAATATGCACCAGAGTTAGTTAACAGAATAGTTCTCTCCAGCTGAGCACCAGACTAAACATTGAATCTCCACTTTAACTTCTGGACAAGGGCATATAAACCTGGGGAGGGGTTCGACATGTGTGCTTTTTCGCATGCTGCAATGTTGCACCGGAGGGACTCTAATTCCCTGTTTGCATTTCTCCTAGCATGTGAGGCAAAAGAGATTGATTGCCCCCTCACATAGGCCTTTAAAACCTCCCACCGAGATGCATGGGAGGTATCCCCGCAACAATTAAAGGATAGAAACTCTTGTAGACTTCTCCTCATTTGGACAAGAAACTCCTGATTTTTAAGTAGCAGAGGGTCGAGCCTCCAAGCTCTAGGGCCAGCTGATACCCCTGTACCCTGGATACTGATATAATGCAAGGCATGGTCAGAAATAATAATGGGCATGTATCCCCCCTCCCTCAAGTGCACTACCAGGGTGCTGCAGATAAGCAGCCTATCTGTGCGTGCATAAGATTTATGGGCATGAGAGTAAAAACTATACTCCCTCCCAGCAGGATAAAGGTGTCTCCAAGCATCAGTGAGGTCGAAATCATTCTGAAGTGTTTCCAAGGCCTTTGCATTTTGTGTTTTTAATATTGGAGTTCTATTTGATCTGTCTAGTACGGTGTCCAGCACACAGTTATAATCACCGCCCAAAACCCAGCGCCCCCTCCCATTTAGCATATCGAGTGCCACTATTTGAAAAAAAATGGATTATCCAAATTCGGAGCATAAATAGATCCAATTAAAATCACACCTTTACTGGGAATGTTAATCTCTGCCAATGTATAGTGACCCTGCTGGTCCACCAGGCTACCCAAAAGTTGAGCTGGTGATTTTTGAGGGATCCAAATGGAGGCTCCCCAAGCCTTAGAGGTAAACATAGAAGAGACCCAGTCACCCCCCATGAAACTAGCAGTTTTCTGAGCCTCGAGAGAAGAGAAGTGCGTTTTCTGCAACAGAATCACTGTTCCCCTTTGTCAGTGCACCTCTGCAACAACCCTTTTTCATTTCATAACAGATTTAAGGCCATTACTGTTCCAAGATACAAATTTAATATCATCCTCCATCATACCACTCCCGACAGGTACCTTCTCCCAGGCTGACACACTGTAAGCTCACATTCATTTTTTCACTACTATTAAAACCCTCCACCCCCTTCCCCTCCCATATTTAGGAATATAACCTCCCTCCCTCCCCTCAACACTTATAACCCCAATACCCTATACAAATTGTGGATTCAACTCTGACCTGGGGCGTGTACCAAGCATGCATCAGTTTCAGCAAATATACGATGCAGCCCTGATGCCTCCCCACCACTTCTATTGGGCAAAGTTAAAGATGGTCCGCCTACGCTTGTAAAACAGTTACCCCTTAGTCCCCCAAGGGTGGAAGCAAAAACTCCCATTTTCAATCCACTCAGGACTATATTCTTCCCCCTTGTCGAGTAACAGCTCCCCAAAATACCCACTACAAACACGAGGCAGACATAATGCATAATGCACAGGTATTTGCCACCTAACAGTGGGGCAACAAACTGACTATACCCGGTTCAGAACAGCTGAAATATTTAACAACAAAACATTGTGTAAAAGTTGAAATGGCTATATCTAAGCTTCAGAATGAACATAGCAAAATTGAGGCCAGTCTCTGCAGGTTGTTGAGTATCCATTTCACAGCGCCCAGGTTTTTTAATTCAAATGAGTTAAGATTAATACTGTTAAGCTCTAAGAACCGACCCATTGCTACCCGCATCCCTAGATACGGTTGGGTCGGGATTGATAGCTTGCATCCGCACGCTTGACCATCAGGCTGTAAACAGTATTTTTAAATGGAGCCTTGGAGATACTAGACACCCATTACTGTAGGGGTCATACTGTTGATCATGAAAAGGGGTGTTCACATGTTCCCCAAAGCCTCCTTATGTGCTGGCGCATCTACTGTGATAGTTCCCCTTCGCGCTGGACAGCGGTATTTCCCCCAGTCACCATAGATCTACATCTATAATCTCACATAAGACTGGCACTGGTTTACGTGTAGTAAAAAGAAGAACACACCTCTCCTCCCTCCTGATCCAACTGGGAGGTAACTTTGCAAGGGTGTAGGCCCAAGGCACACAAGAGTCTCCACTCACTACAGACATCCCGTGGCAGTCCTCATTATGTCCCAGACCTCTAGATGTGTTCGGAGCCAGATTGAATCTTCCTCCCACCTGCTACAACTTTAAGTTTTCATTAAGTGCCCCTCAGCAATGGGGGGAAAATAAGAGCACCTGGGGAGTTCGAGCTAGTTACTATGGAGGATTTAACCTGCAGACATCTCCAATTATAGTTTTAAGTTCTTAATAAAGTACCTCATTCTGCTTCAGGTTGCACTTTCTCCCTCCTGGCCTTCTCCTTCCCGATCCATTGTTCGGCCATTCTGTGGTATGTGAAAACTTTGGGGCTTCTCCCCGGATGATCCATCTGCAAACTAGCAGGGTAGGAGAAGGAGGATTTCCATCCCATTTTGTAGAGTCTTGTTTTGACCTGGCTAAACTTCTGGCGCCTTGCTTGCATGTCCCGACTATAATCCTGGAATATATACACTTTTTTATTATTCTCAACAGTTATTGGACCTTGCTTCTTAGCTTGGCGTAGCACAGTTTCTTTATCAGAGTACCGCAAATATTTAACTAAACAGTGGCGTGGGCACTCTTCTGGCTTTGGTTGCTGGCCTACTCTGTGCGCCCGTTCGATCTCATAGCTCAGTGCAGCCTCTGGGAGACCTATCTGCTGAACAATCCAGTGATGAATTTCCACATTTGGGCTTCTACCCTCGATTCCCTCTGGCAGACCCATAATCCGCAGATTTGACCGTCGAGACCGATTGTCCTGGTCATCTAGGCGCTCCTTCAGCTCAGCTATGGTTGTAAGTAGGCCATTCCGCTCTGCGTGCACTCCAGCATACGAGTCTTCCATGTCACTTACCCTTTTTTCTAGTTTGCAGAGTTGGGAGGTATGCATAGTTGTGGTTTCAGTAAGGCTATTTACCACTGTTTGCAGGTGAGCGAACTGAGTGTTTCAATTATTGAAGCCTGATTTCGTATCATGCTGCATTTGCAGCAATGTCTCAGGAACACTCACTAATGTTTTAGTGAGTTCCATCAAATGAGGGTCTGTTAATACACCTTCTATGCTGGATCCCGGCGAGTTAGGCCCAAGGCCCCGAGTTTCTCTGCTAGGATTCTTCGATTGCTGACCAGCTTCAAATTGGAGCTTCCCTTGCTTTTTTTGGGATTTGCCAGATGCCATCAGTTACAGGAGAAGTGCGAGCTACAATTAAATAGCCAGAAAGTCTGATTTCAGCACTTGAAACTAATTTAAAACATGTTGCCCCGAGAAGCTGGTTTAGCAAGCGTCCGCCATGCTTGCCAGTTGGCCACGCCCCCCCAGTTGTTTATTTTTTAATTTGTTTTACAGGTTTTGGCCAGGAAAGACACATTAAGCCGAGGCTTGTTTCCAGGTGTGTCCTGGGAGCACAGAGAAGTTAAGTGACTTGCTTATTGTTTACACAGTATGCAAGTGGTAGCTGTGGGATTCAAACCCAGGTCTCCAGGTTTGCAGCTCTGTGCTGTTAACCACTATACTATACTACCTCCCTAACTATTTATTTTACATAATACATTTGGATGGGTACTGTTATTTGTAATTAAAATTATGTATACAGGCTGGCCCGGTGGCACTGAGGGTTGAAGCATTGGATGCCACACCTTGTGCCACGCTGGCAACCCAAGTTCGGGAGCTAGCTCGGGTGCCATGGGTCAGCACAGGAGGGATCGGATGGAGCACCCGGTGGGCTGCTCTCCTGTCCCAGGGGGAGGGCATTGGGATGCCCGCGCCTGGCAGCCCCTGAGGGAGATTGGGGTGCTGCAGAGCGCCGGGCGACGCTGTTAGCGCGCCCCGATGCTGGCAGGTACAAGGCGCGCTAAGCATCAGTGCGCACGCATGGAGGGAGGGACCAGAAAAAGGAAAAACCCGGCTTGGAAGGATAGGTGACGGCACCTATCCTCCATGCCAAGTACCGGATCCGACTCGGCCGGGCCTAATCACTCCTCCACCCGGGCCCCACCCGCTTGCCAGAGTCTGCCTAACTAAGGAGCCCAAGGAAGGAGTTGGGCTACCCTCCCCGGATGGGTTAAACCGGGGGTGCTGGCAGCGGGGGGGGGAGAGAGAGGGCACTAGACCGTAGAGGACCTCAGGCGGGCAAGCACAGGGAGAGGATGCCTGAGAGAGTTCCCCCGAGCCGTGACCAGAGGGAAAAAGAGTTGGAAAAAAAAATAATAATTATGTATACAGGAATGGATAAACATGGAAAGCACTGCTAACCAATCTTATGGGGGAAAGTCCCATCTATGTATAAGATATAGTTTTACATCTCTCTCTCTCTCCCCCACAAACATAGAAAAACTGCTGGCAGAAAAGACCCACACTCCATCCACTCTGCCTTTTTCCTGACCTTATCCCGCTTAATCTACCATCGAGAGGGTGACATTCATTTGATGGCTTCTTCTCTTAACCCTGTTTAATCATATACAACTGTTAACTACTGCCACCCTTTTTTAAGCTCCTTTAGGCTTTACTAGCCCCCTGTATCTGTCTCATCCACCCTTCAACCCATTAAAAGTCTCCACATCTACCACCTCAGAGGTAACCTCCTGGGTCATGCCTGGAAATAGTCATTGCTATGGCTAGTGCACCTTACCTGGTAAACAAAAAACAAATAAATAAATAAATTTGTTCCATGGTTCCACCACCCTCTTTGTGAAGAACTTCCTTGCATCCTCTGAAATCTCCCATTTACAAGTCTCCAGTCATGCCCTCTTGTCACTGTCCTTCCACTGCTGTTCAACAGGTCCTCAATGCCTACTTTGTTCATACCCTTTTCCATTCCCTCATGCCTTCTTCACTGTCGGTTACCCCTCCCGACAGCGACATTTCGCCAGCGAGGTCCCCCACAGCGACTACAGCACCAAGCCGCGATGGGAGACCCGCTGGAACCCGACGCTGTCTGTCGGGGGTCCTGCATCCCCCCAATCAGCTCTGACTGGAGTTGAGAATCCTTAAGTGGGGGGGTGTGGGGTGCAGCCCCTGCTTGGGGGTTCGGGTAAGCCTCAAGAAAACAAGAGAACAAAGTGCGAACCGGCAGCCGACTGCAGAATGCGGTTGACAAAATTTTTGTTGGACTCCTGTTGTGGATCCCTTCACTGTCTACTCTGCCAAAGAGTTTTGTGTCATCTACAAAGAGACATGGTTTGCCTTGTATTCTCTCCACCATATCCCTAATAAATATGTTAAACAGAACTGGACCTAGTATTGACCCCTGTGATACACCACTCATAACATCCCCCCCCCGACTTAACCCCATTTATTACCACCCTCTTGTTTGTTTCCTTCCTTCCTTCCTTCCTTCCTTCCTTCCTTCCTTCCTGCCTGTTTCCTAACCATTGTACAAGTCCCCCCAACTCCCAGATCTTCCAACTTCTTCAACAGTGTTTTATGTGGTACCAAACCAAAGCTTTACCGAAGCTGAAATATAGCATGTCTTCTGCTTGACCCTTTTCAATTGCTTATGTTACTCAAAGAATAAATTGCTTAGTAGTGGCTAATACTGCACCACAAAACATCCACTTGTCACCTTGATTATTCCGATTTGCAAGACATGCACTACCAGGAAAGGAAGTGTGTCTGGGGACCCCAGGTCCAACCATGTGAGCCTCTAGCTCAGTGGTTAGAGCACTGGGACAGTATTCCGGGGCCCTGGGTTCAGTTCCCAGCAAGTCACATTATTTCTTTCTCACTACAATTTGTGATTACATGAGATTGGTTTCACATGATCTACATGCCACAAACCCATGTTGTTTGCAGTTTTATAGCCCATCAGCTTCTAGGTATTGAGTGACCTTGCTGCTGTAGATTGGACAGCCATACCCTCCACCACAGAGCTTGACATTGCCCTCTCCCTGTTTCTATCCAAATTCTCCTCTGTATTGGACAAGCATGGCCCACTCAGAAAATCCAGGGTTAAACATAAACATGACTATTACCCCAGGATTACCCCTGAAAGCATTGACCAGTGCAAGTCCTGTGTCCTTGCCTGGGCACATTTCAAACTATCTCGCTCCTTTCCTGATCTCCTCTTATACAGAACTATGAGGAATTCTGTATTAAGGCTGTCTGGGCTGCAAAATCATATTATTTCAAGGCCAACCTTCAGAAGAACCGTAACACCCCCTTAAAGTTCTGGAAGATATTTTGCTTCCTTTTTCACCCTCCCACACAGTCCACCCCTCCAGTCCTTCTTGTAAATGGCTCACCAGTGTCCAACCCCTCCTCTGTTGCTGCTCATTTCAATGAGTTCCTTATCACTTGTGCTCCCCCTTCCACTCGCCCTCCTGCCTCCTCTACTCTTCCTTACATTCCCTCGTCTCCCTTCCACTGGTTGCCTTTTCTCCTGTTACTACCTAGGAAACCCTTACTGCCCTTTACTCACTCAACCTGCCCAAATCTAGTCCTGATGGACTTGATCCTAAAGCAATCCAAATCTCTGCACCTGCCATAACACATCCACGGACTCAGCTACTCAACCTCTCCTTCTCCCTCAGTGCTGTCCCGCAGTCCTGGAAGTTGGCCAAAGTTCTTCCACTCCACAAAGGGGGGAACGCTTCTTCCCCGGGTAACTTCCAGCCAATCTCCCTCCATTTCTCCCCCTGCTAAACTGCAAGAGAAGCATGTCTACACTAGGGTCTCCTATTTTGTATCCTCCACTGAATTTCTCTCCCCATTCTGGTGTGGCTTTCAGAAGCATCACTAGACTGTCTCCTACCTGCTGCATGTAACTTATTCTGTCTTCTCAGGGATGGATCAGGAGCACATCACAGCTAACATTTTCATCGCTCTGACCAAGGCCTTTGACTCAGTGTCCACCATTTCCTCCTGGATAAACTGAGTGCTGTTGGCCTCTCAACTCCAGCTGTAGACATTCCAGTCTTACCTCTCTGGCCACCTGCAGTCAGTACAGGTTGATAGTGCCCAGTCACCTCCACTTCCCATCCGGACGAGGTCCTGCAGGGCTCCATCCTGGGGCCCATGCTGTTCTCCATCTTCCTTAACAACTTCCCCACAGCTTGTGCCCACTCACATATCCACATGTATGAAGATGAGTCATTTACATCTCTGGTCCCTCCACTACAGCCCCGGAAAGTTTGCTCCAGCAAGACTTCCACAATATCCTGTGGTGATTTCAATCTAACCAATGCTAGATCAACACACAAAAAAACTGTGTTCATGACCTTTGGTACCAGTCAAATATTGGCCAGCCTCCCAGCTCTGTCTATCTTCTCCTCCTTGGATGGCACCCCTCTTGAAGGGGATCATTCAAATCCCTTGATGTGTGGCTAGATAGCAAACTTGACTTCTCTGCCCTCATTGACGCTGTCCACGCCAAGCTCCAACCTAAACTTTGTGCTCTGCATTGCAATAAAGACTCTCTGTCTCTGCAGGTACACCGTGAACATGTGGTCGTGGTGTATGGTACCGCTCCCTCCACCTCCATGGCCAGACTGGACACCCTCTGCAATGCCTTCTGCCATTTTGCTACCAACTTCTCTTGTAACCAGCTGGCCCGGTGGCACTGAGGGTTGAGGCGCTGGACACCACACCTCGCACCATGCCGGCGACCCGGGTTTGGGAATGAGCCCGGGTCATCGGGGGTTGGTAGGAGAGGGAAGCGATCGAGCATCCAGAGGACTGCTCTCGCTTCCCAGGGAGGGTTCAGGGGAGTGTTCGCTCCTGGAGCGGCCTCTGGTGGTGTCTGGAGGCATCCAATGTAGCGCCGCTGCAAATACAGAGAGGCAGAGTAGTGGCATAGTGTTGCCCTGACGGCCACAGTCTGAGGGTTCTAGGAACATATACAAGAAAAATCCCCACCCGTGGGATAGGCGATGGCACCTTAACCCCAGGACCACACTCCGGTGCCGGGTTTCCTCCTCTGTGCAGCTGATCCGCACGGTCCCAGCACTCTATACTGTAGATAGAGCACCCTGGGCAGGTAGGGCGGCCCTCCCTCTGGGGGGCTCAGATCTGGAGGTTGTGTCGGGCCATGCAGGGGAGATGTAGGGAAGTCTTAGGTCGGAGGCAGAGGCCTGGGCCTCCCAAGGATGCCCGAGAAAGTTACCCGGTGAGTAGTGGAGAAAAATTGTTAAAAAAAAATAAACACTTCTCTCGTATCCACCATTGCTCACTCTACTCTGCCTTATCCAGTCTTTCTCTACCTTTATGTCACCAGAACCGCCTCATTCATATCCCAAAACTGGTTTTGGTCACTTCCCTCTTATCTCCCCTCTCCTCACTCCTCTCCTCCATTCTCTCTGCCTCCTGCTCCCTCCACTGCAGGGAAATTCACAGTTTCGCCATTCCATATCCCTGCTCCTCTGCTGGCCAAACAGCCTTTTTCTATCATCTCCCTTCACTGTGGAACCTACTCCCAGCCTCCCTCCATTCCACTACCTGCCCTGCTTCCTTCAGATACCAGCTGAAACTCCTCCCCTCCCACTCCTGTTTGCCCCCTGCCTGACTTCCCTCTTACATTGGTGTCCTACCCCCAGTGTAGATGTGGCTGAATTGCCTGATTTTTACTGCTTGCTCCTATTGTACTTACTCCTGCTTTAATTGTGTACTCTATTTCACTTTACTGTAACTGTGAACTGTGTCCGTGATATTTAACTGTGTACTGTGCCCGTGCTATGTAACTGCATGTAACTGTGTACTGTGTCTGTGTTTGTGCTATGTATCTGTATGTAACTGTGTACTGTGTCTGTGCCCATACTATGTAATTGCATCTAACTGTGTACTGAGTCTGTGTCCATACTATGTAACTGTATGTAACTGTGTACTGAGTCTGTGTCCATGCTATGTAACTGCATGTAACTGTGTACTGGGTCTGTGTTTGTGCTATGTATTTTCCTTCCCTGTTCCCTTCTCCTGGGTTGCACCTGGAAATGAGCCTTGGCTCAGTGTGCCTTTCTCAGTCACCAGTTATCAAATAAATAAATCATTTCTACAGTTTTTTTTTCTTTGATCAAGATCTCCATCAGCTTAACCACAAAGGAAGTAAGATTAACAGGCTTGTAGTTTCCCTGGTCTTCTTTTTCTCCTCCCTTATGTAGCGGTACTACACTCACAGGCCTCCAGTCTTGCAGCCCTTCACCTTTTTCAGTGGAGCATTTAAAAAGATCAGCTAGGGGGTTTGCCAACACTGGTGGCAGTTCCTGCCATCCTTGGGTGTAGACCATCTGGTCAGCTGCCTTGTTTCATCTAAGATCCTTCAATTCTTTTCTGACTTGTCAACTATAACTCAGTCCACTCCATTTCCTTTATCCTGTCTTTCAGGCATTTACACTTCTTTCTGTTAGTGGCCGTTATCCTCCGCAGTAGAAACACCTTGCTGTTGCCATGCAGGGATACACAATGTGAGTGGAGGGATGGCAGGATATGGGCGCTACACAGGCCAGCGTACACTGTACCAGGCCAAACCTATAATAGTGGGATATAGTTGCTGGCCCAGTGGCACTGAGGGTTGAGACGCTGGACGCCACACCTCGCGCCATGCCAGTGACCCCTGTTCGGGAATGAGCACGGGTCGTTGGAGGTCGGCAGGGAGGAGAAGGATCGAGCGTCCGTAGGACTGCTCTCCTTCTCTGGGGGGGGTTCTAGGGTGTCGGCATCGATTGCCATCTAGCAGAGGCTGGAGGACAAGCATGCCACACCAAGATGTGGGGTGGAGCTAGGATAGACGCATGCACCCTTGCGTCATTGCATGTCCTAGCTCCAAGGGGACTCTAGCCACAAAATCACCAGCTCCCGCATATAAGCCAGGCATGGTGCCTGACCCTTCAGCCACAAGTTCCGCCTTTCATATCTCTACTCCGGGAGGTTTCGGAGTAAGACTGGTACCGTGGCTGGGGCGAGGCCTGTTCACGGGCTAGGGGGCCCAGCGCCATAAAGAGAAAATAATTGCAAAAAAAAAAAAAAAACAATACTGGGATGTATTGACTGGGCCATGGCATGCCTGTGTGTGGTGCCACAGCTGTTTACAGTGGTATGGGGTGGCCCTGCTTGGTCCTGTCCATTCACTACAGACACATGTGGCAGCTGGTGCACGGCACTAGATGTGGTTGTGTATACTGTGTAGGTTGTGTGGTGCAGTGCGATGTGTTCTGCTGCATGATATTGATCACGTCTCCCTTGTCCTCCTCGATAGACCTCAGCAGACAGCAGGGACCCGGGTACAGCAGGGGTGCAGACAGATCCAGCCCGAGGAATCTCCAGGCCATAATAGGGCCTGGTGGAGCCATTCTGAAGATTGGCACCCATGTAAGTACCCTGCAGTTTGTATTTCACACTCGGGGTTGCATATCTACACTATGCTACATACTTCTGCTGTTAGAGACTGATGTCCACGTGTGACCCACCATGCCACATGCACGCCTATGTGGGCATCAGCTATGCAGTTGTGGTTGGGGACACTCACCCTCCACTTGGTGCATTGCCACCCCACCGACACTGTCATCTCCCACGTGTCATCGCCTGTGTGCTCACTGGTGCTGGGAAGTGTGCTCCCTGGTGATGGAGTGTGTTCTCATTGGTTCTTGACCTTACCTGGTTACCAAAGAATAAAATAAATAAACAAATAAAATAAAAAAATAGATGTGTGCTCACTGGTGCTGGGTGTGTGCTTACTGGTGATGGGATGTGTGTTCACCAGTGTAGGGGTGCGTGGTGTGTGCAGCCACAGGGAGTATGGGTGGTGCACCGCATAAACAGCATGGGTGTTGTATCACTGTACACCAGGCAAGCTTGCTGCCTTGGTCTGCACAGGTATATATGATACAGTGCTATATATCTCTCCTCTCCTCTCAAAACAGCTCGCCCTGTCCTGCTAGACATGGTAGAAGATGCTCCAGGCCCATCTCAGCAGAAGCTGCCACTGCTGTCCATCCATGAGCATCCGCTGACTGACACCAGCAAGAAGGGTGATGAGGATGATGCTGAGACCTTCACTGAGGGCTGGGAACAAGAGGGGTCTGCCCCAGACCAGGAGGGGCTGTCCACCCTGACATCCTCCATAACAATGAGGCCCAGTCACTGCCCATACGTAGTCACAGTGGTTCAGCCTCCACAGACACTGCTCTGCCACCCCATGACCCCACCTCTGGTGCGGCAATTGCCCTGCTGCCCCAGCCAATCCCACAGGGCCAGCCACCACTGTGCCACCCCATGATCCTTCCACTGACATGGCCACAGCCCTGCCACTCCAGGCCCATCTCACTGGCCTGGCCAGAGCCAGGCCACAACACCCACAACATACCACAGCACCAACTGTGATGCAACCCCAGGCCGTACACTGGCAGAGGGTACAGCCTGACTCTGTCCCAGTAGACTGTCCTCGGTGACACCGGGATGTGGCTGCCAACCAGTAGCTGCCACAGTCTGCTGTGGAAGCACAGAGTATCATGCAGCAGGAACTGACAGGCATATGCTGCATGCTGCATGAAAACATGCAGCGTGCTGAGGATCAGGCGGAGGCACATCTCACATGGCGGCCATCCGTGACCTATGCCAGGATATACCCCGCCCTCCATTTCACCTAAGGGTGGTATCGGTAAGCGAGGTGCGGTCTCTTCTTCAAGGTCTCTCTCAGAATGCAAGCCCTGGCCTTGATAACCTGGAGCCCAAGCTCCTCAAACTAGGTGCCCCCCTCATAGCCTCCCCGATGGCCCACATCTTCAACCTATCCCTTACCCAGGGTCAGATCCCTGATATCTGGAAGGTTGCCAAGGTTGTCCCTGTCCCTAAACAGGGCGACCCCAAAATCCTGGATAACTACCGTCCCATAGCTATCCTCTCTGCTGTCAGCAAGCTCCTGGAAAAGGTGGTTGCCAAACAACTCTCGGAGTATATCCACTCCCATGGACTGCTGTCCCCGCCCAACACGGCTTTCGTAAAGGGCACAGCACTACCACGGCTCTCATCTCTGTCTCTTCCAGCATCAGAGCTGCTATGGATCTGGGACAACTCTCAGGTGCTGTGTCAATTGACTTATCCAAGGCCTTCGACCTCGTTGACCATGACCTGCTTGCCTCGCAGATGAGGTCCCTTGGTTTGTCCCCCTCTGCCCTAAACTGGGTCTCTGACTATCTGAATGGCAGACAACAACTAACTAAATTCAATAAAGTCCTCTCTGCCCCCCTGCCTGTAACCTCTGGTGTCCCACAGGGCTCTGTGTTGGGTCCCCTACTCTTTTTCCTGTTTATCAACAATCTCCCCGATGTGGTCACCAGTTGCCGAGTTACCATGTATGCGGATGACCTGATTCTCCTTGCCCACTCCTGTGATCCAGCCACTCTAAACCGTCACTTATCAGAGGACCTCTGGAACATCCAGGCATGGCTCTCCAACCATAAACTGGTCCTCAACCAAAAAAAACCCCAGGCCATGATCTTCGGCTCCTCTGCCAAAATTCAGGCCTCTTCAACTCCCCTGCATATCAACTATGAAGATGGCTCCCCTCTTCCTACTGTGACCTCCCTTAAATATCTTGGAGTGACGCTTGATCCCCAACTGGACCTGGGTAGTCACATCCATAATGCCTGCAATGGGGTAAACTGTAAGCTGGGGCTGGCCTACAGGGCTCGGTACAACCTCACCCCCGCGGCTCGTCTAGCTCTTGCCCGGGGAGTATTACTTCCCTCCCTCAGCTATGGCTCCCTCATATTTGCTCATACTTCCAAGACCCTCCTAAGCAAGTGGAGCCTGACGTACAACAATATCTGTCGGTTTGCCCTGGCCGCCCCCGCCTCACCATCACTGTGAACTCTACGAGAAGCTTGGTTGGCTATCCCGTCAATCACCTTAACTTTATTACTGGGTGCCTCATGAAAGCAAAGTAATCAGCTCCGCACTTCTCCGAACTGGCCTGGATTCTGCCTCATGGACCTTTCCCTACCCGCTGAGATCCCAGGGCCCTGGCAAACTAAATGTACCTACCACCGCACTATCATGGGGGACCGGAGCTTTGCTGTTCATGCTCCCAGGCTTTGGAACTCCCTTCCTGAAAGTGTCTGCACTGCCCCTCTCACAAGCTTTTCGGACCTCCTGTGGGAACATCTTAAGCTGGTCTCTGCTGTAGATGCCCAAAGCCTCCTTAGCACATAGCTCCGGTGCCCACTGGAATGCTGGCTTCACCACTCTGCACTGGCTTCACTCACTCTCGCGCTACTACCTCGTCCAATCCCCCTACCTTACTGACTGACTCTATGGTGCTCCTATGCTCATGACTCCTTACATGCCCTGCTGGTCATTGTATTTATTTCAAATTTGTATCTTGCCCCCAGCATTAGAAACTGGGTGTACTTTCCATTCAAATTTAAAACTGTAAAACTGTCTTTCTCTCCTGCTGTTGTGTTTAATGTACTCGTTATACCCTATTGCTGTATTGTTGTAGCTGTTATACCCTATTGTACTCTCCCGGGTCGTTCCTGAAAATAGGCATAAAACTTGTCTAGTGTACCTACCCGGTTAACAAAAACTAAATAAAAAATAAATAATATTGTCATCAGCATGGATTACCTGTGTGCCATTGTGCTGGAAGCTACAGCCATGGTGGTAGGCACCATGGGGACTGGCCATAGCCCCGGCTTGTCCAGTGGGAGTAGTGTCACCCCATGGCAGACACCATGGCATATGTCCACATCGCGCAGTGCCAGAACATGAATGTCCAGCACACCTGGGACACCCAGAACACCATGGACACCATGCACACTAGGACACAGCCAGAACCTTGACCAATGGAGTGCAAGAGGTGCAATTGCAGTGGGGCCCGCACTGTCAGGGGGCCCACTGCCTTAGATGGCAGTATTAAGAAAACCTTTTGTTGTCAAGGACACATTTTCAGCTTTCTTTTCGTACACTGGTTATCCATTGGAAATTGCGGCTGGCAGCAGAGCAGTCTGTGCTACAGATTCCATTTCTAGTTTCATGGAGTGGGGGTCATACAGAACAAAGAAGCAATAGGGCCTGTTACTCAAAACATTTGATCTTGGTCCTAGTCGCTCCCAGAGGAGCAGGGACAAATTACATTGTTCAGTTCCTTGATTACTGGGCCAGCAAAGGGGAAGGGGGTAGCATGGATGTAATATGGATCCTCAAGAGGACTGATACAAAAGAATGTATACTATGAATATTTTATATGCACTAATGATTCTTTTACACTTATTGGTGGGGAAGTTGGGCCCAAAAAATATTTTGCAGGGGGACCCTTACAGACATTGGCACAGCCCTGGACATGGCCGGCTCCTTGCTGGAGTCAGTACACACTGGGACCAAGGCCGGGAGTGGCTAACAATGTCCCCACCCTCATCCTCCATGCCATGGATGATGCCACCCCCCCATCCATACTAGGTATGGCACACCCATACTGTCCATACCTGGGAGATGGTAGGGGACGGCACTGGGTCATTCCACCTAAAACAAAAACCGCGTGGCAAACAACGCTATGAGCCAACGAGCATGCCCTACGATATCGTTGGGTAAAACACCAACCGGACACAAACCACGCATGCCCTTTAAAATAAAGGGCTTCCTTGTTTTTTTGGGGGGGAGGATTTGCCCCCCCCCCCACATCCCTGGAGGTAATATAACAAACTCCGGGAAGGGTGGACTTCGGGGATAGGGAGTAACTCGGGTGGGGGGGAAGTTTGTTTTCAAAAAAAAAAAAGCTGCAAAATGTCGCAGCACAGGAAAATGAACCTAACTGCAGTCCCAGGTCTCCCATTCCGCAGGGTGCTGGTACCTTAACCACTCCACCACAGGAGCAGTTCGACCAGGCACCCAGCACATGGCAACTTAATCCCTTTCCAGAAAAGTGTACAGCGACAGAGGTGGCAGTAATTCCCTACTGCTGTTCTACCCATCGCTGTAAAGCCATATGCTCTCTACAAAGTGCGGTCAATACTGCACTGTCTTTCTTTTACGGTATTGAACCGGTACCATGGGAAATGCACGTAAGGTGCAAATTGCCAGCCCTGTCCAATATGTGCCCCCTCAGTCTCCCCTCACATTATCATGTGTCACTGCCCCATGCCCCTGTGACTTATCACATCCATGCCCCCCCACACCTGGATGGCCTGTATTTCTGTTATTTCCCCCCCCCATTTGGATCTGCCTGCCTGGATCGCATGTATATGTTTTATGCCCCTTATGATACCCTCCCCCTCCCCCTTCCTGAATTGCCGTTCTGTATGTACTGGTATTGTTATGTGGTAATTCATTGATTACACACATTACAGTTTCCTGTGTGATCTGTACTCACCCTCCGTGTTGAAGAGGTCTGTTCTGAGGTGGGCTCTGTACTCATGGACCCTCCTGGCCATCCTGAGGTCATGCCTGTCGAGCTGCTCCTCTATCTCCTGGTCTTCTGGCTCTGAATCCACTGCAGGATGTTTCTTTGGGGCCAGCATGCATTTTTTTTTATTTAATTTTTTATTTATTTAATTCATATATCGGATTTACAACCTTTGAGTCAGAGACTCATTTACAAAGGCACCTTGTCGCAGGGAGGGGAACAATCAACTTGTGAGGCAAGACAGTGGAACAGTACAGGTGAAAACATGCAGCATACAAAACAGAATCTTCAAAGTACCAAATAAACATATGCGGTTTGCAGAAGAGCACACAACAAAAAGTCATTGGGTTCCCAGAGGGTCATGTAGGATACAGCATGTGGTATACAGATTGAGGACAGGCTCAATGAGAGAACTGTTATATACCTAATCCTGTAGGAGCTGGTCAGTTTGAAAGGCACTCACGGTAGGCCCTAAGATAGGCACACACATCTCCGGGTGCTGACGAGGTGTTTGCGAAGGGCGATTTTGAATTGGCCAGTTTTAGAGGTGTGTTTGTGATGTGCATGGGGAGGGAGTTATACCAGGACGGTGCTCTGTGATGAAAGGATCTTTGGGCAGTGAGGTCCTGGCTCTAGGCACCTGGAAGGTGGCTTTGGTGAATCCTATGGGTGGCGACGAGTGGGAGGCCCGTTAGAACAGTCTTGGTGACACCCAGGGGACATAGCCCAAGTAGAGACTTTTGGCTAGTATGCAGGTGTGATATTGCAGACATTCTTCGAGATTGAGTATGTTAGCGGTGGAGTAGAGTTGGCACGTGTGAGTTCTACTTGGGGCACCAGTCAGGAGCCTGCAGGCTTTGTTGATAGAGGTCTGGATTTTGGTGAGGGCAGTGAGGTCAGCGACAGCATAGGTGGGGAGTCCATAGTCAACCAATGACAGGATGGAGGAAGTGATTGCTAGCCGTAGGGCGAATTCAGGGAGGCAGTCTTTGTGGCGATAGAGGAGCCCAATCCGGGCATTCATGGCAGAGGATAAGGCACAGATATGGGCATGGAAGGAGAATGTCGAGTCGAAGGTGATGCCCGGGTATTTGTATGTGGATACCTGTTGAAGGGGTGAAGGGTACTGGGAAGGATGCAAAGGGGAGCATTTTTGGAGTTACTTTGTCAGTGGGCAAAGATTATAGACTTTGTTTTCTTGAAGTTCAGAACCAGGCGATGGTCAAGGAACCATTTTTCAGCTTGGCTGAAGGAGAGTTGCAGGGAGCTCTGGAGGGTGAGTGGATCGGGGTGGGAGGTGACTAGGACTGCATCATCAGCATATAATAGCAGCTTGCCTGAGCAAGAGCTGGGAAGGGTGTTTAAGAAGAGACTGAACAATGTGGGGCCCAAGATGGAGCCTTGAGGTACTCCAGAGCGTACAGGCAGTGCAGTAGACAGGCTACCATTTAATTTGACACATTGGGATCTATCACAGAGGTAGCTGGAGAACCAGGTCAAAGGACCGGTTGAGAGACCCAGCTTACCGAGAGTTTCAAGCATTAATGGGTGACTCACGGTGTCGAAGGCCTTGGACAGGTCGATGAACACTGCCCCAGCCAGCTCTTTGGCATCTAGTGCCGAGTGTATATGGTGGGAAAACTCCAGCAGAGCTGTGGTAGTGCTGTGACCAGGGCGGAAGCCATGTTGTTCTGGGCACAGAATGTTGTAGGTGGAAAGATAGTCCACGAGTTGCGTGGATACTATTTTCTCCAGGGCCTTGGAGAGAGGGAGGATGGAGATAGGTCTGTAATTGCTTGGTACTGTGCGGTCTCCATTTTTGTGTATGGGGTGATTTCAGCCTGCTTCCATGCATTCGGGAATTGGCCAAGGCACAGGGAGCGGTTAAGAAGGTCTGTGAGGGGGGCTATCATGACGTCCATAGTCAGGCGGAGCATCCTGGAGTCGAGGGGGTCACAGATCGGGTTATGGGAGGAGAGGGATTTTAGGAGAATCGGTTTTGCGTCCGGTGGGGAGATAGTCCTGAAGTGAAAAGGGGGGTGAGAGATAGCTGGGTAGTTGGTTACCAGGATGGGGTCAAAGAAGTGGGCCGGAAGGATAGTACTTAGATCAGAAAAGGATGTGTTAAGGCAGTCGGCAACACAGGATGGGTCTGTATTAATAGTGCCATTTATGACCATCTGAGAGGGAGGAGGGGAGCGGGTCATCCCATTTAACTCCTTCATGTTATCCCAGAAGGATCGAGCAGAGCCCCAGGAGGAAGTCAAGGTGGATTGGTAGTAGTTGGCTTTGGCTTGCCGTATGGCCCAGGTGCACTGGTTGTGAGCTGTATTATAAGCTTGCCTGTCTGCTAGCCTGCCAGTTTCAACAGCAATGCTCCAAAGGTTATCACGCTGTTTAAGTTGTTGGATCAGGGAGGGGGAAATCCAGGTAGCAGTGCATCTCTTAGTACGGGTGTTGGTGACAGGGGCGAAGACGTCGCAGGCCTTACAAAAGGCACTGGTGAGAAAGGCTAGAGCGATATCTATATCTGTTGCGAGGGAGATCGGGGACCAATCGAGCTGGGCAAGGTGCCGCTTAAGCTTGTTTAGTCCTCCAGGGCGGAAATGGCGATGGGGGGTGGCTTGGTGCGCAGGTTTGAGCGTGGAGGAGGACTAGAAGCAGAGAATAGGTGAGTGGTCACTGAGGGAGTTGGCTAGGACATTAAGATCCTTTATTTTGTGTGGACGGTTAAAGAGCACAACGTCTAGTAGTGAGCTAGTCCCACTTGATGGGTTAAATCTGGTGGGTTGAGTCACTAGTTGGGATAGGTCAAGGGCTGTGAAGTTGTCCTTAATTAGTGTTGAGTTGGAGCCAAGCCAGTTGATGTTGAGGTCACCTAGGATGAGCTGTTCAGCCTTGTGTGGCAAGGTAGTGAGATAGTTGGTGAGGGAGAGGATAGCTTGGCTTTGTTGTCGTGGGGGTACATAGGTAGTTGTGAGGTAGAGAGGGCCACGGCCAGGGTCAGGGGTAATTTTTAAGGTGTTAGCTTGTGCCCCATGGCCAAGATTGGGGGCAGGTAGGGCATGACCCAGGAGGGAGTTTGTTAGGTAGACAGCGCATCCACCGCCATGCTTACCCACACGATCCTCTCTAAAGAGGGCGAAGCCAGGGAAGGAGACAATCGAGTCTGGGGTCGAAGGTGAGAGCCAGGTCTCCACTATGGCAAGAATGTCGGGCTTATGTTGGGAGACCCATCATTGGAGTGCAGCAGTCTTCCTTGGGAGACTGCAGATATTCATGGAGGCAATGCGGAGTCCATGCCCTGTGGGGGGCGATGTAGCAGGTCCTGGACCGGGGTTGGAGTGGACATTCCCAGAGAGCAGGAGGAGCAGGATGATGAGCCAGAGAAAGGGACTACGGCAGTAGTGGTAGGGCTGCCTGGGCAGATGCGAGGATCTGGGGGGGGCAGTGCAGGGGATGGGTAGGGAGTTAAGGATGGGCAGAGCTAGGACAGAGGAGTACAGCCTGCATATTCCATGGTTGAGTGCCACGCTGTGTAGTATACAACAGGCAAGGAATATGGCACAGGCCTTCTGAGGGGTGTATTGAAGGGGACGGTAGCACGTCAGTTCAGCTACTCAATTACAGCAAGTCAATTACAGTGAGTCATTTACAGCAACTGCAATAATAGTGAGTGCCCAATATCAGCAACTCACAACTTTTAGCGAAATCAGTGGAAATAACTTACCTCCGAGGTCCAGGTGCACCTCGGAGGATGTTATTTTAGAAATAGCGGGGGGTTTGGGGGGCACAGCCACCCAGGGGGGTTCAGGGGGGTGTAGTCCCCTGCATGGTTCAGGGAAGCATCTCAAAACAAGTCGACCAGCACCGAGGGAGTTGCAATCTCCGTCTCCCCTCCTGGTCTTCATTCTCTTCTCGGGTGCCCAGTGGTGCGCAGCGCATGGACAGGTAAGTGGCACCCTGGATACAACGTGCTGAAACTGGAAGCAGCATGTTCCTGCCTCCTACTTGTCCTGGATCATAAATGGCTTTGGGATACTGGATGTGTGCTCCAATTTTGCCTTGGCATGTATTGTAGCTGAAATGTCATTCGCTGTAATGGATGTTCGCTGTAATTGCTGTCGCTATATAATATTCGCTGAATTTGCAGTTGCTGTAATTAAATCACTGAATTGACATGGAACCATAGAGAACCACCAGAATGATCAAGGCACCTAAGCTGCAGCTTGAGAATTCAAAAGAGGTGCTCAACGATGCTTGTGCAGGGCACTGTGTGCCACATTGTACCCATCCTCTGTAATGGATGCCGGCCATAGGACAGGTGTGAGCACCCAGGGATGCAGAGGAATGCACTGTCCACTATGTAAGTAAAGGGCACTTGGTGTCATCATCTGCAACATGGGGATGGGGGTGAGGCTTTTAGGGTATACTCACCAACAAGGTGGCCACTAGAGATATCCCCACCTTCAAATCTCTGGCACAGGATGGAGTTGTGCCAGATGAAGGTATCATGGGCACTCCCAGGCTACCATGCCAGGACATTGATGATGTGCCCTGTTGCATCACACACCACCTGACAATTGATGGAGTGGTATTGGCATAGATATCCACACCTACACCGGTGGTTCCTGGATGGCAACATGGGTGCAGTCACTGGCATCGAGTACAGAAGGTAGGTGTGCGACTCAATGGAAGTGCTGCATGATTATTGGTTGCTCAACTGGCATGCTGGAGAATACAATAAACACCCCATGATGGGCCAGCAGGGCATCTAGGAACTAGCCCAACAGCGGCGAGATGGCTGACTGAGTGATAACAGTGGTGTCTCCCACCGGTGTCTAGAATGTTCCAGTGGCCAGGAAGCACAATGCAGCTGTCACCGTGAGCTGTACAGACATTGTATGGCTGCACTGGTTGTCTGTCTGGAGCTGGTCATGCGGTAGCTCACACAGCTGCCTGGGCGTGGGCCTGTTGAGCCGGTACCGGCCCATGTTCTGGTCGTCACCGAGGACTTTGAATGTGGCTCATGGACGGTACTGTCTGTTTGCAGCATAGCCTCTCCATGGCCTGTGCCTGGGCCCAGGGTGGGCATGGGACCGCTCCTCATCCTCCATGACCTGCTGCATCAGGTAACAGATGTGTGCTGCCATGTGAGCTAGCCTGATGGGTGGCCTGCAGTGTCCCCTCCTGTTTTGGGGTCTGCCCCCGCTTAAGATTGCCTTTTTACGTGTGTTATTTGCACAGCGCTATGTAACCATTATCACGATGTGCACATTATGCAGGTTACTACCCCCTGGTTTGGGCACTGCATACATTACTTCTGTGCTGGTGCACTGGTGCTAATTGTGATATGGTGCCCTCTGAATATGGGATCCTGGCACTAATCAGGCGCAGCGTGAGCGCAAACACTTTGAGCGGAGCGCAATGCTTTGACTATGGAGGCCCTGATCTTGAAGCAGTATTTTCCACATGTGAAATTACAGTTCACTGTTGATCAAAATAAATGATGTACTACAGGCTTTTTAATTCTGCACTAGCATTTCTTATTTGACTAAATACACAGGCAATTTATTACTTTGTTGTACGTTAGCCTACTGTAGGATTACAGCTGATTGTAAGAAAAATAATGAACCAGAAAAGAATAAAGAGGTTTCTTAAAATTGTTGTTTCATTATCTGAAAAGCTCTCCTACCTTCTTAGCCCCAGATTTCGGCATCCCAGATCCTTGCAGGAATGTATTCACTTTATTTAAATCTCAAAGAGCTCGAAGCGTTAAACATTTCTCATAGTACAGAACAAGTCCATAGTCCTTCTTGTTTGAGTTCTGGAAATACTGTATAGCAGTTTAAATTCATGCTTGTTATATTTATCATTCCAAGCACACCCAGCACGTTCACATCATCTTATTTTCACTGCTGACAAAGTGCTGCTATTGTATAGTGACTCAGATATTATTCACTCTCTTTTTAGTTTGGCGCCAATATGAAACCAATGAAAATAAAGACAGTGAATATTTCCTGTTATACAGTATTATAAAAAAAGCCTTCACATTTTTACTTTTTTTTTTTTATCTCCGTGCTGGCTGCATGAGGAAATATACTTGGTGCTTAAAGTCACAAGGAGATTAGACATGTCAGAGATTGATGGGCAGAGGTCATAGTTCTGCTCAGCAGTCTACATACTATAATGTAAATGAACAGGATAGTTATTAAAAATTGATAAGCATTGTTACAGTTTTCAGAAGGAAAGTCACTAAACCAATTCAAATAATCCATCCCTTTTGTCAGTGGGGGACATGAACAGGAGCGTGGACCCTCAGTCTCAAAACATGAATATCCTCAGGAGGTCCCAGGGGTGGGGGTGGTAGGCAAGGCTGGAATCCCAAACTTGATGTTAGCATGAAGTAGGTTATTAAACATAAAAAGGCAGTGTCAGAATAACCAGTGATACACACACATACATATATATATAGGAACTTTTGATATGTTTGATTGTCTATATAAAATTGTTGAAGTTATGCATATTAGCTTCAAAGTAAGTGAGTGATGCAAACGGAAGCCCTAAATGATTCCAGATTCTTCTTCTGATCTGCTTAACATTAAACAGTCATGACATCCCACAGAACTGTTTGAAAAATATCATTTTATGCACAATTCAAAATCAGTATATTATATATTAACTGCGGAATAATAGGTTTAGGCACCAATAAGGTTTGAAGCACACAGTTACAAAACTGGTAGGGAAAATGCCACCTCAGGGTAAAATCTTGGTAAATGTGTGGCGTTGCACTCTCAGGGATTGAATGGTTACTCAAAGCAGTGCTGGTATTATCCTAGCTTTGGTATAATCTTTTAAGACAGGAAATTAACTTATGCACCAATGCTTTGAGAAAGGCTGCTTTGGGTTGGGTAAGGCTGACGCTGCTTTGAGTAATCATTTAAACTCTAGGAACACCACATCACACATTAACCCAGATTTGGGAGCTTTTCTTACTTTAACATCACATTTTCGTACTTGTGTGGCTTTGTACTTTAACCCTAACTATTGCCTAATATTTTTTTTTTGCAATAAATATCCATCTTTTAAAAAAAAAGGCTATTTACTAAAAGACGAGAACTAATTTGTATAGACAAAAGGGGCCAATGGTGGTTCTATGTGATAACGGCGACAGCCTAAAGGCGATCACCGTTATCGTGCAATCAAAGTGCTGAAAACATTTTCGGCACTCTGCCACCCTCAGCACACAGGACAACGGCGCCGGGACATGTATCTTAATGCTTTGTGGGGGTTTCGCCCCTGCACCCCCTACTAAAGGATTCTCAACCTAGGGAGTGCATGTTGGGGTGAAAGCATTAAAATAAAGGTTTGGGCTGGGTGCAATAAAATCACATCAGCGCCCGGACCCGAACTTGGTACCTCACCCACCCCAATCACAAGCCAACCCCCAACACCACGACACAGCTTGGCAATCCACTGCAGCCCCACCCCCTACAGCTCCTCCTCCCCCTCCCAGCCCATGCTGACCGTGCTCGCTACCCCCTGCGTGCGCGCGTATGCATAGCGACATCCTGTCGCCCAGTTCCCCCCCATCCAATCGCCCTACCCTCCCATGGCCATGAGGGATTGCGCCAGGAAGGAGTCGCCATTACAGACGGTGCCCTTCCCTATGTGCCCACCTCACAGGATACCACCAAAGGGTGGACATTGTCGGGACTTTTCATGCCAAGCACTCCCTGACATCCAGTGGCACCCCTACCCTCCTCATCCTGGAGTCCCTGCTGTCCAGTGGCACTCTTCTCCTTTCCCTGTCCTGAGCCAAGTACTCTCTGGTGTCAAGTAGCACTCCACTACAACATATTGTCCCATGCCAAGCAGTCCATGATATCCAGTGACAGCCTCTCCCCTGCCGAGCAGCCCCCATGCCATTGAGGCTGGCAGAATAGCCTAGCGGTTACAATAATGAGTGGTGAATGAGCTTGGTACATCCATCTGACCAGGGTGTGATTCCCACAACCTCCACTTGCCTACTGTGTGACCCTGAGCAAGTCACTTAACCTCTCCAGTGTTCCCAGGTCACCCTTGAGAATGGGCCTTGTGCCTAGTGGGCCATACCCAGTTACCTAAGAAGAAAGAAAAATGTGTCCAGTGGCATTCCCTCTCTTACTCCCAGCCACTGCCAAGTGCCGTGTACCATCCAGCGGCACCCCTCCTTCTCCCTGTCCCATGCCCAGCAGTCTTTGTTGACCAGTTGCACTCCTCTCCATTACTGTGTCCCTGTGCCAAGCACTCCTTGCTGTACAATGGCAACCCTGTTCCTTGCCCCACCCCATGATGAAAAATTCATGTTGTCCTGTGGCCTCCCCCCATTCCTATGTCAAGCAGTCCCTGACATCTAGTGGTACCCCTTCCCCCACTCCTGTGCTAAGCTGTCTCTAGTGTTCAGTGCCACTCCCCCTCCTTCATTACACTTCCATGCCATTGGCTCCCACTGCCAGGCATTAGGTAAGTGGGGGGCAGGGGTGTTTACGACACCAGGGATAATCTTCCAGTGCCAGACTGAAAGTTCCAGAGTGGGGTTGCCAGCACAGGGGACAGGCTCCTGGTGCTGGATTTTAAGTATGTACAGTGATCCACTGGCACAATGACAGCACTGCCACCCATGACACTAGAGACTTGGGTTCAGGAGCAAGTCTGGCCAATGAGGGTGGAGGAATGAGTGTCCCATGGGGTGCTCATCTCCTCTGGATGGGAGCGTGACTGATCCCCCCTGCAGAAGCACCACTTAGGGGCTGACAGGTGGTGCATCTCAGTTGTGGATGGCCTCCAGAGGGGAAAGGTAGAGCTTTACACCGTGCACATCCATTGTCTGCTGCAATCTGTATTTCACAGCTGCTGCTTAGAAAAGAACAGAATATGCTAAGGCTCTGCACTCCCTGTCCACCCAGCACTGTGGGGTCTGTATCAATGACTTCAAAGTTTTCAGTGGGAGTTGCTGACCCTGAAAACCTTACCATGTGGGGATATGAGGAATAAAAACAGTAATTACATAAAAAGTTTGGGTGCAGGCTTGCCAGCAGTGGAGATAAGCTCCAGGTGCTGGAATTGAAGTTGGGGGTTTACCTGCACTTTGGATGGGCTCTAGGGTGGTCATTTTAGTTGGGTGGGCTACCAGAACTGGGGATGGGATCCAGGTGCCTGAATTTAGTAGCTGTTCCACACTAGGTGTGTGCTCACTCCTCCCTGTCACTCAGATAGTGGCTGACCAAGGTGGCTAGCAGGGGGACTCTGCTGGTCACTGTCTTTGGGAGGGGGTAGCTGGCAGATCCTGCCAGATAGGGTGAGTATGGTGTTACTGAAGGGAGGGTGCTGAGTGGATAGGATGGGGTGGGTGGGTGTGACTGTGATTGTGAAGGGAGGTCCTCTAGACTGCCAGGGATGAGGATTGTAACATTAACTGGTGGATAGGATTTGTGATTGGGGGTTGGGGTCCACTAGACAGTCAGGGATGGGAATTTGACATGTAAACGGAGGTTCAGACTGGTGAGCAAGTGTGGGAGAAAATGACACTGGTATAAACTGACAGCCCATGCTGTCAGTCCAACCAGGCACTCGATGGGAGGCGGGGTGGGGGACAACGTGCACCTCTGTGCACTTTGGTAAGGGTAGGATTTTGCAAACATTAAAGATTGCTGCAACATTAGCTGTTTCACACTAGCAAAACTACTGAATATACGTCTGCACCCTGTATGTAATAGGGGAGCCCACATTTGTATGGGTGAGGTGGTATTTTATGTGTGTACACAATATCAGATTAGCACCATGAACCAGGGGCCGCTGAATATGGCCCCTGTTCCCATCTGACCATGCTAATCCTAGTTTATGCATCACTAACATGTTTAGTGGCACACTAACCTTCTGCAAACGGAGGCCCAAGTCACTATGAAAGTTTCTGGTTGCTTTTCTAGAACACCTTAGTTCAATATAATCAGACGTTCTGAGATTATACAATGTGCCATAACACTGAGTCAAATTATTAAACTGAAGTTCATTTGTCAGTATATGACGTATATCAGAGGATGACCTCAGGTTATTATTACTTGTACGTTGCAGGTTATATAAGATTTGTTTCTTATTTATTGCATTTGATTTATGTTACTGTATGATTCTGTAATTATGAAGTCTCTTAAAGAAATATGTGTAAAAAAAGGAAAACAATAATAATAATAACCTAAATGATTCATTGCAGTTTGTGACAGAGCACCTCAAGCAAAACAATTATTATCGTTCATGGGCCATGTTTTCATTTTAATAATGCATTAGTTGTTTCTTTGTACTACTACACACTGGTGTTCAGATGTTCATCATGTAATGTGATTGTTTATGAGACATTTTAAAAAAGAGACAGGTACCACTACATTCTGCTCGGGGGACAATAAAGAGAATGTCTGAAATGCCTTCCAGATGGCACAACTTGCTTCAAGTAATGTTGTGCATGAGCTCATCCGGACACGTTTCGGTGGACAGCGCTTGTACAGTCAGCATTAATGCTTGGTCACCTCAAGGAGAAGCATTAGGAGCTTGTTTCATGCCACATTCATATGATGAGAATGTCAAGAAGTAGTACCCTGGTGTGTGATCAACGTGAGCTGAGAGGCGTGTATTTTTGTCACAGTCTAGGAGCCTGCAGTGACAAGTGAGCATTGAGCTAAGGTTCAGTGAAAAAGGGTCAACAGTCACAGCATGGAACATGCAGGAAATTAATTCACCTAGGTACTGTAAGGTAAAAACTGAAACTCATGTTTACTTTAAAGGTTACTGTTGATCAATGAAGAGATTACAGGTACACTACGGATTATGTTAGCTAGGTTTTTTTTTCCTGGAACACAGATCCCATAAGAGGACCTTGAAAAGATGAAATCAAATATCAAATCCCCTGTGTTGGGGGGGTGACGACTCTTAATTCCAGTGTTTAAGGAACCCTGCCCTTTTTAAAATATTCTTATTTTTGTGACAGGCTGGCTAAATCCCTCTATTAGTGGGCCTCCAGAGCATCTGTTTTCCATTACAGTTACCTGATGCAGTCAGTCACAAACATAAAGTGGATTGATATACTCTCTCTCTCTCTCTCTCTTCCCCTCTCACAACAGTACTATCAAGAGCATTGTCACAGCAACCTGCCTTTCATTCTCTCAAAAGATTGTAGTTTAAAACATTATATTGCCAATCCCAATGGAAAAAACACACACTTGCCTTATCGCAAGACTCTACATGGCATGGCAACATGAAATCAACAACCTCGTCTTTGATAGCTACATCTTTTCAAAATGTCATGATTTTCCACCTATCCACCTGACCTGACCCTTTCAGTGTTACCAGTCCACATGTAAATACTGGACAGTTTTAGAAATCTGCCATATTCATAGAAGATTACTCCAAAACTGTTGGAAATGTTGGTTCAAAATGTAAAATGCAGCTTGTATTTCTGCATTAAGAAAAGTCTATTTTTAATATACTGTTGTATTTGTAGATTAAAAAGATGAAGGCAGAGATTTTTTTCTTTCGAGGTAGACGTGAGAAACGCAAACTGAAGCGTATGTAAATATTGCATATGATGACACATGTAAAGCACATTAGTGTTGAAATATGTAGGTAAAATTACATAAACCCGTTACATGACATCACCATTGAGAAACCCAACAGCAATTTTTCTAAGATGGATCCTTAATTTTTTTAATTGTCTTTTTATTAAGCATTTCATGGTGTATATAACAAGGGACAGATTGAGGAGGAAAGTAAAATCCCACATCTACTGTTGCCATAGGATGCACTACTATTTAACAGTTATGCACATTTCTCCTGGCATGTACATCCATCATGCAGTTCAGACTGCAAATAAAAACACAATATGCTCTGAGCACCTGTCTGGATGGATCCTTAAATTATATCTTTTGTGATTCAGGACAAATCTGTTACAATCTATGATTGATGGGTTTCTCTGTTTTGCCTTCCCACCGGTTGCCTGCACTTTTTATATGCAGGCTATAGATGTATCTGTTAAAAACAAGTGCTTGCTATGTAATAGCAGATCCAGAAGCAAATGGTTTACTACCTTTTATTGGGCCAACATACTGTAGGTGTTACAAAAAGAAAACAATGTTCACGCTTTCAGACCAACCAAGTCCTTCCTCGGAGACTTATGACAATTGTTCCTAGAGTCACAATCTATTAACACCCAGATCATACATAAAAAAACAGAAAAATATCTCATTGATTAGAAGTACCTATTTCAAAAAATCACAAATTTAAATGGAATGGATAGCATCCCTTTAGCTTGCTATAGGGAGTGGGGACCAACAAGTATACTACGTAAATATGTACTGGTTCATAGGGATTCGTACTACTCTGCATACATAGTGATTCACCTGCTACGAACCTGGTGTATACAAGTGATATTACAAACCTGTGCACAGAGGTGATATGTTTCAATAGAAAAAAAGTCCTACATCATAGAGTATTGTGGCAGATAAACACGTGGACTAAATGTAATAAGGGCATCCGGGCATCATGAGAGGGACATGTCAAGAGACAAAAGAAATTCTTCTATTGCATCAGTTGACAGAGGATGGCTAAGGACAGATTAGGGCTGCTAAGCATAGAAAATGGGAAGTGGACTACATCAGGTACATATAGATGCCTTGGTTGCAAATTGGAATTGGAATTAGACTTTAGCAAGGCATTTGACACAGTCCCACACAAAAGATTAATATACAAGTTAGCCAGCCTGGGAGTGGGTCCCAAGATGACAGCCTGGGTAAAGAATTGGCTGGAGAATAGGACACAGAGAGTAATAGTAAATGGAGTTCACTCAGAAGAAAGGAGGGTTACTAGTGGGGTACTGCAGGGTTCAGTATTAGGACCGGTCCTCTTCAATGTCTTTATAAGCGACATTGTAGAAGGACTGGAAGGAAAAGTATGTCTCTTTGCAGATGACACAAAGATCTGCAACAGAGTTGATGCACAGGGTGGGGTGGAAAGGATGAGAAGGGACTTGGCAAGGTTAGAGGAATGGTCAAATGTATGGCAGCTTAGATTCAATGCTAAGAAGTGCAAGGTAATGCACCTGGGAAACAAAAACCCAGGGGAAGAGCACACAAGGGGTGAGATACTAACAACAACAAAAATGGAAAGGGACCTGGGGGTAGTCATATCAGATGACCTAAAGGTGGGCAAGCAATGTGAGAGGGCAGCAAGGAGGGCTGGGGAAATACTGGGATGCATAGGAGAGGCATCACCAGTAGAAAACAGGAAATGTAGTATCCCTCTGTACAGACAGCTGGTGAGACCCCATCTAGAGTACTGTGTGCAGTTCTGGAGACCCAATCTCCATAAAGACATAGACAGGATGGAAGCTGTCCAGAGGAGGCAACTAAAATGGTGCAGGGTCTGCACTGGAAGACATATGAAGAGAGGCGAAAGGAGCTTAATATGTATAGCCTCGAGGAAAGGAGGAGAGGGGACATGATAGAAATGTTCAAGTACCTCAAGGGAATCAACAAAGTCCAAGAGGTAGCATCTTTCAAAAAAGGTGTGCAAGAACAAGAGGGCACAATTTGAAGATAGAAGAGAGGTGCTCAGAGGTAATTTAAGGAAGTATTTTTTCACAGAGAGGGTTGTGAATGCATGGAACGGCCTTCCGGAGGAGGTTGTGGAGTCAAAATCAGTGGTGAAATTCAAGCATGTATGGGACAGTCATAAGGCAGTTCTAGGGGGTGGGAGTAGGAAGAAGTAGGCTGCTGGTTAACTAGGATCTGCAGCTTATCCAGTAGGTAGGGACATGGGCAGACTGGGTGGGCCAAGCGGTCCTTATCTGCCGTCAAATTCTATGTTTCTATGTTTATTACTGAACAGACTTAGTCCTGAATATCTCGGGACCATTGCCAGCTACAGGTAAGCTCAATACCTTGTTTAAAAGAGTTTTCATGAGCTTCCTAACTACAATGGCCACGATTCATTAATGTTAACCTGTAACTGCAAAATTACACAATTGACAGCATTTGCAAACATGTAGAATGTGCAGTGAAGACAAGCGTGTGCTCGGTTCAGGCTCTTATCAACCCTATGTTGTTCCAGCTGAATTAAAAACATCAAGGAGCGGCTTTCCTGCCACAAGTGTTACCCTTTCCAATGCAGGAGACCATGTCTAAGACATTTAAAAGTCATGTAATGGACACAAATCCTAATTAAACATACAGTAGAACTGCAGAAACTTTACAGGCAAAAAAAGCAGACTATGAATCCATGGAGTCTGCTTTGGCTATTACAGCATTTCCATCAACGTCAGGGACTGCCCTGGTGTGCCTGCACCATGTTCTACCTTATTCAGCTATTTTCAAAATTTGGACTTATCTGCAGCATTGCAAATATTTTTCCTATTCAGTATACTTTATTGAAATATTTTCCAATACATCGCTTGACAAAACTACACACACTGTACAGACATCGCCCCTCCCCCCATACTCTTCCCCCCTACAGGTAACGATGAATTCTATCACAATATCTCGGGTGACATGTCATACAAAATTTATGTTGCTAGCCAGTCCAATGGGCGAAGACCTACAAAGCTGTCCAAAGTTACTTAATTTTCTTTGGTGGTTCAAAGGCAGGTTAACAGACACGTAATTAACAGTGGGCATTTGTGCATCACATAGGCAACAACAGGGTATGTCATGTTTTTCATCTATTACAATAATAGGTCTCATACCTATGATTAATACTAGCTATCTTTTTTCTCGGTGTCCAGAGCAAACAAGAGCACTTTGTGTCACTCCATACTAGATGGTATCTCTTAATCCATCCACTATCCTGATTTAATTTGTTTAGCCGTGGCCACAATGAGGGCAATAGTTCCCTTTCTAGGCCCAAATACCTAGTAGAAAGATCTCAGGTGTGAAGGCATCCTGCAAGTCTAAAAGGGTTGTTTTTAGTGTCCGCCCAGAAGGGGGACCACCTTCTCACATTGCCACAGAATGTGGTAGAGTGCCTTCATCTTCTTCACATCTCGAGCAATTGCAAGCTGTTTTACTGTAGTTAACATTAAATTTTGAAAAACAAAAGTAGCAGTCACAGACCTAGATGGTAGATCAGGTTGTACTTGGGCTGCCAACTATGCCCAGGCACAACTATAGCTAAACTTTGCAAACTGCACATAACTAAGGGCATACAGGAGGGAAGACAAGACATTCATCTTGAGGAGGTTAACGCTCTCTAGTCAAGTGAGGAGTATGATGCCACACATTGTAAAGTACTTTTTAAATACAATAACTTCCATTATTCTGATTGGTACTGTACCATCCTGAGCATCTCTTCCAAATTAGTGACAATTACTTAGAACCATGGTATAAATTCTACCTAGTATTCCAAATAAATAGCATTATTTTAGCTAAATATACCAGTATATGATGTGCTAGTCATTTCAGTAGGTTTAACATAGAACTATGTTGCCATTACCACCAATTAAAACATCTTCTCATTACAGCACCCTGCGTAGCTATCAAGATAATTTAAACATAGAATAATATGGGCAGAAAAAGATCTAAAGTCCAGCCACTCTGCCCAGGGCCACTACAAGCCACAGTATGACACCGACACCTGACCTAGGCTGACCATCCTGTGGACGGCTCATTTCAAATGCTGAGATCCTTTTCCAGAGCACATAATGAGTACAGGGAGTGAATCAGGAATTCATTAATTCCTATTATTACATCTGTTGTTAGGTATTATTATTGTTATTTTATGCTGCCACCAAAAACAATCAATTGTTTGAAAATTATCTGCATTTTTCGATTTGAACATTACTAATACAAATTTATTGTAATCGAAACACAATGCACTCTTAGTGTGCTAATGGTTGGAGCCACATTCCATTTTTTTATATGATAATTGCTAGGTCACAATTTTAGTAACAAGTAACAGCCTGAACCCAAAAACACAATATGGGAAGGTCTTGTATCCACCCTATAAAAAGTCTTACATTTCAGCCCCCCCCCTTTTTAAAACTTACAATTATAGGGTTTGCACAATCAAATAATACAAGCATAGCCCGTAGGACAGTGCTTATAGAAAGGATACATCAATATTTTTACAGTACTTCATCTTTGCACTCCTACCAGTGACACATCATAGGAGGGGTACCTATATACATTTTATTACAATAGAACAAATCCTAGGCTATTGCTGCCATGAGTGGGGATAAACCAGGAGAGGCACAAATAAATCCCAAAGAACACCCCTTTTAATAGGTGTAGCATCCCCAACATCTAAAGATAAGAAATTAACTGGAAAAATCAGAGCTTTCTCCCAGCTCTGCAACATCCTAGAACCTATCTAATCTCAAATCACAAGGTCCATCTTCCCACCAGCTCCCCACCTTACTCAGCTAATGTTCTAATATGAAAATACAAACAGCATTGAATTAAAACTTTAACGGTTAGCAAATATGTCCCAGGTCACAATCGGAAAGTTGATACCCTAAACACAAGCGTGTAAACACCACGCTGTGAAGTAAACAAAATGGGGCTTAAGGAGAAGGGAAAAAGTAAACTGCGTCAACAATGGACGCTTAGTCTGAAACCCCCCACTGTAACTGAACTGAAAGAATAGCGCTTACCACCACGTTCTCATGTTTGTATAAAGAAAACATTATCTATATATCATATAAAAGTCCCAAGAGAAAGTAAAAGTCCATTTATGTGGGGATTCAACAAATTACAGTCTTAGCTTCCAGGTCTCCTTCACCTTCCTTCTCTGTCTTCGGCCTTCAAAACCGTGACTCCCCATAACTCAGGGATTTTCCTCCCCATCCGTGTCTGACTCTGATCCATGGACTGCTCAATTTTGGAAAGCATTTCTGGCGTCCACTGGATCAGAAAAGTGAAAAGTCTTATTGCTATATACCACTTTTAGGCTTGCTGGCATTAAAAGCACGTGGTGGACTCTGAGCTGGTGAAGTCTGGTTTGTATGTATTAGGACTGGGGACTCCAGCTACAAAATATTTGGGAGCCACTGATCAAGGAATCGGCATAAATCATCACCCTCCATTGTCTCTGGTAGACCCAAGATACAGATATGGGACACATGTGCCCCATTTTCCAAATTCTCCAGGTGGTGTCTTAACAGCTGGTTCTCTTTTATGTGACCTAAGGTCACTGCCATTGCTTTGTCTGCTGATTTAGTTGCCCCCTTTGCTTCATCCTCCACTCCCTGCAGCTTCATCTCCACCACTAACATTCTGGCTGTAAAATCATCCATTTGTTTATCTATTGCCTGAATGGCTTTTAGCAATGCTACGCTTGATGGCTGATTCGGGGAAGAAGCGGAGGGTCTAGCCGGCCCGATGGTGCTGAGAGTTGAGGCGCTAGATGCCTTACCTCACGCTACAGTGGTGACCCGGGTTCGGGAATGGACTCGGGTCATTTGGGGGTCAGATGGGGGAGGAAGGCTAGGGTGTCCGGAGGACTACTCTCCTTTCTCAGGATGAGGGGGTTTGTGCTGTGCACTGTCGACTGACGCCTAGTGGTGGCTGGGGATTGGCACAGGCATGCAGCCACATAAGGGAGTTGGCCCAAGTCCAGGGTGATTGGCTGCTTTCGTGGAGGTGGAGACAGCTTCCCCGCCCATTACACGGACATGGGAGTGGGAGAAAATGGTGGAAAATTTCAGGAATTGGCAGGACCAGTGATGGGACAATCGTTCTGGTAAGCCCACCCCGACACCAGATTTGAGATACCGGGGTGGGGGGAGAGCACACCAGCGCTCCTCATCCTGGCCCTGCCACAGAGGGGCAATCCATGGGGGAACCTAGGGGGATGGACAAACGGGACAATCATGGGCCGGAGGATGTACCCCTCCGAGGGAGGGGTCATAGTCCCTGTTGAGTCTGCGGTGGTGAAATAAATTGTATATGGGAAAAAAAAGAAGCTGGAGGGTCTCTGTCCTTACTTGGGCCTACTCTCGTCTCCTTCTGTTTGGCTCCGTCTCCTCCTGTCATTGTTTTTGTCTGACCCATTATGCCAACCACTCCGTATTCTATATGTATCTGATCAGAAGGTTATTCTACAGTTCGTTTAAGCCTTTAAAGTAGAGTTAAACAATCTTACACTTCAATGCATTGCATTTTTTTTAAGTCGGATGTGCAGAACTGTAAAAGTTTGCTGATCACAGCTCGGCTGCTGGTCACGCACCCCCAGCCCCCCCCCCTTATCTCTTGTCCTTGTCGTGCTAGTCAGTCCTAAGCACTTATTGTGCTGCAAAATGTCACCTACTGAATGCAAAATGTTATTAGGAAACTGCCTGTAGGCTTCACAAAGCCCATTTCCAAGGCATAGGTGCCTAACAAAAGAAGGACAGCAGCCATTCACTGGACTCTTTTGTGTTTCATCTCTGTAGTTCTCCTTCACTGTAATGACTCTGCCTACACATTTTCCAGCCCAGAGGAATTCTCCCTTCCCTTATTGGAACCAGTCACTTTTGCATTCCCAGTTACATACGTATCCCTCATTAGAAGAAAGTGATGATAAAGAATGTAAGAACCTATGTTGTAGTGGAGTGGTTTTAAAAGATGTGAAAGTTTTAAAAGAAACAAGTGAAAGTGTAACTAGCAAGGTATATCTTTTAGGTCGCACAATGCCCTAGCAGTATAAGCACCTGCCTTCTGCTTGGGGGACTGTAAGTTCATGTCCTGGATCTGTGAACTCAGTCATGGCAGGAGCTGTCCCATGGATTCCTGCATTCAGCACTGAATGGCTGCCCTCTGGTGGTCCAAGGGGACAGATAACTGCAGCACAATGACCTGTTCATAGTCCCACCCGGTCCTTGACATCATTGATCACAGGGACCATTGGAGGGAGGGCAAGGAGGTGCCAACACCAAGCATGGCCCCCGATGTCATTGTGGTCATGAGCGCATTCGTCATAGTAGTAATGGTGTCACTTCTCATCCCCTCAGCTTCAGGAGGAGCATCTCCATCCTCCACATGTTCTGTCACTACTTAATGCTGACCTCCTAGGAATCATGCTGAGAGCAGGGACCGACCCATTTACTGATGTGACAATGTCATGAATGGCAGGGGTACCAACATTAGCATGTCTCGAGTTGTATGAAACCCTTGCAGGATTTTTTTTTCTAATTCTGTTTATCTCTTGGGTTATGGGCAGGGGATGTACCCTCTCTTCAGTGTCTGGACCCCACACCTGGTATCCCCCCAGGCTGCCTAGACTGGGAAGCTCCTAACTTGCCCCCTGCAGTGGGGCTCCCTGAGGGGAGAGACCAAGATCCACCTGAGGACCCATCCAAGGCTTACACCTGGGGCATCATTCTGGTGGAGGTCCAAGGGCTTCTCAGAGTGGCTGGTCAGACAGTTTTCTGCTTAAGTTTCCTCCAGGAGGTGCGGGTGTGCAATGACATCAGTGCTGGTTGGGTACACTTCTGTACCTGTCCTGCAGACATTCACCATCACCTCCACTCACTGAATAGTATTCCTGGCTGTTGCACACCCAGTCTCCACTTGGTGTTGCTGGCATGCTGGAATGCCACAACTCTCCCTCCCGGAGGAAGAGAGCTATCCATGAGATGAACCTCCCCCCCAACCGACCCTCTGATGCACCATGCTCATACCTGAACACAGGTCGGCAGCACTGCAGGTGGTAGCTCAACCACTATGCTGGCTTTGGAAGTAAACTCGAATCATTACAGGCCAGTGGGAAGAGGGAGGATAGAGCATCTCTCAGATGACTCTCCTCCCTTAGTTGGTGAGGGATATTTCTCTCGAAGAGCACCTGAAACCTAGTGGAGTCTAGGTGTTGTGGCAGTCAGGAGACTCCAGTAGGGAAGGGCACTGGTAGATGTGACTGCATCATTGCGAGTCCAGCATCCCAAGGGTGAAAGTGAAGGAAAAACTCCATGGCCACTGCAGTATGAGGGACGGTCCACTGCAGGTCTGGCACCACTACCCAGGCACCTGTGAACTTGGATCCTTTCCCAGAGAGGTCTGGGCAGTTCCGCTGGGCCAGCCATGAGGGTTAAGTCTTGGAGGCTGCTGATAGAGTGTAAGTCCTTGGGATGGTAGGTGACTGGGTGGGGGGAACCATCTGGAAGGAAGGGCCAAGCAAAGGAGGTAGAGGAGAACAAACAGATGACTGAAAAAAGGTGTGTTGAACCACCCTGCCACCTCTAGATTAACTGTGGTAGACATCTGAAAAAGACATCTATCGTGATTGATCTTGAGTTGGAGGAATGTGGGACAACACCTTCCTTCCTTCAGATCTGCAGACAATAACTAATGGGGAGGAACTAAGGTGAAGTGGAGGCCGTATACCGTAGTGGTCAAGAGCACTCAGCTGCAAACCTGGAAAACTGTGTTTGAATCCCACAGCCACCACTTGCATACTGTGTGACCACAAGCAGTTCACAAAACTTCCCTGTGTTCCCAGGATGCACCTGGAAACAAGCGTTGGCTTAGCGTGTCTTACCTGGCCAAAAAAATGTATTAAAAAAAGTATAAATAAAGTATTTTACCTTAGTTATTTTTGTTTACATTGGCTCGGTTTAGGCTCCCTTACTACCTTACTGAATCAAAAATGGCACCAATGCCCTTTTTTTACAAGCAATGTGAACTGGTACTTTAAGGAATGTTTATACTAAGACTGATCACAGTTGGATAAGTGGTTCTGAGAAAAATACCATATATAACAGCCAAACACAAGTCATAACTAAAATGAAAGGGGCCACACCCCTCTGGGAAACCATTAGAGATGAGCCTTAGCTCAGTGGCTTGTGTGAATTCCCTTTGCAATAAGCTTAAACTTTAAACCTATAATTATGAAACTGAACAGAGCGTTCAGAACCCTGCTTGGCTGTGACCCATTGGGTGATGCAGCTTCAGTTGCTTGAGGTAGGGTGCACACATGGAAGCAAAATTATTATTATTATTTTTTTAATTTCAACATTAAAAATGCCACCAAGTCTTCTTACTGTGTTTCATAATAGTGGTAAGGTATGGTAACTTGTAGAGCATTATATTCGGTGTATCAGTTGTAAAATGTACTCCTGCTGTAATGAACTGGAAAAAATAAAGAATATAAAAAAAATATAATATTGGTAAAGTGACTCTGTGAGGGTGGATTACTGACTGGTAATCCCACCTCTAAGGAGAACCATGCTCACCTTCAGGTTGTGTGGCTGGGCACACCAGAGGTGGAATTACTTGGGGACTCACCAAGTCATCCTGGTCATCTTGTTGTATGACACCTCACCCCCACACACTTAGCTCCAGCGTGAATTGCCACCCTGCACAATTCATGAGTTTTTTGTGTAATATTTATGCTGGGGGTGAATTGTTCAGAGATGAATTGTGCAGGGTGCCAATTTGCAGCAGAGCTAAGAGTCCAGGGTGAGTTGTCATGCAGCAACATGCCTGGCATGACTTGTCATGTAGCCAAATTACTGTATGGTAGCCCAGCCCCCTTCATGCCTTGCCACTTAATTAGGGACTATGGCTGTGCCATTCAAGATGTGGCACCAATGAATAACTACACCAAACTTGATAGAAATGGTTTTAGTATAAGAACAAAAAAAAAAAGTGCTATGTCAGCTTGTGAGCCACAAATAAAACAAAAAGGTTAGACTAATGCACAGAGAAACTAGAAAATAAAGTTAAGGGTCGACATTCTGGCCATAGGTCTTCCTCAGGAATGATCTATGAAGAAAAAAATAAGCAAAGTTAGTGAAAAAGAAGGTAGAAAGCAGGTGTGTGTGTGTGTGTGTGTGTGTATATATATATATATATATATATATATATAAATAAATATATCATGGGTGCAATCGCGCCCCTATAGTTAGAGTTGAGTAGGCAGTTTAATGCTAAACCCCAAATTTTGCACGTTAATAACTTTGCAACCATTCAACAGATTTGCATGAAATGCAGCATGTGTGGTCTCAGATGGTAGATCTCTTGATTTGCCAAGTTGCGTTTTGATCGGATTTGCGGTTTTTGTGCAGCAAAGCACCAAAAGTGTGTTTTTTGCCTTTTTTGGGTCATATTTTGACATTACATCTCACCCACACAGTTTGGAATTTTGGCCTGAAATTTTCAGGGTAGAAAGACGTTATCATAAGGAACAATTCAGCACTGGTTTGGTGAAAACATATTAGTCTGTTCTAAAGTTATAAAATTTAGGAATTTCGGGCTCTGAGCATGCTCAGCTCAGTCTTTGGGATAGGTGCAGTTTTGATCAAGGATTCCTGGTCATGAAAGGCTGGAGAAGAGGGATTGTGAAGAGGGATTGTGAAATCTTGGAAAATCCCTCTTGGCAAGAAAAATCACTCTTCATCAGCCGCCATCTTGTTTTCTCCCTTAGCGAGGGGAGAAAACAAAACCTCTCAGCTTGCCCCAGTCTTTTTTTCTAAAGAGTAAGGCATGGGTTTTGGTGAGGGGGACATCCTCTACCCACCCATGCCTTTGTTTTTTTTTTTTAATACAAAAAATGGCAGTTCTATATTTTTAAATTCCTTTTTACCAGCCGATCCCTTTTCACTAGATCGGCTGGCAAAAAGGGATTGCAAAGAGGGATTTTTAAGGTTCCTGCAGCTGTTTTCCCTGGTGTCTAGTGGGGACCAGGGTAAAAGGGCACCAGCTGTACCCTCAACCCCAGAGCAAAATTTAGACTTTGGGGGGCCAGCCAGGTGCTGTTGTGGCCATCATGGAACCTGCTGGCTCCTTTTCCTGTTTTCTTCCTTCCCCCCTCCCCACCGACATAAGGACACCAGCGCGTGTCCTCCCAACTCCTACTACACTTTGGCCATCGCCAGGGGGCAGCCAGCAAGTGGGATGGCAAACTTCCCTCCCCTGAGAGAGGAGAGCAGTCCTCCAGATGCTCAGTCCTCTCTCACCCATGCCAACCCCCAGTGGCCTGGGCTCATTCCCAAACCCGGGTCACCAGCATGGCGCAAGGTGTGGCATCCAGTGCCTCAGCCCTCAGCGCCACAGGGCCAGCTATTTTATATATATATATATATATATTTTTTTTTTTTTACTGCTGACATCGGGGGGTCCAATTCCCATGCTGGCCTTTTGTCCTGACCCCCCCCCAGTAGTATGGGACACTGGGAAGCCCTCCCCCAGTGTCCTGAAATCATTTCTGTATCATTTTTACCTAAAAATAGAAAACAGTCCCCCAACATCTTTTTTCTATGCAGAATCCTGAATTGAAATTTTCAGTGCAAAATTCTGCATCAAAATGGCACCCCCACAAACCCGTTCTATTTATTATTTTTGGCCGACATCGGGGTTCCCTATCCCCATTTCGGCATTTATTGCCCTCTACTGAGGCACACTGGGGAGCCCACCACAGTGTGCCAAAATAAGTATAAAACCTGTAGAAAAAAAGAAAACTGTCCCCTGATGTCTTTTTTTTTCCCTGCAAAAAAGAAAACGTTCCTTTGTCGCCTCCTCTGGCCCCTTCCCCATCCCCACCTCCCACTGCACACCCACCTCCCCACACCCCTTACCTCATACTTACCTCAGGAGGTCGATGCTGTCATCTTCTGCAGAGCGAGGCAGATCTGCACTCTTCAAAGCCCAACCGCGAACTGAAGAATCCAAGCAAGCACTGTATAATGGCAGTCAAAGGGGTTTTCAACGTATGTTGATATTTCAGCCATCTTTAGGAATTTTGGTCCCAAATTTTCAACATGGGGTTTTTAGGACCCCACCTCATGAACATTGGCACTGTCATTTCGTTACTCATTCCCAAAAAGTGATT